>JABJVO010000035.1:200583-211545 GCA_026770805.1 Boulengeromyrus knoepffleri
CAGGGGAATTACAGCGCCTGTGCAGCGTGACATGCCTGGCCGACAGGAAAAGCCGGGAGGGGGGGGGGGGGCTCGAGCACTTAGAAGCTCTAAGCTGTCTCCTACGCCATCCCAGCGATAGACCACACTCACGCAGCCATTCTGCCGCATTGCCAGACATGTGGCCCGTTATCCTGGCCACTAATAACAGATATAAATGTGCGGGGGGGGGGGCAGTGGAAGCCAGTGGGGAGTCCCCCATAGACCACATTCATGAGCTATCTGGCCTGTGGTTAATGTATGCCTTACATAAAGAAAACACACACACAGCAATAGTTGCCTGAACTCTGCACCTTTGTAAGCAGGAATATATTAGTGGGGCTATGAAAACAGTGTTATTGGATGTCAGTGCGGGTTTTGATTTTGTGTGACAAATCTAATTACATGAGGAATGGTTGTCTTTTGGGTGGACCTTGGACTTATTGGCATCGGACATGCATGGGGGGAAAAAATCGCATTATACATGCATTTTTCAGAGAGAGCATTAACTGCTAAGACTATGATTCAGGAAAAGCATCGATTTAGTTACTTTCCTAATGAACGTACATATATCTGTGCCGACTATCTGTTCAACTTTAGAGAAACTGCAGTCTTTATAGGTGATAGTGAGTGCAGATCATTGCAGGTCATTACTGGCTAATGGATGGGGGGTACATTGAGTTTTCCTCCAGTCGTGCTAAAAGGTAGGGTCACCTGACCCAAGGTACGCAATTCGAACACAACAGCTAGCAAGGAATCCATGTCCAACCTAATTCACAATAATCGCATATTCAGCATGTGGTGAATACACCACCTAGGGCGCCATCTTGCGCCTGATGTGGCAAAAAAAAAAGCATCTCTTCATAGCTGGCTGAGAAAGTGCAACATACTAGTTAGTTGATTCTGATTTTGGGCAACGGCTTGGGCAGATCGAGGTTAACAGACACAAGATGTGAAGGTCAGGTGAGACCAGCATTCCGCAGCTCAAAGCTGAGCATTCATGAGTCACGATCTGTAACGAGTCACACGTGATCTGTAGCGAGTTAGGGAGGCGTGCGACTTTCTATTCTCTAATGTCTGCCCAATCCCCCCAAAACTGACCCATTAAACACGGGACCCCAAAACTGCAGTGCAATCCGTCAGCCTGGGGTTTTTGCGGTCGCCCGTTCGCGCGATACGATAACGGGATCGCCGCGTTTATCGCTTCTCCCCTCGACTTAACTATACGTTACGGAGGTGCTATTAAAACATATTAATATCACGCTTAAAACAGGAATCGTTTCTTCTGACCTCGTCGTTGGTAGTTTGAAGACACATGTCTCGAATCTCATTGGAAATCTCTTTCACCGTCGCTAAAAGGCGACGTCCTAGAAACCAAGAGCCGTTAATCCAGTGCCGGCTGATAGCGAGCCTGGAACCTGTCCCAGGAAGCACATGGTGCTTGGAGATGCCCGGCCAGCGCAAGGCACACGCTCACACGCCACGGACAATTTGGATGAACCTGTTAACCTAAACACATGTCCTAACTGGACTGCAGCGAGGAACCGGAGTAACTGGAGAAAAGCCACACTAACACAGGGAAAATATGCTTGGGGCTGGGTTGGGAATCGAACCCGCAACCTTGGCCGTGTTCACCTTGCAGGCCAAAGGAAAATAATAATAATAATAATAATAATAATAATAATAATAATAATAATAATAATAATAATAATAATGATGATGATGACAGTATATTGAATTCCGATTGAATTGCTTATGTAATACAGTTGCTTTTGCACACAAAATCTAGCCCTCTGTGATCTCCGTTTGTGTAAACAGACTAGGGTATCAGAATAAAACAATGAGGCAGGTATACCTCGTAGGTGTGTTTTCCCGTCGAAGCCGGGGAGAGGTTAATCGTAATTCACAGAGAAAAACGGAGAGTAAAAAAATATCTACTCTCCAGGGACCGTATTTCCAGAAGCAAAGTTTTCACTTTTTTTATTTTCCCAGTGTTGGAAAATCTTTCTGTCACCTTAATTCATTTCGTTTTCTCATAGGTGACCGAAGGATTTGACACATATACGACGGGATGCTGACATTTCAGCTGCCCGAACGTTTAGGCTCTTTCCGCGTGCGGCTTGCTTTCACGTTAATGCAATGTGTTTTCGTAATGACTTGTGCGCGTGGTGCGGCGGTGTACGGCGAGGCCAGATAGGGGCGGAAATGCACTGACAGTTTAAAAACATTTCAGCCTTTTAAAATGACGCCTAATTAATGAAATACATTTATGCAAACTATTACCATTGATTTTCTTTGTCTCTGCATGAATTGCCTATGTCCTTTGTGGCCAATGATTAGACCAGATACATGGCCCAGACTTAAAACCCAGAAAAAGGCCATTTGATGAGCCCAGATGACTCAAAGACCAAAATGTCTCTAGACATAACATATGCAAATGAGATGTTAAGCAACCAGTATTGTGTGGTGCAGTGTGTCATGTGCTAATGAGCCAATTAGAAATGTTACATATCTGTGCAATACGTTTCAGAGGCAGAATTATAAAAAACCTTGAACAGACACTCCACATGCTTGACTAATGATGGAGAAGTTGCAGCTTCTGATCCGGGGGCTATTCTAGGACTTTTTCAAAAGGTTGGAGGCGCAAGAGGGGCCAAAATTCATGCGGAGAGGCCAACCTTATTATTAGCCAATCATATGTTTTGAATTGTTGAGTGACAGGGGACGGGCACTCTTTGAACCGATCAGCATTCACCTGGGACCAGTGTCCGTATTGCCCCGCCCCTTTACACGCCTCCTCTTCTGATCAGGTGGGTGATGGTATCCATGACATGTGTGACACTGGAACCGAACATAAAATATCTATCAGGTAAAATGAAATACACACCATCAGACAGTGTATCAAATTGTTTGGCCATGCAGACTAACAATCTACATTCCCTTCAATTAACGTTAAGCAACCAAAGCCATTAGTTATCCCCAATAATCACTTCTACAGCGTAAAGTTTGATAGCGATTCATCTAAACCCAGTCTGCGGCATGTCGTTGAAATGTAGAACATAATTTAACTTTGTTAAACTTAACCGAACAAATAGGGGGGGGAAAAAATCAATTATAACCCATGGATACAAAATTTTTAACAGTGTTTTATTACTCACACTGTACAGAGCTTGTCTAAAGAAATCCAATCAATTACACAAAATTATTCATGTTCCGCGGCTTTAGGTGTGCCTGCTCTTAACAAGCTCATATAATCAAATGCAAATTGAAAATGTATAATTTAAGAAAAATCTCTGCTAAAGAATTGATAGGTAAGGTAATTACACACCGCTGCCAGAATGTAATAAAAACAATATAAATTTCATTTATAAAAATACACAAATAAAGGCCTACGTCTATGGGTAAACGCACATATTGAAGAAGATTGATTTCTTAATTGGTATTTAATGTTTTGAATATATTCCTCCTCTTTTCTGTTCTTCCCTTGATTCATTCATTTATATTCATCGATAAAACACATCGGACGGCCTCTTGGTAATTTCTCATGCCATATATTCATAATTTCAGTTCACAAAGCTGGGTATTTCAGAAACAGGACCACGACGTTCCGTGGATGTTTTGCTCAGCTCACTTCGGTATTCAGGACATTGTATTATATCTGTAACCTTCACCTGAACTTCGAATCCATACTATCTAGCTTTCCCATCACTGTACACTTTTAAACCCGTTTTCCCCAGACCTCCTTGTACACAAACTTATGTATTATCATAGCATTATAATGAAAAAAATAATACATTATTATTTGTGCTTTCTGGTGACGCATACAGTCCTTTTGTGTCTAACAGGGTCTCTCATTAATTTCATCAATTATTATTCCCTTTTATTTCTACCGGCAAAACTCTGGCTGGAGTGAAATAATTAGTCAATATCACAGAGGAGCGGCTAGCGGGGAGCGGGTGATTCGGTCCGTCCCGCGGATTCCGACATTTCAAATTACCTGAACAACACCCGGAGCGATCTTCGGACCTAATTAATATCCTACCAGGGATAAATGCACACATCATTTAAAAAGATAGATAGAGATGAACCGAAAACCCCACAAAACTCACACTCGGTATTTCATTCCCTCCCGACGTGAGAGAATATAGAATCTTCCGGTGTTCTGTTTTAGAGAAGCCAACCGTTTCCCATCAAGTAATCAATGCACTGTTGAATGAGTTCATTTTAATACACTCAATCACGCCTCTAATGTTCATAGCTCAGGGCTGCGGGCATCAGTAATGCAGGAATGTTATATGCTCGCGGTTTGGGCCATTTCATAAAATATTCATGCCATCAAAAATGTGCATCACAATAGGGGAAGTGAGAATTACATTTATGTTTGCTGCCCAGATTCGCTGGTGCTCATTTGTGTTTAAACATATTTTAAAGGCACGTTTTGCCCGTTGTTTTTATCCGGAATGCAGGGAGGGGTTGGGTGGATGCTGCCTTATGCCTTTATTGGACAATATTAAAAAAGAAAAGCTTTTGTATTTTCTTTTTTTTTTTTTTAGATCTCAGGAGCTACCTTATGTCTACGCCCATGACCCACGCCACCAGCACACACGCGCTCACACCCGTAAGTGATGCAAAAACGTGAAATATGGCTGCCCCTCCACTACAATCCTGTCTGACACTCCACGCCCCCGCCCCCTCCCGGCTGCCTAAGCGTTCACGGCTTTATGGTCTGACCGCCCCTCCTCCCGGGCCCCGCCTCCCCTAATCGTGGCCGAGAGCCAGTGTGCCTTCCCACTGGACCTGAGGCCTGCCTGGACCCAAACGGCAGCCGTGTTTTACTCCCTGTTTTCATTTCCTGCCCATTCACCTTTGGGGAATGACATCCTCCTATAAAATATTATGTTTATTTACTTAGTGACTCGTTTACAGAGAGATGTATAAACAGAGAGAGCAGGGTCAGACAGTGTCCCTGGAGCTGTTGGGGTTAAGGCTCTTGGTCAAAGGCCCAATGGTGATACGACTATTCTGCCCAGCCAAGGGATCTGAACCCACAACCTACCGGACATGGACACAGATCCCCAACCCTGTGCCGCTTCCACGTCCGTTTGCCATGTAATCACTTTTCCAAACATTCTCATTTGTGTAGCATTCGTCGCTAATGGTTTTTAGGCTAATCTCTTTCATAAGGTTTGAGTGTTTGTACATTGTGATAAGCATCCTACTTGTTAACGGGCACATCTCACAAAGTTTGGGCATCCTGATCTTATGGTCTGTATTAAGGTATCTGATATAGACATCTGACTTAAAGGCATCTCAACGACACGGGGGCCTTCAATATTAATGGACTTTGCTTCCTGTAAAATGTTCTGTTTGTTCTTGTCAGTTTCAAAAGGGGGAACGTTTTTGATTTATCTCATTGAATTCTCCCTTTGTACTTCATTTCTCCACACCAGATATCTGACGTGGCGAAAGCTACTTCTAAAGGTTGCCAGAGCCTGCAGTTGCCAGCAGGCTCGTCCTATTCCCACTGTGACCAGGGGAGCTGGCTGGGGTTCCGAGATCTCCCGAAAATGTGTTCTGATCGTTCTCCTGTCAGCAAACATCTGCCGTTAAAACGTGATGGTCCAATCTGCGTAGAGATACCAAAATCTCCTTCTCCGTAGTTAATTGTCCAGCCTGACCACAGCTCCCACGAGAAAACTGAAGTTCTTATCCTTTGTTTTGACTGTATACCTTCTTCAGTGCTGGTCAACCCATCAGGCAATATACGCAGTTGCCAAGGGCTCAGACAGGGGGCGCCAGTGAGAACGCTTGCCTGTCTAGAAGCGAAATGGCCTGAGTGCAAACAGATCGGGCCCCCATCCCTATGGTGTGAACACAAGTCATGTAATACGTCTGCTGTTTCCGGTCTATACTGCACTTTAAAGTAATAATCATACCAAAGAATATATACGCAATAATCCTTTCGGTCGCCACAACAATCCCAATAAATTTAAAACTTCCTATTAAAGATTATCGTATTGTAAGAAAATTGTCGAACATCGTCTTGGAAGCCTGTATATATGTTTATCTGTGTGCAATCGCAAACCTTGTACCAATGGTGGAAATAACACAAAATAACATTACAGGCAGAAAATCCAGTTAAAGTGCACAGTATTTTCTTTACCTGCCATATTCTCCAGACTGAAACTTCATTCATTCGGGGGGTAAAGTGGATTTTTGTGACTCTCTTTAATACCTCTGGTTGAATAGATAAAATCCAGCTAGGAGCTGCATTTTTCTCAGTTTTAAGCTCATCGTTAACCAGACCAGCTGATCTCTAGGCCTTGCTTCTGTGACACACATAAAATGTATGGTCACTTTATTATTGTGAATTTTTGTGTTTTACCGGAATTACTTTATGCAGTCGAATATTTTATTATTATTATTATTATTATTATTATTATTATTATTATTATTAAAGGTTTAAGTTTTATTTAATGTAACCGACATTAATCCCACCGTGTGCGTCATCTTTTCACCAGTCTGATAACGGCACATGACTGGGACCTGTTACACTACTCCATCCAGAAGGTGAATCCGTCACCTCTAGTATCAAATCCTATTCAGCTTTTATGGCCTTATAGCATTTTTTTACTAACAGTTGAACCTTGGTTCTAATGGAGAACCAGCTTGGGCTGGTCCTAAAATATAAATCCAAATGTAGGAGTCGACTGATAAAGACACGGCAGGTGTATGGCGGTGAAGCCCGACTGAATGCTGGTAGGTGTGAATGACAAACTGGGTGTGTAGTTCAGGTCAGCTGGAGAGGGGCCCTCGATGCTTATGAAGGCTCTCCATCATGTGACAAGGTGGTGGGGGGGGCGGAGGGGCTCCCAGGAGGTCCTGTACTTAGACCCCCCGATGAAACATGCTGTCCGGGAGGCTGGAAAAGCCTCCAGAGTGCCAAGGGGGTGGGGGGGGCAGACTTGGGAGTCTGTCTCAGTTTCCGGAAACGGGCCTGAGAATCGCCGTGTGCCTCTTTCCCGTGACTCTGAGGCAGGTGCCAGAGAAGATGCCGGAAGGTTTGGCCGCAGGACGCGGTCGTTCTTTTGGATGCGCTGCTGGCTGACTGGAGGTTTTTGAAGGTCCGACCACTGGTTTCTTGGGGGAACTAGACAGAAGGTTGTCTGAATACGATTGGGTGTGCAGCTCATGGAGAGCAGCATGTTTCATAACAGACCGCGGAAGTACAGAAAGCAGGTGTTTAAAAAAACTGGAAAAACACTGAGATTCCCTTTATATAAGAAAAGTCTCGGTTGGATCACAAAAACATGCATATACACACACACACACACACAGAGTGGGGATCTCACACACACACACACACACACACACACAGTGAGGATCTCTCACACACACACAGAGTGGGGATCTCTCTCTCACACACACACACACACACACAGTGAGGATCTCACACACACACACACACACACACACACACAGAGTGGGGATCTCTCTCTCACACACACAGAGTGGGGATCTCTCTCTCTCACACACACACACAGTGAGGATCTCTCTCTCTCTCACACACACACACACACAGTAAGGATCTCTCACACACACAGTGAGGATCTCTCTCTCTCTCTCTCACACACACACACAGTGAGGATCTCTCTCTCTCTCTCTCACACACACACACACAGACACACACAGTGAGGATCTCACACACACACAGTGAGGATCTCTCTCTCTCACACACACACACACAGAGTGAGGATTTCACACACACACAGTGAGGAACACATGCACACACAGAGTGAGGATCTCACACACACACAGAGTGAGGAACACATGCACACACAGAGTGAGGATCTCACACACACACAGAGTGAGGATCTCACATACACAGACAGAGTGAGGATCACTCCAAGAACGTTTTATCGGTGAAAAGTCTTTCCTAATAATCCTTAACATGCACAAATAAACAGACACCATTATAGTGAACATAATGATCATGTGAAATGTTTTTTCTCGCCTACTGATTGTGTTTTCTTTAAAACTGCAGTACTAGGCAGCTGAAATGGCAGACCAGCTGTCTTAAGCTGGTTATTTGTGCATTGGCTGCCGCTCTCCATCAGGGTCTGTGCTCTGAAGCAGATGAACTTGTGCCTCAGATCTCATAGGTTGTCCAGCTAAACTAAGTCTTCACTGTCACCTACGATGGCGTCCAAGAGTCAGCTGACGTCTACCTGTGAAGGTACGTACTCAGGAGAGATCCCAGTACAGCAGGGATCGTTGGAGGCCAGTAAGACTGTCACATGGGACCCGTCAACCCAGCAGAAATACCAGTTTCTGCATTTAACTGTAGGTGAGTGGTGTGATGATTCTCTCTATCTTCCCTAAATAGACCGATTAGGGAAAATTCAGGACAGAACTTAAATGTAAACAACAGACTCAATGCTTCCATAGTCTGAATTCAAAACGAAACAGGAGGACACTTGATATTATCTGATGGCAAAGTTTTAACATCAACTTTCTCAAACTTTTCCAACACCTCCTAACTTGGTGCCTTGACTGCTTTTTAAGCTGCGGCCTCAGTCATAAGGCAAGACAAGAAATCCTTGCAAACAGAAAAATGGCTTTTTAAAAAACAAACAAACAAAAAAAAAAACTAAAGAAATAACAATAAAAAAAATGCAACCCCCTGAATTAGCTCTTTCCTGGCAAGGTTTTAATTTCCAGCACACTCGGTTTTTCTCGCTCATGGCACCTGCAGCGTGGCGGAAGTTCTTTGTGATGGCGTGACACAAACTGCAAAGGACGTCTGTCAGACCCGCTCTATTTCCGGAGAGCATGCCGCGACGGCAACGAATAAACGAGCGTGTTTTTACAGCGAGACTCTCACGCGGTTCCGCGGGATCCTGAAATGCTGACGTGTACACACTGGAGCGAGCTTTCATTTTCATAGCCCGATTCACTGCCTCTTATCTCGGATTAAAAAATATACCTTGGTTTGATTTAAGGTTTGGCTATAGCCCCGGGGCAAGTTTTTCTAAGAGCCCCCTGATGTCTGTGTGACTGCCGTGCAGAATAAAAGGCAATAAAGCAGAGGCAGGCCTGCATCTGTGCATTGTACAAGGACTCCCTGAGGCTTGCCCCACTGCCCTCTGGGTAAATTTCCCACTCAAAGTGTAATAATCCAACCACAGTGATAAAAAGCAAGGAGACGATTCCAGCAGCCTAGAATCAAAATATACATTTAATTGCTCTTTTGTCCTTAATCTTGATGGTGCCCTTTCGGCGCTGCCAGAGATACAAAGGATTAGTTAGCTAGCCGAGGACGTAAATGAAAAGCATCAGTAAAACGCTAAAAAAACCAAGGCTGTTACAATTGTCCTACATCTGTCACCTGACTGCACTAAATCACAACACGCCTACACATCTTGTGGCTCAAAGAAGTTCCTTATTGCTCTTTGTGGGGTACTGAGGGAGTCGGGGTTGAAATGTTAAAAGCATTCAGGTTTTGTGTGTGTGTGTTTGTGTGTGTGTGTTTGTGTACTGTATTTTTGTGTGTCACCCATCAATGAGGCACGATGATATTTTACACAGTCAGATTTTGTAATTGAGTGCAACCTAATTCTATTTAAAGTGCAACGCGAAACAATATGGGAAGATATTTAGCACGGCATAATGAGGAGATAGTCAAGCCTCCATTATTTTAGAATTAAGCCTTGTTCACGTTTATTGAAATCTGCTTTCCAGATTTTCACAAAACACTGAATCATTTATTAACAGAATAAGGATCATGATGATTTAAGGTAGGTGATATTTGGATTTTTTGCATTCTGTTCATTATTCAGTATTGATAATAGAGGCTTTATTTGTGTACCTGACTGCTGTCTCAGGGCTGTGTTTGATTTCAGCTTTTTCTTTGGGGGGGTGAATGATAGGACTGTGATATGTCCCAATATCTGCCATCAGATCTTATCTTGCTTCATAACAGTACCAACCTCAGCACTGAGAAAAGCTTTCGGCGGCAATAAGTGGTCTAATTATAGCGGGAAAGGTCAAACTAATTAGCCTTCACTTCAAACCAATCTGTTTAGTCACCTTGTTAATGTGCAAATCTCATCTCACGACCAAACGGGTTTTTGAAGGATGTAGGTAACATATTAAGCCAACTGTAAATTTTATACAGAGGACTATACAGAATAGCCAACTGCTACGTTTAAATCTTGCAGTTTACATGAACAGTTTTACAATCTTAATAATCTGCCTTCAAAAAGGTGGCATTTTTTTTCCCAGCAGTCTTTAAACAAATAAAGGTTTTATATTCTGAAAAACTAATCTTTTCAATATATAATTCGTTTTATTATGCATTATACTTTAGATATTTATTGTTGCACAGTGCTCATAAAACCATTGACCGTTAGAGTAAAATATCTCAAGAATTCTAAAGTTTGTCCTGTTATAACAAAATAAAGGGTCACCCATTGAACCACAACTACATTTGTTTGGATACGTTAAATAAAGCACCTAATTATCTGATACTGAGCTTTAAGTGGTAGCTTTGAGGTCCATAAATTCAATTACAAACAATTTACGCTAAGCGTACGTGATGTAATTCTCCCGCATGCGACAAGGAGGTCCCTTACTAAGCCATATTTAACAGCTACTGCCGGGGATTTACATTTATAGTGTGGCTCTAATGGCCCTGCTGACCGCACAGGCCCCAGATGGGTGCCAGGCCCCAATCAGGGCCTCACCCCCCCGGGACCGCGGCCCGTCATTATGCGCGCCCAGCCGGGCCTCGCCGGCCATTAGGAGGCGGTCCTGCACGCGCAGCTGCTAATGCACAGTTTAGCAGCCGCCTGCAAGGATGCTAAAGAGGTCCTGACACGAGGCTGGGGCCCCTTGGGGGCCTGAGGAGGGGGGCGGTGGCGGAGGCGGTGGGGGGTAGGATAG
>JABJVO010000035.1:221318-246122 GCA_026770805.1 Boulengeromyrus knoepffleri
GGGGGGGGGGGGGGGGGGGGGGGGGGGGGGGGGGGGGGTCCATGCTCTATTTTAACACGCAACATAGACATGGTTAAGCTGTAAATCGCCGCACTTCATGCCAAAGACATGCCAACACATTTTAGTATGAAGGACAATTGCACAGATTCTCAATCATTATTTGTTTGGTAAACTTTAGAAATGAGATACACCTTTAACAAAATATGGAGAGTTCTTATACACAAGGTATTTAAATTGGTGGTCTGTCTGTGGTTTCATATAAGTGTAGGCACAGTTTTCCCTGCCAAAGTAAAAGACGTTCAAGATATAGGTCACTGAACCTGCTCAAGCTAGGCTCAGGAGCTTAGGGTACAACAGCAGGACATGTCGTAAGTCCTGCTCTATTTACCCCCCACCCCCACCAAAGGTCTGTAAGAGAAAACAGAAGGAGCAGCACTTTTTTATTGGATGCAGAAAACGATAGTGATTTTGGGGGTGGGGTGGCCAGTGTATGTCCAGGCAGAGGCCAGATGGTTTGCTGATGTGGGACGGCTCCAGAGCCTGGCTGAGGGTCCAGCCTCCCCCTTCTGCTCCAGGTGTCCACCTGTTCCTCACGTACGCACGTTCCTTCTCCTTTCGGGAAGCATCTATGAGGGACTGCTGTGGCATTGTTATTCTGGGGAGGGGCGGACGTGTCATATATTCCCAAAGAAGAATGTGTACTGTATTTTTTTGCCCCTCCAGTTTCCCTATCCCAGTCTGTCAATCAGTCACCATGACAGGTGATGAAGGGGACTAACCCACTGTCACGGCACAGAAGAGGCTGCTTATTGTTTTTTTATTTACCATCTGAAAAAAATAATACACAGTTTCTTCATTTTTATTCAATGTCTCTGTGTTGTTGCCTTCCAAAGTATTCTAGTGGATTTAATTATGAATCTTGTCATGCATGCGTGGTGCCAAAACGGCACGGAGAACAGGCGTCCATTTCCCGCCACCGGCACTTCAGGTAGGAGAACCGCGTACTGATTTTATCAAGCAGTTCATTTACGGCTTTAAAAACATTACTGTCGCCATTAGTGCGAGGACCCCTCCTGCTGCTCCCGGGCCCTGGCAAAGTGTGCCCTGCAAAAGTGCCTGTGCAAATATTTACCTAATTATCCATTTTAATATTGTTTTATACCCACCCTTTTCCTAAGGTCCGGTACATGCCATTAAATATCACCCCATAGATATACAGTTATGACATGTAATAACTACTCGAATATAAAAGAGATTAATAATTTAAAGCCGGCTAACAAATTAGAGCCATCATTAAAAAAAAAAATCAAGGCTTCAAACCATTTTGCATAAAACTCAGTCCAAGGTAATGCGCAGCCCTCGCAATAAAGGATTACTGCATTAAACCTGCAAAGTGAACTTATTGCTCCTATTCGTTTCAGGAATCCCCAGAGCATTTCGAGACAGGAGCAGCAGAATGATAACCGCCTTCACGGGCACAATGGTCCTTATATTACCCTCCCCATGACCGAGTCGCTCTTGCTTAAATGGGGCTATCACACCTTTCTCTTCTCGCTATCTCTTTTTTTTTTACCCTTTCCCTGGAAGCTGCTACTGCCAGGGACAGATAGAAGAACCCCTCGAGTTTTAGCGTTGGCTGTTCTCCCCGAGGTAAAAGACATTTAGCCATTACAGTTCCGCGTTGTAAACTCGGCGACCTCCCATTGCATAGCTGTCCCGGCTACATTATTGGCATTACTTTGATGAACAGGTTTGTATTAGCTTATTGCTAATATCCCTGAACCCTTAAACCCACCAAGATTTTTATTACAGGTAGTAGCATAACAGGGTTTTATTTTTGTATTCTACTTAAAACTTTTTTTTTAATCATGCGGGCATTGTTTCGCCTTTTTTTTTTTGCCATGTAAGTTTGTGTTGTCGTGCTTTGTCTACATCTTCAACATTACGCCTTTATCAAATAAGTAGATGAAATGGTGGACAGATGTGTAACTAGCTGTTTACTCCTTACCAGTATGTCCCTGGATCAAGACCTAGTTTGGTGTTGAGCAAGTGAAGCTGTGCTTCATTGGCACTGTGCTTCACCAACACTGTGCTTCAACGGTACTGTGCTTCACAATCACTGTGCTTCACTGGCTCTGTGCTTCACTGGTACTGCGCTTCACCAACACTGTGCTTCAACGGTACTGTGCTTCACAATCACTGTGCTTCACTGGCTCTGTGCTTCACTGGCACTGAGCTTCACCGGCTCTGTGCTTCACTGGTACAGTGCTAACGGCCAGACAGCACAGTTCTCAGAGCGTTGACTCTAATATGCAAAGTACAGCCAGCTACCTGTAAAGCATTAGAAATCTCATTAGCATACTGACTGAGGCTTGTCTTTAGCCTGTGATGGCGAAGACTGCAACGCCACGCCTCTACATAACCTCTCATGCTTCACCACCCCAGCCAGAGGACCTGTGATTTAGCGTTCAATATGTGGCAGATTTGGGCTTCTTTGTAAGCGAGGCGCATGGGGACGGATTGGAGACGGGCAGACCCTACAGGGCAGCTCTCGCTGTCAGGGCCAGGTCTCTGGCACTTAAAGGAATGTATCTTGTAAACTTGTGGGGGAAGATCTTTGCAAACGCATCTCTACAGATTTTATGTCAGCTTTCAGAGACAACAAAGCCGCTTGCAGAGGTAGCCCGGGGACACAACTGTGTTGTTTGAACAGCATATGCACACAGTGTGAGAGTTCTATGCCTCATCAGTGTATCTCGCAACATTGCTCTCTCTCTCGGGGAAAACAAATGAACAGAAATAAAGATAAAGTGCACGTGTGTCAAATTATTTCTTCTTATGACCGATTGCCGACCTGAAGATGCACAGCAGTGGAATGCCACAAAACACAGTGCTGTAAAAAATAAGATCAACAGGACCGCTGATTGTTTCATTAACATCACCTTAAGTTGATGTTAATGCTAATTTAGTGAAAACAGCAACACAAATGTTTCTTAAGCTCTACCTTTTTAATGCTGTATTATTTTGAAAAGACTCAACACAATGTCAATATAGATGGGCACAATGGCAACATCTGATTGGTTGGTGTCGCCTCCTCTAGTTGCTTGGCTGCAGCCCCTCTGCAATCTGATTGGGTCTCTCTGAACCAATCATATTTCATTCTGCCCTAAGAACATTTTTGCGTCAGTAAAACTACCACAAGCTCAAACACACCTCTGTTCTGAATGTTCACCCAGGGTTGGATGGGTTTCTTCGCACAGTCCAAAGACATTCAGTTAGGCTAATAGTCATCTTTAAGTTAAAGTACATGTACCCTGTAATGGGCTGGTATCCCATCCAGGCCAGACCCCAGCCTTGTGTCCTAAGCTGCCTGCAATAGGCTCCAAGCCCCCCTGTGATCTTGGATAAGGTATGCAGTAAGGCAGTGTTTCCTAATCCAGTCTTCAACCTGCAGACAGTCCACATTTTTAGCTGGGACGGAGCAAAAACATGGACCATCTGTGGGTCCCCATTTGGGAAACACCGCAGTAAGGAAAAGGATGAATGCTTATATGTGAGTAATTAACAGCAATAACATTATTGGTAGAGGTGAAAAGGTCCAGTCCAGAAAGTACAAATACAGACCGAGATTTTGTTTCTACCAGCTATTTGAGCAAAAAGAGTCACAGTCACAGAGGACGCAACTGGTTGGTTGAAACAAAATCTTGGTCTGGATTTGTACTTTCTGGACCTGAACTTTCCACCTCTGATTATTGGCATGTCATCCAGGACGTCCCTAGCTTTGTGCTCTAGGTTTTCTGGGTTAAGTTCTAGGCTCAATGGAACCTTGTACTACATAAGAGCTCATGGAAGAAAGATTAACAGATCCATGTCGTAGATTTTTTACTTGAAAGCACTTGGATTTATTTGCTGATGCAAATATTCCATGTAAAAATTCAAAATGTCTTTAACAGTCCTCAGAACCTCCACGCTGATCTTAGATGGCAAACTTAAAGCATGACGTGAAAGTGGCAATATCATAGTTAACACCGGCTTGTCTCGGTGTATGTTTAATCTTTAATATGGTTACTCAAGCAACCGTTCGGGGGAGGATCTGGCTGCATATCTGTCAACGGCAGTTTCTCTTAGATGAGAACAGGCAATGCTGGACTGTCATTTGAATTTCCTGGAGCCTTGAACATAAACACGGAAGTCATCGGAGAAGTATTGAGCTCATTTTCTTTTTTTACACACACACACACACGTATATGAAAAGAAACAACAACAGGTACTTATACGGAAAAACACAAGGTCATCACTATTAGTATTTTTTTGCTCTCGGCCACCAAAGACGGAACTTCTTGTTTTAGCAGAATGCCCATCAAATAAGCATAATTACCATCAGGATTCTTACGGCGTTCAGAAATTCCTGAAGGCAATCTGCGCCACTCAAATTAGCAACTCCGATAAATCACCATTAATTAGCTAATAAAAGCCAGCAGGTGGTTGGCGGCCCAGACACATTCCCCCGTTGTTTAAATTATGCATATTACACCGCTGCCGTGATAAAGTAAATGGGGGGGGAGAGCTACGCGGTACAAAGGAAGGCGCGCCACTACACGTGAATCGGCTAGAGCCGTGTGCCTGCGCGCGCCGGGATAAAGCCCCGACCAGATCCCCTGCATCCCCGAGAATCCCACCCAGAGGAATAAAAGCCGCAATGGCACCCCCTGCTCAAACCCACGGAGCTTATTTAAACCCCGATTATGAATGCATATAGATACGTTTATTCAGGCTGCTCTGCTTGTTTGTTTATATCCTGAAAAAAAATCTTAATTACATCTGGGACCGGGCTTGATAAAGGACCTTTGAAGATGTATATGCATATATAGGATAATTCAATAAAAAGTGGTATTTAAATAGGATTAAAAGCCCTTTGTAGAATGTGACAGTAATTAAGTAAATGAAAACAGCTGTTAGGTCACCGGGTGTGTCCGATGTGCCAACCAGAGCCAGGCTTGGCGTTTCTGGGTAATTTGGCGGTTTTAAATGGCAGCCGCTGAATGCATTTCGTGCCATGACATGGAAATATGTACAATATTATAACGCGCAGGTGTTCTGTGTTGGTTGGTAGGGCGACATAGAAGTATTTGAAATCATTATGAAGTGTTGCATTTATTGCCATTTAAATGAAGGATTTTAAGGCACGTAGTCTTCGGGATGTGTTCGGTATGATAAAAATGTCGTGGGCGATCTTAGGGGGACAGGGACAGCTTCTCGTTCTTGATTGAATTATTGAAATTGTTATATATGAACTTACTCAGTATTTAAATATTTCAAGTGTCATCCTGTTGCTAATTTACTCCATGGACGATACTATACAATGACTGCGTTCACCTTAATGTAGCTTAATTAGTCTTAACGACTGAATAGAAAACCTGGATGTGAGCCAGTACTCCGTCATACATCCAAGCACCTTGGCCATACACTCTTATAACTGTAAATGAGGAGTATTCACTTGTGGTGTCGTAGTACATATATAATCTAACAAATATATTTGTCATTTTATTATTCCTATACATAGAATGTGATTTGCGGTAATACAAAACAGGCCTCTTTAAAAAATCACAGTTTGTCCCTTTAATTTGGTCAAATGCGTTTTTTTCCGCAGCAAGGATTTCAAAGCCTAGTTTGTGTCTTTGCACTTCTCAAAATGAGTTCTGTTCTCCGGGTTAGATGTCCTTAGGCAGTTATTTGGCAATGTTTAAAAGAAATGGCAAAATACATCTAAACAAGTGGGACATATGAACAGATGGGGGACGGATCGCTCTGTTGTTTACCGCGCATGGTGTCGCTTTCCGCCACTCTCGGAGCTGACTTAGAGCGATCCTGCCGCATTCTAAGACGCTTTCGCATTATAAATGCTGTTTGGCACGGCAACCAGGCTAACAAGTTGCAATATAGTTTAATAACTTCCTGTGGATATATTTAGCTTTGTACTGTAACACGTTTTTAGCTATTACGGGTATAATTTTATGTAATTGTGTCTTGATGACGTCAGAATGCACTTCGCTCTCATCATACAACTGTTTGGTATATTTATATAAATGCAGTTAAGGATCTCAAAACATACCCCCCCCCCCCCCCGCCAAAAAAATAAAAATAAAACTTTTCAGTGCATGCAAAGTTGCTATAAGCTTTGGGACTTCAAGTTTTTGTACTTCTGTCCTCTGTCGTGGAACCCGCAAACGCGCATTCACGCTTACTCTGGCTGTCACGGGCCGACTTACACACACACACACTATTCACACAGAGTCACGGCACCGGCGTGTTACGTAACGGTTGCTGGGACGGCATCAGGCTGCCCTGACATCAGTGGTCACATGGGGCGCCCTGACAGCATAGCTGACAAAAGATGGATGGATCTATTCCCTTTCCCTTGCCACCCGCCGCTGTGCCGATTGCATCCCTGCCTTCGCGATCTCTCCCTCCCGGTCTTTCTTGCATGATTAGCCAGTCGGCCGCAGAGTGGAGGCCAGCTCTCCCCCCCCCCCCCCCACACCTCTGCATGTGCCAGGGACCAACACATGGGCCTGCGGGGTGGGGGTGGATACAAAGCCTGTGGGGCTTCAATTGCTGAGCCACAAATCCATCTGTTACCTCACAGCTTTTCCTTGGCTTTTACCTAATGGGCTTTGTGGATCCAACAATTCATTATCCCTCACTGAACTTACATATAAACACACGCTCAGAAGTTCTAGTTCACATGACACAATATTACGTCTATTTTCCTGTTATTGAGTTTAAAACCTATAGCATGTTTGCCCGACACCCAACGCTGTAGAAAAGAATGTTCTAGAAAGCATAGGACTGCAATGAAGTACTTCTGAGGCAGTTTGGGTTTGTGTACAGTACCGAGTGACCCGTCCAGCATCGGGCCTGTTGCTCCATGTTCACAGCTGTTTTTGCCATACGGGTCATTAGACCCAAACACCTCCCTCGTTGTCTAGATGTCCTGCTTATTTTAGGCCCCAATCCAAATATTTCGAGACGCGACCCTCAAAACCGCCCCGTTCTGTGTGTTAAAACGGCTTGTAATTGGATCTGGCGCGCTTCCAGGTGATACAAATAATTAAAGAGCGAGCAGATAAAAAACGGGGATGAAATCCCACAGTGCTCTATTACAAGCCGGATCGGCGGGATCGGCGGGATCGCGCGTAACGCTTGCTCCGGGAGCTGCACTGGCCGCTTGTTATTCCACTCGTCTTCGGTGCATGGAGGACTTTCTAAGAGCGGAATGGTGTGGAAGTTGGGTCTGCTGTGACATAAAGGGAGATTCTGATGGTCGAGGCATGTTTCCCAAAGACAGGGTTTCCTGGGAGCCGGGCAAAAGAGCAGGGGCTTCGCATATTGACGATCGGTTAATCAAATCGGACGCAGCGGTCGGCTCTCTTTTGGGAGCGCTGCGCTGCGTAGCGTGTGAATGATGACCTTAGGGTGTCACATGGGTGGAACGATGCTAATTCACTAGGCCGGGTCTTTGCTTTAACAGCCCCCGTGCTTTATGACCAAAGCTTGCGGAGCACACTTGGTTTGTGTCAGCCTAGATCGCAGGAACATCACTCTGTCTCCAGTTCTCTGTGTACCACCAAACACTGGGCACCAAGCAGTGCGGGTCTTTGAAATCCAAAAGTCGCATTTCGGGTCCTATTTCTGACTGCATAGATCGCATCTTTATTGCATCACCACAACCTGCAGTGGCTGACTGAATTAAATATGATTGTACTCAACTTCAGCAAAGACACTTCAGAAGTAATTTCTGTAGCCTTCAACTGCGGCGTGCAATTCAATGAGTCTACTGGCATGTTTTTGCTGAGGAGGTATTTTCCTTGTTTTTGTGCCCGGTGTTTGTGCAGGAGATGTATGGCGATGAACCGGTTAATATCCACACTCGGGCTTTTAGGGCTGCGCAATGGATTCATATTTTCAGCTCATCGGGAGCCTGAGCAGTTCGGTCTATTCAATATAGTCAAGTGCTGAACTGGATATGAGTTCTGGATGGATTTAAGTGGATTTAAAGCAGTATTCTGGCAAATGACAAGGCTTCTTATGTTATTTCAGACAATCTTACTGAAGCACCACAGATGAAGTCAGAAGTTAAATCAATATGAAACCTTAGGCGGTATTACTTTTTATTGTTGATTGCTATTTTGTTTTTGAGTATGTTTGTACCACAACACAACACCAACCAAAGTTTATTGATTTTAACTAGCAACCCTAGCTACGGATATGGCATTTTGAATTTAATCGCGCTCCACGTCGTTACCTGTGTAATATCTTCTGTAACCCTACTACACTGTGGGCTCCTAGGCTAACACTCTGGTTACTGGTAACCTTTCCGGAAAGGTTAGTTGGTTAGTGGGGTCAGGAGAGAGGCAAGGCAAACAAAAGCTGAGCTTGTTACGTGACATAAAGGGCACATTTTATGTTTTTGTGAGCAATGTTACAAACATCAATCTTATATGTCCCCCCTCCCCTCGCTTCTGATGAGGGAACATGAGTTATGGGCCGCTGTAAGTGTTCTTGGACGATTCAATCACTTTTTTCGCTTTGTCCTGAGGGGATTCATCACTTTAACGGGAGCGTTCTCTCGGACAGAGCTCGCCCCGCCCCCCCTCTCCCCAGCCCGTCCCTAAATTCCCACGGCAACCTGCATGACAAACAGGACGGGACCCTGTCGGTTGGGGCCAAAAGCTCTGATGAAGCCATCTTGGTTGGATTGCTCGGCACTCGTCCAAAAGGCCTGCTGCAGCACAGCATCCCCCTGAATGGATGAAAACCCCTCAGCTAACATATCAGTGCTAGTCAGGCCAGAGCAGCCGATACAGAGCTGAAGGCCTCCTTTTTCCTTTTAATGAACTTACTGCTTTATGTAGGATACATTGTTATCTGACCATTTCTACTTATGTGTGCATATACCAGTGTACACATATAATTGTGAATCAAAGTTATGGAAAATATTTCCTTTTTTGAAGTTTCATACTGTCTGATTTCACGTTCAGTGTGTATCAATGTATATTTTTTCTCACCTATACGACATGATTTCCTCAACATACATAATAATCACAATGTAATTATGCTGCTATTATTGCAATTGTTTATCTTCGTATTACTTATTGAGAGTCCAAGTCGATATGTCAGTGATGTAAGTACCAATCCCTGCAGTACCCAGAAGTTAACACATCACATGCTGATAAGCTTTTGTTTTCCAAACATCCCTTTCATCAGTAATGAACGTGTGATTTTTTCATCTTTTTTTGCAGGAGGTGGACTATAAAGAAGGAAGGGGAAGACCCTCCCCGCCCCCCCAGACTCTCATAAGGACCAAAAACTAGGGGGGGGGGGGCTCCATCTCACCGCCCCTGACTGGTTGCCTGTCACCTTCCTCTTCTATCTGGTTTACGGGTCTTCAAATGTTGGCGAGGAGAAAACACAGCTTAATAGACGTGGATTATGACCAATTAGGGCACCCATATAACTGAATATGTTCTCATTTGCTATCCATGTATGTTTTGCACCAAAACGATTAACCTCTACATTGTGTATTCTACTTGATGCAGAATATATTTCTTAAAAAAGTATGTCTTAAGAAAAAAGAATGTCCTCTTTCAAGTAATTCTTGTATTTCTTTTTAAATGTTATTTTCTTCTCCTGTGTTTTTAACACTATTACTGTTTGTGATTCTTGCACTATGTGCACCCGCCAAATCATTTTCTTGTGCATGTTCACAATTACCATAAACTTGTCTTTGACTGTTGTGGGTGGTGTGGTGGGTCTGCGGGCAGCACTACTTCCTGGGTTGTGGGTTCTTGTCCTACCTATGCTCTGTGTGTGTGCATGGCCTCATTGTATTCTCCACTTGCTCCCTCTATCAGGCCATTAGGTTAACTGGTATCTCTACATTTCCCATAGTGAATGTGTGCATGTATGCGGACTGGTTCCCTGTCCAGGGTGTCCCCTGCTTTGTACCGCAGTGTTCCCCAAACCAGTCCTCGGGGAACCCCGGACAATCCACGTTTTTGCTCCCTCCCAGCTCCCAGCCAATCAGAAACGCCGAATACCTGGTACAGGTGCGCTGGGAGCTGAGAGGAAGCAAAAATGTGGACTGTCCGGGGTTCCCTGCGGACTGGGATGGGAAACACTGTTGTACCGTGTGCTACATGAGATAAGCTGTATACTCTAACAAAAAAGTACCAATTTGTACCTTTGGGGGTACAATTTCTTGTCACTGGGGCTGCACCCACAAGGGTCTGCCAATTATACCCTATAGCTGTAGGCAAATGTACCATTTAAGGTACAGAAATGGACTCTGAGGAACATTTTTGTACCATTGGGGTACATTTGTGGAAATTAGCGGGAGAACATTTTAAAATGAATCTGAGGAAGCACTTCTTTACACAGCGTGTAGTCAGAGTATGGAATAGTCTTTCTGATAACGTAGCGCAAGCTGAATCCTCTAAATCAGAGCTAGATAAGATTTTAACAACTCTGAGCTATTAGTTAAGTTCTCCCCAAGCGAGCTCGATGGGCCGAATGGCCTCCTCTCGTTTGTATAGTTCTTATGTTCTTATGTTCTTATATTGTTGTTTGTACCATTGGGCTGTACCTTTTTTCTGACAGTGTAGGCAACCCTAACTGGGACAAGAGGGTTAAAAGTTGGCCCATAACATAGGTGATCGCCTAGGGGGCGCAAAAGAGTCAGTGGGGAAATTTTAGACAAAATCTCTCATCTGCTTCTGTGGTTTTACAGTCATTTGCACTACTTTTAATATTTCCATATTTAGCAGATACTCTGTGCTACTGTAATGGTTTTAACATAAATGAGGTGACAGAATTTGCTTTCTGCTGCTGTGTGTGTGTGGGGGGAGGGCATCTCACCCCTAGGGGGCCCAAACACCCAGGACTGGCCCTGGTTAAAAAATTAATGGATGTCAAATTTTGCCTGTATTTTTTCTCCTCAGCTGTTTGCTTTCTTGGTTATTATTTAAGCTTGGGTAGCAAAGGCAGTGCTGGGCATTTCGGGTCCAGAAGCCACAAATCCAGACCAAGATTTTGTTTCTAACAAACAGTGATGCATAAAGAGTCACAGTCACAGAGTACTCAGCTGGTTGGTGGAAACAAAATCCTGGTCTGGATTTATAGCTACTGGACCTGAAATGCCCAACACTGTGGAATGGCAATTCAAAGAAGACCTGCCAGATTTTGACTGTGCACCAAAACCGCTCCAATAGGCTGCCTTGTTTAGGTCACAGAGATTGCTCAGTCTGCGATTTAACAACCTGAATTAAACAGAAATGTCAGCAGCATTTCTTTCATTGTTCTTTCTGCTGTCATATATTTATGGAAATCTGCTTCCGCAGCATATTAATGGCCCATAATTTAATTCAGGGTTATGCTTGGTCCTTGGTCCTTCGCCATAAATGTATTGAAAGAGACACTTGAGTCAGGGTCTTTTACCTTGCCGTATATTTGAACGTCCAGAGCGGAAGAGTCTCCACGGCGCCCCCTTTTCCCATTCGCTGGCACTGCAGCTTCAATGACGCCAACCAGACATAAATGTGACAGAACAAAGGGGAAGATGGCAGATTTTGAGATCTGTCTCGGCCTGGAATAGATGCGAGCGTTGGACGCTGGGTTTCTTCAGGGCGGATAACGATTATGAGATTGCATCAGATCTGTATCTGGGGCGACTGGGCAGTAAGCAAAAGGGCAACTGTTTGAGTTACCAGGTGAGAAAGGTCTTTGTGATACGTACCACCATAAGCAGGATGAGCAATTGGGTGAACTGCACTGTGTTTCCCTGATAAATTCACCCTCCTGCAAAAACAGCGTGATCCAGCCAGAACTTCTGCCCTAATTCAAGTTGCATTTTTTTGTTCTTTTGTCTTATATTTTCTCCTGAAAACAGCATGAACGGGGTGCAAATCGATAATTGAAAAAGTTGAGATTTGTAAATAATTGAGTAACATTTAAACATATGAATAAAAAGTTTATTGGTCGATGGTAAGCACTGCTGTAACATCTTCATTTAGCCAATTAAGATGGTATTAATAAAATTTAATGTCCTTCCCTGCAATGGACTTGCATTTCATCTGGGGAATTTCTGCCTTGTGCCCTGGAAGATGGATGGATGGAAAAATAATATGTACAGGGATCATATTTCAATTTAATTTTATACACACACACAGGTTTGTAATTATATCTTTGTGGGGACTCTCCATTCATTTCTATGTGGAGAAAACTCTAATCCCAACATGAAGACATTAACCCCTACCCAGCCGTAACCTTAACCATAAGTAACTAAACAAAATACGAGACTTTTGGCATTTTTAGTTTTTTGATTGCATTCACAGATCTTTGTGGGGACCTGAAAAATTGGTTCCCACAATGTCAAAATAACAGATTTTTATTAAATAGTGGGGAACATTTGGTCCCCACAATGTAATATAAACATAATCCACACACACACACACACACAGACTGCACTGACCTTTTCTCAACCAACAATATGACCACAGTGTTTTCTCACACTTGTAAACGAAATCTGGACAAATTATTCATTTTCAATATCTATTGACCCCCTAAAGCACAATATATAGATGAATTACTCTCGTTTTTACTTTTCAATTAAATGAATAATAATTTTTAAAAAAACAGTGACATCTTTTGGCCCGTCATTTACAATAACAGGGCAACATTTGATTATGGCGGTCATATATACATTTCATTCACTTTTAAAACCTTGTACGCATGAAATGGGGTAGTGTTTTGGATTTTTAATTACTAATAATAGAAAAAAATTACGAAAACTTCGAACAGGCCTACTGCATGTAATTATACATTTTCATGTAATAAAACAATGAACTAAAACATCCGAAGATCATATTTAATTCTAATATTGTGTTTTCTGTTTAATACCCCTACGTCCGTGTTTTGTCTCGCGAAATTCGCTTTCCGGCTAATTTAGCCAATTGCGCCGGTACTTTGTCGTACCTTAGCCCGAGGCCTCTGGCACCGACAACCGTGTCATTTGCTACCAACTGGGCTTTTTGATGAGCGTCTGACCCAGGCGCCTCATCCTTCACCACTGTCTCATTCCTTTTATTTACATCTGTCTTTAGCATTCTAATTACTCTCTTTATTACTTTAGCCCGAAGGAATAAGCAGAAAAAATAAGGACACTGGGTTTTAACCAATAATAAAATTATAACTCCCACCCACTGGCGCTAAACGCGTGCTTCCTAATTATAGGCTACAGATGATGATCAGTAACTTATGACCTTTTCAGTAATAAAGCGGTCTATGACGGACCATACGCTGTCTTACCTACGTTTTCCAGTACTTATTTTTGCTGTTTCGGGCCTGAAAACAAAAAAAAATGTTTAACGCCTTAAAAGTTTTGTAGTGAACCAATTTATAGGCGCTGCAAAAAAAAAAGGTAGGCCCAAGACATTTATTTCCTTTTCAAATTTTCGCCATAGCCACCGCAGTCTTGAACGGCCAATACACCGTTGTTCACCTTGCGGAACCATAATTACCACGGAAGCTTTAACTCGTTTAACGTTACTCTCTCTTAATCTTCCTACACAAAGCGCTAATTTTGACATCAGTGCATTGATTTCGGAATTCTGGTTGTTTTTATTACCGGGCGTCTGTGATACTGCAAAATTTAAGATGACGTAACGTTTGATTGGGTACAGGATGTATCCTCTACAGATTATTTTTCGCCTTGTTACACAACGTGAAATTCAGCAGTTCATTTTTCACTGAACAATTTTACATTTGGAAAAGAGGAAAAGGGCCCTTTAATGCGTGGTCCCATACTGATTTTTTTTGTGTAAAATAGCATCAATAACAGGGCACACGGTCTTTAATGAGCTCTCAACTTTAAAGACTTGAAGGATATTATAACTAGCTGCTTGACAAATGGCGCTTAGAAGCACATTAAAGACGCTGCTAATGGAACGCATAATGACGGCTAATTTTCGATCAGATATAAATTAGAGCCCCCAACAGTTATTTGCCTTAAGGACTTTATGTAAATGATTCTGTTCTGTATAAACTGAAAGCTGAAGAGAGCCCTGCGATGCTGGCACTCTTTGTGGGCATGATTAATAGATTCGCAGCGGAGCGGGGTTGTCAACTGCGTGAACACATATACCGAGACAGTGCCAGCACCTCCCTATTTGGCTACCTGATGCCCGGTCTACATGGTACATCTCACTCATTTGCTGTGCACCCTGTGCATCCGGATGTGTGCCAACCCAGTCCCACCGGAGGACGAGAGTGACCCGTGGCGTGAAATGTCTTCTCCTTTTCAGGATCTTAGGTTTTGATCTAAAGACCGCAGTTGCGACATAAAGCTGCCTTCGAGGCTTTTGTGAGATTAAACCAGCGTTAATCGCATTCATTCTTTGTGTCGTCACGTGTTCGGTGGCGTTCAGAGCCCAGTAGTGAACCACGCGCTCTGAGGCTTAAAGCGAGATCCCAGAATCACTTATGCTCCGTTTTAAATAGTCGACTGTCGCTCCAGTACTTCTTGCTATGCCCTTAACGCCTATAATTTATTAATTTTAGAACGTGTAGGCAATTTGTTGCAAGCATGAATTCTAACTACGATTACCGTCATTAAGGATTATTAGGCTACTTAAGACGTTCAGGTACCTGTCTTGGATGCATAACTGCATAATCTGTTTTAAATAGATTAAAATTAAACCGATAATCAAGTGCTGTCTTTAGCAGAATCGCATGGAGTGCTGTTTTATTGTGAAGCTGTCTTCATGTGAGTCCTTGTATGAAAAGTTCTTTTGGGAAGCAGTTCCACATACGTATATGACGTGAAATCAAAATGAGTAAATTATGTGGAAATACCGGATCACCCAGAAAATCATAAAAGATGTCAAGTGTAACGCACCTCGAGGCAGGCTGAATTTACTTACGTTTAATGGCTGCTACAAATATTTTAATAATGTGTTAACAAAATATCAAAACATTACTTCACCTGTTGGTGCAATTTTAGCAATTCGCTAGCAGTGATTACGTCAATAATTCTGAGAACAGTTTCCTCTTGTTTGTCTCGCGTACGGCTCTACTAATTGTTCAAAATTAATAGTTTCGACCATGCCGATGAAGGTAATGAAGACGACGATGATGATGACGTTGATGATGAGTATACTGGTAGTATAACTAACCACTGTCATTACTGGGCATGATAAAACCACCAGGCCGGCCCCTACAACTCTGGTTAGCCTTTCGACATCAGTGGCAGATCAAATCAAAGTTCCTGCCAACATCAAGCACTCACGGAGAGAGCTCGCTCCCCAGTCAGCCAAGTGGGACATAACTTGTCTCGTTGATGTTAATGCTCCTAAACATCTGTCTTTCCACACTGATGCAGTAAAATGGCTCGTTTTATTATTTAGTGTACTGTGACAGAGACACAGAGTCACAGATGCAAACATGTTTTGCGCGACCCTTTGTAGGCTAACCATTCCAAATTCTTAATTTTATTTTACACAGCATTTATTATATATTTTCCTCGTTTAGAATAAAGACGAAGTATTTGCCAGTGGCACGAAAAGTTTAACGAAACTATAAACCTTTTTCCAGGCGGAAATGTTATGATAACGAAAAGACGTGACGTTAAAGGCCTACGGGTGTTTGACCGCCATAATGTAATGAACTGTAGCATTAAGCCTTAAACTTGATTATAATAAAATAATACTTATGTGAACAATTAATATCCCTTAACACACAATGGGCTTTACGTTGTGTATTGTAGGCTTTTATATTTCACGGGACTAGCTAGATTGAGAGCTTCAGAATTTTAACCTTGTCAAGAAATATTGCACGGGTATATGTGTTACGTCAGTTACATTTCCGGCTAGGCCTGCCTGCGTGATTTATTTTTTATTGGAATCATCATTTTTAATATTTATCGTGGAAATCTACCGTTGCTATAAATGGTTACTTATTTTGTAATCTTGGCAAATTTAGTGTTTTTTTTCCCCAAAGGGACGTGTTACATATAATAAACTGAAACGGAATAATTCAAGATTACGTAACATCAAAAGGTCTTCAGACATTGGCAAAATTTAAACTGTGAAGTTACGTCGTTTACAGGTTATACCCACTTTTGTGCAAGATTGTAAATGAATATATTTTTCATACTCAAATTCTGCTAAAATGTTTTAATTTAACGATGTCAGACTTTTTTTAATTTGTGTGTGATTTTATTTTTAATATGGAATATATGGTATTTTATTTTATTTCAGTGCTACTGATCCATATTCATAACAAAGCATTATCTTTATTTATATCGCCCTTATACATGTTAGCTCAACCTACTGCCATGGATTTGTCTTTTGACGCCTGCTCAGGAGTAGTATTGTAACTAATCGCTATTGTCCGTTGGTGGTTAACCGAAGAATTTCGCTTGGGTATTTTGTGTCAAAACTGCATTCCCCAATCGCTCAGTGAATCCAAACACACTGTGTATAAAATAAAGGAAATGTCTGCTCCATGGTGAGCCTGTGTAACTGACTCAGCGATGCTTTTGGTAAACCAACCCCAACCGGTGGACAAACGAAAGGTATAACGAATTCTCCCTGCTCACAGACCAATTGGAAAAATGTAATAAATTGTTCCTGATCAACTGCCACGGGGAAATTAGTTCAGTATTAAATGTACCGTGGTACAGACCTTAAATATAGGAAATTATTCCTACGAGGGAGCTAAGCTTTGCAGTACAACCTGTTTCATAGTGTTACTAAAATATCTGAGCACAATAAAACTTATTAACTTGAAGGTTTACCTCCGCGCGCTTGAATCCTCTCGTTGCCCATGATTTTTAGGAATAATTATGTGTTGGGTCCTCCAGAGCATACAGTCGGAGAGATAATTCAGAGCTGTAGAATTTAAATAGACGTTATTAATAAAATGCATTTCTCGCCACAAATTTCCCCTTTGTCATTTAGGAATAGAGAACAGTTGGTAATCCAATGTCAATAAAATATATTCCCTCAATGAGCGTGAAATGCCGAAATATTACCACGTGCGCGCCTCGGCGCATGAGCGCATGAGTGGCTGAGCGAGTACGTGCAATGTGTGATATGGCCATATCGAGAGAAAGAGCAGGACGCGCGCTGCCTTTCCCGTCTTCCGACGAATAGCATTTGCAAATTTCCACGCACGCAAAGGAGCAGAGAGAAAACTAACAAATAGCAGAAAAGAACTACACCACGTATGTTGTACTCACCGGTGCACTGTAAAGAAATACTGCCCGCCCATTTCTCTTATCGCTGCAGTCTCGGCTCCATCGATCAGTTTCTGTAAAACACTTAACATTTTTATAACAACGGGTGGTAATTAATATTGAATCGATTCTATTAAAAACATCAGAATCACCCAACTACTGGAAATCTGCTAGCCAAATTTACAAACGAAAAACTAAATAAACAAAATCAAGGGCACTGTAACAGGTAATACCGTGATGGCATTCAAAATAATAATAATAATAAAAAGATAAATAAAGGATTGTATTGTCTCGAATTCAATTTCTGGCCTGTGGTTCTTCTAATTTGAGAGCAGTCACGTCTTTGAAGGCAGACGCTTGGTGTAAATGTACAGTTAAAATATTCTATTCTCTGGTCCCCAGGCGGAGCTCCGACAGTCCCAGGCTTCATTAAATTTTCATCAGCATCCCAGTGAAAGGGGAAAATGTTAAGGGAAAAGAGGAAAATAAAACAGAGGGCCTAATTATAACAAAGGGGAGTGATGCTGGCCTTCCTTTACCAACCACACGACAACGGTCTTTCTTTACAACTTAAAACGAAATCAACCAAGATGAAATATAAACGTTTCACTCTTAACAAATTGAGAGTATTATACGCGTTAGTAGCTTTTAAGTCCTTATACTTTCCAAATCTCTAAAATAGAAATTAATAATATTCTTTTAAAAATATACTTTAAATACGCGTATAGGCCGATCCATGTTTGTGTTTATGCTTAAACGTAGAATTAATATTAAATAAGCTAAATTGATTTTTTTTTTCTCAGCTCCTATTAAATAAAGAGCAGTATCGCTAGGGAACTGGCGTAATCTCGCGCAGAGTACGGATGTCAAGCGGGGAGACTCAGCGCACAAAGTTAATTTCAATTCCCGCGGAGAATTTCACATCTCAGCTCTCCCTGACCGACAGTAATTAACAGAGATAACTAATGATTACTTACTTACTCCCCGTAATTATCTGGTTTTCATAATTCGCTGTGTAATTTAATAATTCGCTCATATTAGCGCATTAAGTGAATGGCTCATTTAGGAGATGTGCAAAAATTACTACCAGTCACTGGAAGGATGATGATTGTATCTGATAAAACATTGGACTTTCACGGCAATAAGTAATTCTGAGTAATTCCTATATTCTTTAGCTATCTTGGTAACCTTTCGCCAAAACCAGATGTGAAAATTCTTTTGTGATATTAGAATACTATTCTCCATTCACTTTTAAGTATATTAGATTTTAACTTCTTTCTGAGAAACAATGATTCAGTGAGCATACAAATTATAATTAAAACTATGTTCGGTAACGTATCATATATAGTCCATACGGCCTGAATTTTCTAAAGACCTGTTATTGTGTTCGCCGGTGTCATTGTTTATCATTTTGAACATAAATGATTCATGGTCGCTATTATATTCATATAAAGATTTCTGAATGTATAGGTTAATATTTCCATCCGATATTTTCATTATTGGTTCCGATGTCTTTAAGAAATTTTTGTTTGGGATCTTTTTTGACAGATTTTTAGCAGTTTTATATTTTAAGACGTAGTAAGTGAATAGAACGCTGGCATAAATATCAATATTGACTTTTTAAGAATAGGTTGATGTGGTTTGGCAGCAGAGACTACTTAAGCAACACATTACTGCCGAATTATAGTGTGCCTTTGCCTATATATAAACCATTGCGTTGATAATACACAGAAATTAACGCGGTAATAACCAGCAGTGTTTGAACAGGATGACAGAAGCGGCAAACCCAACGACCTCAGGTGTGGCCGCTTTCCCTAAGAATATAGCTGTCCGTGGTGCTGAACTGATGTTTAAAACGATTGTTTTTTTTTCTGTGACGCATCCTGAATCATATTTATTCCCGAAGTGGACGGTTAATAAAAACAGTGCTTAAATCCACATATAAATACAGCTCTTTTTTCTGGGGGTTACTATTAACTACCAAAAAGAAGCAGAATTCAGAACGCTTGCTCATGCTATTATTGGAATGGAATGCTGGCTGTGTATTTATATAAAGATCATCACGTTGGCAGGCGAAGGTGCTTTTGTGGGGCTCTGACATCTGGCAGCGATACGCTCCGGGGACTTATCGAGATCTCTATAGACTCTCTGATTGGACTCTAATAGAATATTAGCATTTGCTCTCAGGTAAGACACCAGAAGCTGCCAGACTCTCTCTCACCCTCTCTCTCCCTCAAAAAAAAAACAAAAAAACAAAAACATCAGTTTTATACGGGTTGGGCCGTAAATGAACTACTCAAAATCAATGCAGATCAAAAATTAGATCAAAGTCGGTGATTTTATGGAAAATACATACACATTACCACAAAACTCAATTCTTCGGCATCATTAAAAACATCATATTCGCTCAGCAACACCTTTATCCCAAGAAAAGTGCGACATAAATTATTTAACCTAAAATATTTTTCAGGCGTCTGCAACCCGATTAAAATACTTCCAGTTTTTCCATAGATTAATAACGCTAATGATTTTGCAGATGCGAGTCAGCTATTAAAATGCCATTTCATAATTACACCTGGAAATTAAACTCAGTGAAAACTTCATTCCAATAAAATGTTAAAATTATTTCTTTAATGAAACACATATTGCAATTCAATACTCAAATAACTCAAAATACATAAATGTACTAAATAAATGTAATTCGACAAATAACTAAAAGCATCAGACAATACAGAATGTAATCCGTCAAATTATCTCTGCTAAAACAGTAATACAGCAAAATCTGTACGCATATATTTATGTGCATCGACTGGTTCAATGAAATATTTACATAATACAAGTATACGTCCATGAAAACCGTTTTCTTTTTCCATCAAGAAAACATTACTAAACAAAGTGATTTAACAACCAACGACGTAATGATGATACGCGGATATTTTATACAAATAAATACCAAGAAACATACATTAAAAATAATTTAAAAAGAGTAAGCTATCTAATATATATCTTAATCGTCCCATTTCATACCTTATGAGAAACGACAAAATATTTTGACACGTTTTTCGCTGTACTTTCCCTGTCGAATACACCATGTTTTGCTTGCTGTCAGAATTTGATTTTCTCAAGCAAAACTGGATAGTAGGGAATCCCAATAAATATGTAATGAAGTAAACATTACCTCACTTAATAAATAGTTTATAAGAATGAGACCCACGCAGTAGTGCAGTAGTATTGCAACCAATAAAAGTCATATTTGGCCAAATAAACCGATTATTTTCAAACATTTGATTCGCTCTTTACATATCTACACAATATGATCGAATAATGACGTAAAAATACCCCTACGCACAAACTGTGTTATTTTATAGCAAATAAATTTCTAATAATATTCCAAGCATTTTTGTAAATTTTTCAGCGATTCGTTAGCCATCATCACCCCTTAAACCAAATGCATGAAATTAATTACACCGAACTCAAAATTAAGTAGATGGCAGTTATTTCAATAATTTACAGGGTGTGTTTGGCAGAAATCTAATGATGCCGGAAGTGCATTTTCTGTCGTCGCGCTGTGGTTGTTGGCATCGTCACTTCAAACTACACCAGATCTTATAATACGGGGAGAATAGATGCACTAATAATAATAATAATAATAATAATAATAATAATAATAATAATAATAATAATAATAATAATAATAATAATGCCTAAGTGCCCGCGAAGAATTTCAGCTGAAATTACACCACGTTCGTCAAGTTCAACAATAATATTATTGTTATCATTTGTGTTATCACTGTATCTAGCTACTATAATATTATATCTGAAATCATCAGATTCCGTAAATCACCATTTTAACGGTTATTTAAGCGTAACAAGTTGAATTTTACTGACAAAACGGTGTAGCATAGTAAGTGGGGAAAACAAACGTTCTTACTTGTTCTGTCAAACGATCTTCTACAATGATTCCACATCCTTTCTGGGTAAAGAGGAGAAAGTTTTTTTTTTATTCTCAGTCACTTCGAACATAATGAAAACTTTTGTTTGTCATGGATGATTGAAAAAACGGTGAGCTAAGAAATATTTTACAAATCGTCTTAAGACAGTATGCTTTTTTTCAGCCTTCATTGTTCTTTTTAACGCAAGTGCTCGTGTTAGACGCATGCAGAGTATTTCATTCGTTTTTGTTTCTGTCGCTGGTTGCAGAACCAGACCCGAACCACATTCTTTTTGAGGTCCAGCTTTTCTGCGATCGCTGCAATTTTCTCAGAGGAAGGACGGGGCTGGATGGCAAAGTAAGCTTCTAATGACCTTTTCTCGGGCGCCGCTATTGAAGTACGCTTTCTCTTCTTCTCTGCCCCGTTGAAGAGCTCGGGTTTGTTCAGTTTCTCTCGGTGTGATTTCTCCGCCTCTTCCAGCCACGCTTGTAGAATCGGCTTCAAAGCGATCATATTATTGTGGGACAGCGTAAGCGACTCGAATCGGCAGATGGTGCTTTGGCTGAGAGAGCCAACACCTGGAATCTTCAGGTTGGCCAGCGCCGAACCCACATCCGCTTGGGTTACCCCGAGTTTGATACGTCTCTGCTTAAACCTTTCGGCAAACGCTTCCAAGTCTCTAGGATCGGCGTCCACGTCGCTCATGCAGCCCATGTGGGAAGGGAGCCCGTGGGCATGAGCCATGTTGATCGCTGCCTGGTGCATGTGGTTCATGCCTGCCATGTGGGCGGGATGAGCCGGTGTGGAAACAACCGATCCATCAGGCCCTGCCATTGCCCCGAGTGCCAGTCCTGGGGTGATGTGATCCAGAAGGTCTCCCTCCAAAGCCTGATGTGGTTGATGATGGTGATGGTGGTGGTGATGGTGGTGGTGGCCGGCCAGAGCGGAAGGGTGAGAAATAGGCACGGAGGAGGAAGAAGAAGACGAGGAGGTGCAAGGGAGAGTGTTCATGGTGTGGTAAGTTGCGTCCGGCTTGAAAGGACTGTGATGTGGAGGGTGATGGTGACTCTTGGTCTGAGAGACTATATCCACCGCCGCGAGAGCTTCTGCGCGGGCCAACAAACTCTCATCCAGACCTCCGAATATATTGCTCTGCAATTGCAAATAGAATGCACACATTACTGTCAGCAGGGAATTCTCTCTCCACTCTTCGGATTAAAACATTTCCAGAATGTAAAAAAAGAAATCCTAAAAAAGAACGCACAAAACAAGACACATGCAACATCCCAGGTCATAAAAATTAATACGAAAGGCAAACCCGACTGAATACATAAGTTGGGAGGAAAAAATGGAGGTGTTGGGTGATTTGCTGTGCAGACATGAAAAAAACATCAAGCAAAAAAGTGGGCTGTCAAAATGTGCCTTTAAGCGGTGATTATGCAGAATACATACCGGTGGGGTTGGGAGACACGCTCGACGCATCGCCTCTGAGCTGCTGCTGCTGATCGTGCTACTGTGTCTAGAAGAACAGGAAGACGACGGCGCATTCGAAGTCGAAGATGAAGAAGAATGTAAACTGGAATACTTGGGTTCGGACAGGGTGGCATGTGGCATGGTGAACGCCTGCTTGCTGTTCAGAGACATCATCATCATATTTGCAGGCGATCGGGCAAAGACAAGTTCCTTTTAATAAGTTAAGGCTCCGCCTCTTCGACTGGAGCTGGAGCGCAGTCGCTTGCCGAAGTCTCGACTAACTGTGCAATAACTATTGCCGGCGAGCAATGGTCTGTCTTGTCTGTGTTTAGCACAGCTTTAATTATCTACAGGTCTCGGGGACTCCAAAAAGAGTCGTTGTTTTTGCCGGGGTGATGTCGCGTGCAAAGGCGGTGCAACCAAGCGGCTCTAACGCTACGGCTGTGGCATGCGACGACCCCCCCCCCAAATATGCTCACCTCCTATCTTATTTCCTTTCAGTTTTTTAAAGCAGTCTTTACTGCTTTAATTTTTTTTTTCGCCGGCGATGTTTTTGTTAGCTCTTCATGGATGACGGCATGAAAAATAAGTGGCATGAAAAGTTTTCTTCTTTTTTCCCCTCCTTTGTATTTCCTAAACATTGGTTCGCAAAATCCCGGTCTTTGACATTTTCTGTTTTCGGTTCAACAATTATTTTAATTAAATGATTAGGTGAGAGTATCGAGACTTCGACTTTAATGCGGCGGGGACTCGTTCTGCTTCTTCTCTGAGGCGAAGGGCAGACTGTTTCTCTCTCTCTCTCCCTTCCTCTTTCTCGCCCTCCCTCTCTCTCTTTCAGTCTCTTTCTCTCTCCCTCTCTCTGTCCCCCCGCTTCTCTCTCTCTCTCTCTCTCTCTCTCTCTCTCTCTCGACTCTACCTGAAAAACCTTTCATGATTTATTGTTCTTCATTAGCCACAAGGGCCACTGGGGACTCTGCGCATGGGCAGTCCTCGACAAGACATTCATTTCAAATGGCTAAAGCAAGTATTGTTTCCCTGCGATTAAATTATTACGATTATATACCAAAACTAAGCGTATGACATTATTATTATTATTATTATTATTATTATTATTATTACAGAGGATTTGGAGAGGCAATTACTGAAAAAATGTACGCATAATTACCAATAGGTTTATCTAGCGATTGACCGACATAAATCAAAGTTAAAAGCCGAAGTAGAATTTCATTATGACACAAAAAGCAATTGAAAGAGGTGGAACAACAATCTTTAAGTAAATTATGTCCTTGCCAGGAATGTATTATTAGACTGAAATTTCATTTAATATTGTGAAACAGCTTTTCAATAAGTAATCTGCTACGCCTTATCTTATTTTATGTGATTAATTCATCTTGACGAATTTATTAGTTTTTATAATGAATATATAAAGAAATTTGGTTATGTCGATTTACTTACGGCTACGTATTATGAAATATATGTTACTGTAAAAAGGGTTTGTATGGGATTTTTAAATTAATGACAACGGGAAGTGGATTTTTAAAAGTCTTTGATTTGATTTCAAACCCAGTAAAATGACATACTTGTCGCAGTGGGCTATTATCATATCTTGGCTCTAATTAGGGCATTTAATCAGTGATATAATTAAAAACCTTTAATCATATTGTAATTAACGTGGTTATCTAATTTTCTATAATCTGTTTGAATCTTTTGGATCAGCTAATTGATTTTAAAGACTGTTGATTAAGTGCCATTACTGACACCAGCATAAAACTGTAAAACATACGTTTATATAACACTTTTAATGTATAGATGTATGTATTTTGTATGTATCACCTAGTATATTAAAGATAAAAACAAAGGTTACATTTAGTTAAAGATGTTACTATACCATGTCGGTGTATTGTGATAAAACCAGTAACAGTATAATCGGAAAACAACAGCAGTTACATAGGCATCATTTATGATATCTATATTTCTGTTATGTTTCACAGATAAGTTTACACTGTGCCGTTAACTCTTATAGGGATTATCGATGTTAAGAATTAAGCACGGAGTCATTTTCGCGCAAACCGACCATGCCATCTTACACACACACACACACACACA
>JABJVO010000035.1:246222-272181 GCA_026770805.1 Boulengeromyrus knoepffleri
TATATATATATATACACACACACACACACACGTTTATATCTGCACACGACAGCATAAAACTATCAACCACATCAGCATGTAGCCTAATACCAGACAATTATTGGCTTGAAAATTGCAAATGTAAAAAACGAAGTGTTCGGGAGTTATCCTGACGTCTATTTTATGAAGGTAGCTGGAAAAACTCAATGTGTCTTGCAAGGGGGCTGGCCACACTTGATCTACTCTTACGACACACTACAGCTCTATGTCTGTTAAGAACGTGGGTCTGAGACTCGGTTTTCATGCTTGAAGGCGGCAGGAACAAGACCATCAGTACACCGTTAGCACATCTAATTTCTCAGTGATACGTGCCAGCGGGATGATTTACCTCTCAAGCGGAATTAACCGCTTTTTGAAGACATACAAGGAGGGCATCGGTGTCTTCTCGCATACAGGCTACCCGACAGACTGATTTATGATCAAACTTTAACGAAATCATTCATATTTCAATACCCCTAAATCGGTGTATGAAAATTTCATTCACAATGAAACACGCAAAAAGTGTATCTTAAGTAAAATAAATCAATCGGCTTGCCTACCTCTCACGGAACTGGTCTTTGAAGTGCATTTTCTGCGCTACGTCAGTATCATTCAATTATATTCATCCAGAGCGGACTTTGGGTAACGCATTATCCCAAGGTAATAACTATACCGATTTTGCTGCCACATGAAATAATGGACTATAACATTGTATTTTTGTAGAATGGTAATGTAGTGAGAATCATTAATTATATCTAAAGAGAAGAGATGAACGGATGCTAAAAATGCGTTTATTGCAATAATAATAGGCCCGCTACTCTTTCCTATTTATTTCGGATAGCGTACTGCTTTGATTCTACAATTACGATCCGTGCCGTTATGGAAGCCCGATGTTCCACATGGCTGAGCGTGTCATTGGTCTGTTTAACCAGAATCTTCCGCACTGTTGCGCCCCATTATTCATTATTAGAAGGTTCTGCTGGTGTTACTATAGATGCAGCGGGCAAAAGCGTTTAACGACAATGATAACACGATGTTGAGTGCAATTCCATTATTTGTTAAATTTGAATGAAAGTTCTCCGCGTCTTCAGTTATTTTAATCACCGTTGGTTTTTATTTTTTTGTTGTTTTTTTACTTTCTTGGAATGGTAAATGTGAAAATCCATAGAGGCTAAATCATTATTACAGATCACTGAAAAACTATTAAGTAGGAAGAAGCACGGAAACTTTCCAACCATATTATTCCAGAATATGTCACTCCTTTCTGAAGTTGCACAGATGTATTTCTCATGTCGTCAGATTCGAGACCTTGACAAACATTATCGTCTGTGTTTAATCATAAGAACGGGGGCCGGTCAACCCTATAGGTGACATAGGCGGCCGCCTACAGGATGCCAGCTTCTGTGGGGGAGGGGGGGGCGCCAACTTGCCAGCCAATTTCGCTTTGTCCCGAACGGGGGGCGCTGGCGGTGGTCCTCGCCTAGGGCGCCACCTTGGCTAGGAGCGGTACTGCGTAAGAATTAAAGAGAAATAAGAAAAACACATTAATGTGACATCAGTGCCGGCGTCCCTTCAGCACTCAAGAAAATGAGGTACGAACAATCAAAATAACCACAAAATGATGATTATGGATGTATGATAATACCCTAGGACCAGAATGCAGGCCAAATGTGACAGCCTTTCCTATTTCTTCGCCTCAGTTGTAGATATTTACTCATTTTTTCAAGTATATCAAAATTTTGTCCCCTTAACTGTAAACATACACCATTTCTGTTATCTTTCCACGTGTTTTTAACACTGGGGGGCATTCTGCAGATTCCCTCAAGAGCTTTCAGATGATGAAAATTATTTCTAAACTCAATTGTATTTACACCGCGTACAATAATGCAAAAAAAAAAAAGTGAGATTATACACCGCTTGATTTCACGCAGGTGACTTCTTTGTGTTTGGCTTACGAAAGCTGGAAGGTGCGATGCTGAACTGCATATGTACTTTACGGCAAAAGAAGAGCATGTCTCCCCCAGGATCTCCTCCACGTTAACAATCCCAATTATGGTGCAAAGACCACCAGAGACAGTCTTTTATTCTGACACATTTCCTTTGTGCCGTGAACAAGGTAACTGCCGGTAGCTTTTTCAAAAAACACACGCGCCCAAACACACACACACAGAGGCAGGCACCCACACACACACACACACACACACAGGCACACACACATGCCAACACCCAGACACACAAAAGATGATATGCACATGAAGGCTGTAGCATTTTTGCTTCTTGGTGAAGGAATTTTTGTATTCATTCATTCATTCATTCATTCATTCATTCATTCAGTGGTTGCTTACCAGCTGATCCTGGAAGCTCTGTCCCAGCACTGGGGATGACAGGAATTGCTTTTCAGATGGCTGATGTATCTGAAGATGTCTGTGCTTTTTTGTGCTTGTTCATACTATGTTATTCATACTGGGTGGAGGCAAACAGAAATGTAAATATCAGAATCTTCCATTGTTACATATATTTCCCCAACAGTGTTATTTAGACAACACTGTCAACATAAAACAATGGAAATTACTTCAAATGTTTGAAAAAATGGTAACAAATTTGAATAGTTTCAATAATTTTACATTAAATTGTTCAATGTTTAATGATCTATTTTTTTTTTGTTTAAAATTAAAATGACAATTTCAACAGCTTCAGTGAGATTATACTATGATTTTATTTCTAAAACTCCTTTTAGAACAAAGACATCAGCTCTGAAGCAATCGGAGCATCATCAAGATCTGCATCTCTGGCGCGTAACTAATCAAGGAACGTGGTCAGTGGAGACATATGCAGCATTAGTGATTTTTTCCCCAACAATGGGTAGTGAATTGAGCAGCTCTCAGGACCAGGCCCAGGACAGAAGGTGTGGGGTTGACACATGGGTGTGGGATTTGTTTGAAAAGCTCACCAGTCTCTAAAATGTGTCAGTTTCAGAGGCCTCACCCAGTGCCGCACGGAGTATCTTGTAAAGCAGACAGAAAGCTAAGAATCTGAAAAAAGCACATTGCCGTGTCTTTCTTTAACCGTAGACCTTAGTGTTGTCAGTCACCTTGAATCATCAGCTGACTCGCTAGTATATTATGTTGTTGAGTCACTGCAGAGTCTTTCGGGAGTCCACGCCGTTCACCTGCTGACATTAAGGAGGAGAAAGACCCAAAGGCCCAGGCATAAAAAGATTATCGTCGTATGTATGTGAATCAGCGTACAACCGAAAGAAATGTAAAATAAGAGCAGAAAATATTTTTTAAAAATTAATACTTGCTTTCAGCCTGCCGCTGATACACAACTTCTTGGTCAAAAATATACACTTGATGCAGCCAGTTATCCAAAAAGGAAAGATATTAATGCACAAAGTATACTAGATCGTGCACACAGTACGGGTCACAGTCCTGAACTAATTATTGTAGCGCAATTAGTATGTATTGAAATATATATCAATTCGTCAATACTGCTGGCCTCCGCCTAGGTGCATCATCAACATGCGCATAATGAACATGCACGTCATTAGCACGTGTTTTATCCACGTGCGCAGGCTGACTGACGATTACCACGCGGCAACGTGTTGTCCGGTTGCACAGTATAAAACTGTGCAGACATGCCCCCCCCCCCAAGCCCAACCCGTCTGCCTGGCTGAAAAAAGCCGCAAAACTGGTGAGACTGATTCGAAAGGAAGAAAGGGAGGTGAGATATGAGGTCAGCAAAACAAATAATACATACCAATTTCCAGATGACAGACTACCGCTGATGTCCGTTGGGGGGGGGAGCATTAGACTCCACGAGCCTGAATAGCGCACCGAAGCTGCGGGGCAGTGGATGATAAGGTCAATCCTTATAATGATGTCACATACCTCTAGGTCCTCAAAATCAATATAGAAGGCCCAATGCACCTGTCAGCAAGTAAAATAAGGCACCAGTGAGAAAGTCATTCGCTTAAAATTGTCTCCGCTATTGATAATATAAGAAATTCAAGCCCCTTTCGGCATTGTTAATCTTGCCCCGAATCAAAGAATACCGCCCGATCGTATGACCTCGGCCAATGCTTCAAGGCACGAGTGTCAAAATGTTAATGGTTACGCTTCGGTCGTCAGTGATCTGCATTTTAATCAGCATCCAAGTAAAACAAAACCTTTCATGGAGGTCCAACTAACATACTAACGACACTGTAAATCCGTAACTTTCCAGAGTTTGGGAATATAATTTTCCCTATTCTAATTAGGGAATATAGCCCTGTGTTGAGAATCTGCAGAGCTGAAGTCAGTAAATATGCATCAGTTCCACCCAGATATGCAGAATTATTTAAACAAACAGGGAATCGGATTAAAAACTAAAATGCTTCTTCAAATTATTTAATACTTTTTTTAAAAATGTAACACACATGTAACACAGTCCTCCGTACAAATATGAATAATATACAAATAAACTGTTTTCAAGAAAAGCGAAAAATCAATAACTGCCTCTTTTAGAGGCTCTTTGTTTGACAGCATACTATCCTAGGTGTCAGAGTAATATTTAAAGCGATTATGATATGATTGGCAATGTGCCTGGTTGGTGATTAAAAGAGAACCTCAAACTGTTATAAATGCAGGAACAGGAAAATACGCTTTCATCAGGAATGATGGCCTCATATAGATTTCTGGAGTTAAGTCACGGAGCAACACGCATAGATGCAAAAGGAGGACGTCAAGTTCAAGTGGGTAACTGCGCATGTTCCTGAGGAAGAGTCAATGACAGTTATCAATGTGCTTTTAAAGAATAACGTTTATAGGTTCGTCGGTGTGTAGACTGGTCACCAAAGAAATAACAGGATTACGTCCCAGCAAACTGTAGACTGGATGTACAATTACAATAATACGGCAAGATGCTCTATAGGAGTTGCAGCAGTTCCCTGCAGTTTAGTAACTGCAAACTGCAATAAAATAAGCAGCTTCGTAATTTTCGTACATAAGCTAAACGAACTTACCTATAATAATTAAAATAATGCACCGATTCAAGTACGTAATCATAATACCAGTATGAGCTGAGCAGCTTTCATTTGTTAATTCTACACAGGTCAAACGCGAAGGGTGTCTTGGATTCTTGAACTATTGGTGAGCCCATAAAACCTCAAATATACGCGCAACAAATGACTAATATGACAAAAGGCAAACGCACATTAGCTACATTACAATAAAAGATATTGACCGTAGAGTTCTCTTTATTACATCTGCGAACATTTCAAATGGCCACTCGTACTTATTTTATCATTTTTTAGGAAAATGGAAATCACCACGGATGACAGCGGGGATGTGCGCAAATTTAGATATTTTACGGTTGTATCCGGCACGTTCAGTTTGCTGCGACGTTCTTGTAACGTAGTTTTTTCCTGATATATAGGGACAGTGGATGACTTTTTAAATACGGTTTTATTAACGGAAACTAAAGCAAACATATCTAACTGGCACAGCTTCTGGAGGAAGTTCTTGAGAAGTTTATGAGAAAGAATGACTGCTCCAGTTGAGATAAAGGTAGGTTATTTTAGATAACACGTAACGCTAATACATCTGTTTTCTTTAAAGTACTCCACAAGATGTTTTCGAAATGGTCAATGTGTAACGGAAAACGAGTTATTTTATGTTCCACATTTGACAAAACGCATACTTTATTCGGGCATTTTGTGAGACGAAAGGGTTTAGGCTGAACAAAATATAATCTTATATTGTAATTTTGATAATTAACAATTTTTCGTTTCCCGCTGTGGAAATCAGCGCGTGAAAAATATCAGATATTACTTTACGTTAGTGTCATAACTCAAGAAACTCGCGTACTCGTCTCGAATTCATATAGCTTTTTATTATGGACAAAAAGCTACAGTGGAAGTAAATTTTGTGACATTTTTTTCAAAGGTTCCTTTCTGACAGAAAACCCAACAAAAATAATGTGAAAACGGCTCGAGATTCAGTATTTTCCGCGCGCCGCGCGTTGTCTGCAGAGGCGCGTGGGATCCTCATTGTCGCCTCAGGCGCTTCTGCTTTGCTAAAGTTTCGTGTCACTGACATAAACGTGTGCAGTAATATCAAAACATTTCATAAATTGGTTATTCTGATACATTTAAATCCATTTTTTACCCTCTGGCATTTCTTTCAGGTGCTTACACTTGCATGGTATGGCAGATCATTGTAATAAAATGTGCGTATTATAAATACTGCCATTGTCAGCATAAGAACATTAAAACGAGGCTGAACTTGATTTCAGCATCATACCAACTGTAGGTTTCCATGTTTAGGATTGTACAGAATTTCTTCTGCAAAAATACCTTGAAAAATATCAAGTGCCTTACTCGGTTGTGTTGTAGTATGTTGCCTAAACATCTCCTGATGAGAATAATGCAGTATTCATGTATCACGTGAATATATAGTAAATGGGGGTGATAATCTGTATCATTTAGATGTTGACCTATACAGTCCATGAAAGCAGCGTCTGTTTATAAATAAAACATTTCTGCATGGACTTTTCAGTCTGATTGTCAAAGCATCAACAAGGCAGCATGTCTTAAGCTGAAAGGTTGCCTGAAACAGTAAATATCACAATTTTCCCCACATTGTTTATAGTTAAACTTCAAAATCTTTTGCAGGAAAGTTACTTACATGTGCTTCAGGCTATAAATGACCACACTTTCTAGAAAGAGTTTTGAGAAATCCCTAACTTCTTATCACGAACAATTTAAAACATCTTATCGGTAGATCGGTTGTTAAAAATAAATTGCTAATGAAAATTTGAACTGTGATGCCATTCTGTCATACCAGTATTAAAATGAGGTCCATTTTACCTAACCTTTGACCTCAATTAACTTGACATATAGAAATGTTTCGGTTAGTTTGGGTCAGATGAGGTTTACCTTTGATCTCAATTAACTAAAGAACCACATACTTTTTTCTCTACATGTATGCTGCAAATTGTACATCTTTCTTTTTGAAACTTTTGCATCAAATGCTTTGCACTCGTTGCATCAATCTAAAGTGATGGGAGATTGTGCCAGATTGCTAAAAAAAATCTCACCAGACAGTATACCAGTTAGCGGTAGCGCAACTACTGGGTTCCATCCTCTGTAGTGTAACGCCTTCTCATTAGTTTGGCTGTCCCTCATGATAATGCAAGAACTTGTCATTGGTTGTCTAATGGTTGATGCTAATTGATGCTCCTTCCCTCTTTTCTTCTCCTCAAATGAAAAGGTTTCACCTGTTCTCTGATGGTGCATGTCACCATCTGATCCTACAAATTGAAAAGCTTCTTCCTGTCAGACTGTCATTGCACCCTGACTGCTCCTCGTCAGCTATAATGATCACTCTTCTTCATTGAAACAGGTGCGCGTCACGCCAGACAGTACGTAGTGCGCTGCGTCTTGCACGTGACCCCACACATCAGCCACCGCGCTGTGTAGGGATACGACACATCGTGTATACGTGAGTGCTGTGTATAGTACACAGCATACACTCAGTGGCCTGGTACACTTTACATATACCTGCTTGCTAGTGCCAACACTTTGCATCCCAACACAGTGAATTATGTCACTGAACAAAGTCCACATAGAAAGTCTTGGGACACTTGGCTGCAAATTAATTGGTTTCATAACAAAAGTCCATTGACAAGCAATGTTTAACATATCTGCCTGTCTTCCGCACAGACATTTTCTTTTTATTTTGTGTCATCATTTTTTTTTTGACTCATACAGTTCTGTTCTTGCCATTTTGCTATTAATTGCAGTTGTAGTCACTGGCCCCCAAAGGGATACTAAACACTGATGTTTGGTGTTTTATGTTATTGCAAAGGTGTTACTAATTAAAAAGCACCCAATGAGACTGCTTGTCAATGAACTTGTAACTCAGAATAGCTCATTTAGAACTATAATTTGGGTTTCAGTTTATTACTACTTGAAATTAATGTTTTACTTAAAACTTCTGGTTGTTTCTAATGTGAGATATATTTTTCTAAATTAATAAAGTAATGATTTTTGTTATAAAACCAATACATTTGCAATATTTTGACTAAATTAAGCAAGCGTGCCAAGATTTTCTGTGAGCACTAAATATCGTCGATGTGCAATGAAAACCACTTATGTCCACTTCTTACTTTTTATGAATTACTTTATATTGTTAATTTTAACAATATTGATAGATAGCTAACTTGTTAATTGTTAATACAAAGTGAGACAAGTTTGTATCTTGTTGACACTGACATGTTTGAATTGCCGACAACAATCTATGTAAGTCCATTTCAAATATTAAACCACTCACGGATTGATGTGTAAACATACCTTCTGTTTGTGGTTTCTCATTGCATTGTTTTGGGTTTATTTTGTGAAGTAGTTTGTGCATTTATTCAAGCTGTTGGATTTTTGGATATATGTGTTTTTCATTGGACAGCGACAATATACAGTACGAAAAAAACAGCTAACATGTCTGATTTATTTCAGTGTGGTGTGATTTAGTGCCATGTGTTGTGATTGCAGCATCTCAAAAACAACCACCCTCGTTTGAGGAATAAAGTCAGTAAATCGGCGAAAACAACCAGTTACTCAAGTGTTTTATTTCCCTGAGACAGCCAACCACCTACCCTATATGATACAATTTATACTAGCAATGATAATAACAAGCTTAAAATGAAACAGTTAATCGCAAACTGTCTGGCACATTCAGGCGTTTGCCTGCCCGCGTTCTTACGTTTTCACGCTTTTTGGTAGCGATGGAAGATGATTAGGTGGTCAGAGACAGGAGTGTTGTTATGGGCCTTCTTTTGTTAACCTAGCAGCTCAGAAGTGATGTTACAGGTCTGCTGTGTTGCCTCATCTCCACCGAGGTCCGTCTCATCTGAATCCTGGCAGCCGGAGCTCTGAATGTTGTGTAAGTGTATAAAGAGCTGGATTTCTGTGAGGCCCGTTAACATGCGGAGGTCATCAGTGAGTTCAAAGCTGTGATGGACTGTGGGATGCTTTGCCCCCCCCAGCAGTCAGGCTGACCAGAGAGGTCAGTGGAGCTGATGAGGTAATAGGGCCAGCAACTGCTGCAATGGTCTCCTCCAGCAGTGAAATACATAAAGAGAAATATATTTATGCATGTTTGCTGTTCTTTTTTATATTTATTCAGCTCAATATTTTAATGGGAACATTGCAGATCAGATGTCTAGCTTAACGGTACAGCAGCGGAACTCTCCTCACAGATGCTATCGGTCAGCATCTTTGTTGCCCCGGCCACGGTGACGTCGGGATGGTGGGAGGGGGGCGGGGATTGGAGGTGGGGCTTTACCCAGAGGGAAGCAGCGCCGTGCCCTGCTTAGCAGACCCCAGGGGACTTGGTGCTCGCGCTGCTCGTTAATCCCCGCTTTGCATCTCCACTGTATGTAATATGTATGGGTCACTGGAGCCATGTGTTTCGAGACGGGGAACACCGAGGGGCGGGAAAGACGACGCCACCATCAATGGTGCGGAGTACTGTTCTTCGTGTCCTCCAGCTCCATTTGTCTGTGCGGAACGCCCTCCCAGTGATCCCTCAAAATGCCACCGTGTCGAGGTCTACTGGGGCTGACGCTTCCTGTCAGCAGGTTACAGTGACCGGTGCCAGCCTGATTGTTAGAACACACCCGATTTTTAGCTTATTCAGCTGTAGGTCTAGAGATGTGTGTGTGTGTGTTTATCGAAAAAGCTGGCAAACTGATCGCATGAATTTGTGGTGGTGTTACATGCCTCGCCCGGGCATCCAGTTACCTCTGTTGACCCACCAGAGAAATTGTTTTCCCATCAAGGAGACTTTTTGAACAGTTAACTGGAGTGTGGATCATCACCATCGTCATCTGCTACTGTGTGTGTCGCAGCATGATTGTTTGTTATATTACAGTTAGTAGCCCTTTTATTCAGTTACTTTATGGCATATATAGCTATGGAGATTACGAGGTAATGAGTGTAACTCCCCAGCCCAGGCTCCTGCAGACGTCTTCCTGTGGAGCAGGAAGGACCAGCCTCTGTGCCGGCCGACGGCTCTACGATAGAGCCTGTTTAAGTCTCTGCTTCTGGTTGCCGGGGCTTAGGAAACCTCAGTGGAGGGTGGCCCGCCGGACCCCTATGGAGATTTGAGGACCACTTTGGAACTCTAATCCACTCAAAATGTGCTGATAATTTCCCTTGCCAGGACACTCTCTGCCTGGTGTCGCGAGAGTGGCCTCCCGGGGCCGGATCAGCCAATGGTAACAAAGTAGCCAGATGTCTGGTTCTGGCAAAGTCCCAGAAGCCAAGCAGCGGCACGCCACAGCCTCCGCCGTGGGCTGGAGATCAAAGGTACCTGAGAATTACTTACGGGCACAAAATATGTGTTGCTTATTCCACGGCTCCCATTAATAACAATCTGGGAGAATTTGTATTTCTAATTAACTCTTTCTTTTGGCGTGGAAGCGCTGCAGGATTTCTTAAGCCACAGCAGAACCCGCGGCAGCCGGGGTGAGCAAACGGATGTGTGATGCAGCAGCAGTCGATGCAAAAAAAGAAGGGGGGAAAAAAAACTCCTAATGCGTGTTTTCTTTGCCGTCGTAAACATATTTTCTGAGAAAATATGCACGAACGGTAGCGGCGTGATATCGGGAAAACTGGTTTGGGGATGAACCTGGTCTTTTGGTCCAGAGGCATCTCTGATACAGTCGAAGCATCACACTGCGCTTTAATATTACTGTACTGCCCTGGGTGGGTCGATTGTATAACGGCCTCGATGTGTCTTTGCCTTTCTTATGATGAAAGAGACCCAAATGCACATTGATAGCTGTGTAAGCGTGTCGGGCTAATGTGGGTGCGGGGCCAGTGAGCTCGGGTTCAGGAGTGATGGTGGGTTTGGGAGGTGTCTCTCTCAGCCAGCAAATGTTGAGGACCTTTTTGAAACCCGAGATCCAAGGGGGAGAGCCACAGTGGCACCAGGACTCTGTTAAAGACTCATCAAACATCCCACTTGTTAATCCCACCGTCCACACGGGCTGTGTCGAGTGGGTCACTGAGGCTTTCTGGGAAAGCCGGCTTCTTGGCAGACATTTGGCCAGACATTTTCGAAGGTGCCAAAATGCTAAGGGCTTATGTGGCTGAGCTGCAGGACGTATATAATTTAAAAGATTGTTTTGGAGGAGCCTTTATGAACTTTATTTCCAAACTTTTAATGCGATCCAGGAATATTTTGCACCGCAATACAGATGGATGTTATGGGGGGATGCGCCGTGCTGTCCCCTGGGGGGCCTCCATCACTTTTAAGAGCGGCCCATTAATTCTATCTCGAGCGTTTTTTATCTTAATATACAAATATTTAGAATAGGTCCCTGGCTTTGATGTAGCAGAAACAACAAGAATCGCACAGCTCTGTTCAGTGCCAAGGGAAGGTGCTCGCTTCGTGTTGTTGTTATGCGAGGCCGGCCTGTTTTCATCTCACGTGGCGCCGTCGCATGTTTTCCACGCATTCAGCCTTCCACAGATGCGATCTGAAGCTGCGCTGGATGGGCTCGCACCGTGCATTTATAGTACACGTGACACTTCTGTGGCTGGAATACAGGCATCATGGATGGGTGTAAGAAGTTGGGAATGCTGAAAAAGAAAGGGGACAGTGCTGGTGGAAGGGTAATGTGCATTTAGCTTGTGGGAGTTTTACTTAAAATGTTCTGAGGACCGAAGGGAAAATGATTGGTTCAGAGAGATAGCCAATCAGATTGTAGAGGAGGTGTGTCCAAGCAACTAGAAGGGGTGGGACCAACACATCTGATTGGTTGGTACCATCTCCTCTAGTTGCTTGGACGTTCCTTTGACAAGAATGCAGCTTAGTTTTAGTCATATTTTAGTCTGATTTTTTTTTTGTTTTGGTCAACTAAAATTACATGATATTTAGTCGGTTAAATCTACAGTACATGCAGTCAAATGAAACTGATAGGTTTAGTCGTAGTAACACGTGCATATACACACGCACTCGCACAGATTAGTCTACCTCTCTTGAAGGAATCATCTGTAAAGCTGTCATTATAGTGTGCCATTAGGTTTGAACATGCAGTCTTTATGGACATAGTTTTAACTCTTGTAATGTGAATCATTGTGATTCTTTGCAATTCTAAAATAGCTTTATATGAACTTTATCATTAAATAAAATATTAATAAAACCAAAATGCAGTGCCAAACAAAATACTTGCACATCTTCATTCATATTATTCTTTAAAAACAGAGCAAAACAGAAAGGAACAGGATCATGGCTGGATTGCCAACTTTGGTCAGCTAGCTGGCGTGAGATTTTCAATTCCAGACAAGTCTGCACACGCATTTACAGGTATGCAAGAGTTCATTACCTCGTAAATAGTCAGTAGGGTTTGCAAACTACCCTAACGGTTTTGATATAGCTTATTTTAGGTTTAGAATGGAATAATATAGATTTGCCGCAAGACTTCTTGAGTGAGAGTCAGAAAGCGCGAGTGTCACAGCAGAATGTGTGAGAGTTGACTCCCATGAGCGTGCATTTGAGGGCATTTCTGACAGCGTGGTGAAATACTGTTTATTCATATGCAGATATGTAAAGCGGCCGGATAGAAGAGAACCAAGAAATGTCACTCCGCTTTAACACTGTGTTCCACGTGGTTCAGTTTTTTTTTCTTTCTAAATGAGTTTGAGGCAGTTGAGGGTAAAAAATCCTTTCTTGAGGTTTGTAAAATAGGTCAATTTTTATTTTTCATGGAATTTAACTTTGGCAGAAGTTTTAGAATTAAAAAAAAAAAAAAAACATGCCCTGTCTCCCAGATTCATCAGCTCGCCATTCTTAGAATAGCCTCCTCCTTTGGTTTGACTGCCGCTCTTACAAATGACTCCTGAATAATTAATCAATGTGAAACGATTGTGGCCTTTTCTTTTTCCTTAGCTTTTTGCCCGCACAATTAAAGAATATTATTGTGATTCCAGCTGAACATGAATTATTGCTCCTTTTTTCTTTATGTGTCTCAGCGTGCTGTATTTTATAGTCCTTCCATGACCTGAGCTCTGAATGTATCGCAGACTGAAAGCAGGCTGTACGCCCCCGACGCAAAATGCTTTGTACCTCTTAGATTTTTTTGTAAGTGAAGTGGCATCTCAGGTTTGAAACGCACTTATTGTTGTTTTCTCTGAATCGGTAGCCGCCTGCATGTGTTCGCTTTGCGTTTTATTTATTTGGGTGATGAACCACTTGCAGGTAGTGGGTTCCTAGGTAAGGCGCAGTGTTGTGTGAGACGGCCTGTGATGAATGCTGATGTGCATCCCCGGTCACACGATGATGTCAGGGAGATCACCCCGGTTCCTTACAGAGGCGAATTTTACCAGTCTCTCAACCGTATTCCTAGTGGACAACTGTCCACATCTCAACAACCATCCTCACAATTGGCAGTAATTGGCGCGTTGCCTGGGAATTCCTCGGAGAGATCTGAGAGTGAAACGGGCACAGGGCTGGCTGCCCTTTCCACCAATTAGAAAGCCCCCCTCACCCACCCCTTTCCCAAGCTCCTCCACCTTCCCGGGGGGGCGGGGGTGGGGGGAGCTGGCGGAGGCCTACCGCATGACTTGATCAGGCGACTTGTGGAGATGCTTCCTTCATGGAGCTTGATGTTTGGCCGCAGTGGGACATGAGCGCTGGGCCGGGCCGGGCCCTGCTCCTTGACTGCCAGCTCCACCCCCCGCTCTTTGAAGCTCCACACCTTCTGCCTTGACCACTGGAAAAAAAAAAGCACTGTTCTGTGCCATCCATCTGTTAAAAAAAATTAAAATAATAAAATGAAATCCTCACTGCCGCATCGTACGTTTCCGTCCTTGCATTGTTATGGAGACGTGACAAAGGGAGTATTCCCTGTCACACAATGCAAAAATAAATAAATAAAAAAGTGACTGGGGACCAGCTGAGGAACAAAGGCTTCCAGGCTCGGAGCTCCCAATGAGCGTTCCCGAGCAAGGGGAAAGCTCCAGAGATCGTTTATGCCATCGCAGTCAAAGCCAGCGCTGCCGCTATGCTTTCGTGACTTTGGTAAATAAGAGTGGAAGAGGATATGGGGTGGAAGAATGGGGGCTTCTGGGGGGGAGGGGGGGGGTGCGTTTTCTTTGCTGACAGAATGTTGTCTGTGATTGTCCCCCGAACTGCACAGCAACCCCCTGAAAGGTGCGGGGGCCTTGCGGCACTGTGGATATTTGAAGTTCAAATTGGCTGTCATTCATGGTGCGATGCGCGATGTGGCTTTACTGGCTAACAGAACGGAGCGGCTGCGGCAAAGGAAATAGTCATTAGCCTCGTGTAAGTATATTCAGTTGTGTGGAGTGCTTTAATTCTCTTTGTTTTTGTGGTTGGCATGGTTTTTAAGATCTGTAAATAATCGCAGTCTTGAACAGTTGATATACTTACCTTTTTTCATTACTGGGCCGTCGTGTAATACACGTTTTAATGCACTATATGTGGTTGTGCTGGCAGGGAGTGCTACAGGTTGACAGGCAAGTGATAAGGCAGCTTGCACGAGGACCCTCACAGGGGGCCTACCTAATATGCTGTCTGCCCCGAGGGCCTATGGGAGCGCGGTTGGATTATTATGCTAATGCATGAGCCTGCTGCCCTCTCGGTATCCCAGCTGGCCTTCCTGTTGCCAGGAACTGCTTTGCTCATACGGCGCAGTAATATGGTCCGTGATTGAAAGGCTAAAAAGACCAAGCGGTAGAACGAGAAGGTCCGGGCTGATAAGCATGTAATAAGAACGTACCGTTGTGTGGGAGCCCAGGAGAAATGGACACGTCGAACTCTTCCTGTGGATGTCAGCGAAATCACCTGCAATAAGGATGCGTGAGACTGGTTCTAGTTACATGTTGTACTCGCTCCTGCTCCTAGTCAGTACATGTCTTTTTATATTGGTGGATTCATGCGTGTCTGTCTACTCTTGATTTCAAACTGGAGCAGAAAGTCTGACTGAACAGCAAGGGAGTGGCAGTATGTTTTGTCTTTTTTGTCTAGCGTCTACCGTCACGCCGTGGCCGTACAACCGTTTTATTATGTGCTTAACTGGAATCGATGGACCATCCTGGTGGAGTACCTCAATCTGATATGATATCGCTCAGTTTGAGGAGCTTAATAAGTCGGTCGTTCTTATTTTAATGTTGATCTTATTTTGATGCACCACTCATTCCAGCAGCAGTCTTTTTCAGTACCTCAATGGCACTGGCAGCTGATAGTATTGAAGAATCGACGATGACTCGGTCCACCCGCTCACCTGCTGCTTTTGGAGTTTCGCCCTCCTTAGCGCGAACATAGTACTGCCAGGGCTGTTGTTTAATGGTAGGGGGGGGCTCGGCTTGGGAGCGTGGTGATACCTGGGTGATAATGTTAACGGTGCAAATGTGTCAGAAGGCACCTGGCAGTGGAGCTGTCATCATCTGCCCAAATAAGACTCGCTTTTAATCCCCCTGTCTCTCTGCTGGCGAATATCCACTGATTACAGTTTCCATTACCATTATAAGCTCGTGGAGTGTTTGTGTTTTTCTCTCCATCTCTTTCTCTCTCTCTCTCTCTCTCTCTCCGGCTGATGCACGCAAGGCCCGCTCGCTCCGTCGTCTCTTGTCGTCTTGGCGCTGAAGCGCCACGCTGCTCGTGTCATTAGATTTGGGCCCTCCCGTTAACGAGATGAAGAGAAGGAGTGGGTAATTGCTGGGTAAATGCTTTGCTGAGACTAAACGTCAATACAAAGACAGGGACTGCAGCTCAAGCAAGTTGTTTTGCTCGGAGCAGCAGATCTGAATGAGGCGGAGCTGGAGGGACCTGCGCGGTTTGTAATTGACTTCTCCTTGTTTTTACCTGCAACTGTGGATCACGCACTGATGCTTTTCTCACTTTACAGTCGCCATTTCTTTCCCATGACCAAGAATGAAAACAGAATTCTTTAACTTTGAACCGATTAAATTGCTAATAGCTAAACTGAGGTCCACAAAGGCACAGTCCTTGTTTTTTCTTTGTTCTGTTGATTTTGCCATCATCCCTTGAACATGTCTCATGTTTCAAAGATATTAGTAGGACACTGAGTGAGTAACATCACCATGTAGGGTGAGTGCTACATGAATGATATCACCATATAGGCAAGGCACTGTGAAAATGACATTACCACATAAGCAGGGTGCTGTATGAATGACATCACCATGCAGGCATGGTACTACGTGAACGACATCTCCATATAGATAGGGAGCAGCGTGAGTGACATCTCCACTGTATAGGCAGAGTGCAGCGTGAATGACATCATCACCGTATAGGGGGGCACAGCATGAATGACATCACCACTGTTTAGATAGGGAGCAATGTATATGACATCACCATATAGACAGGGAACAGCGTGAATGACATCACCACCGTATAGGTGGGGCACAGCATGGATGACATCACCACTGTATAGACGGGGAGCAATGCAAATTACATCACTATATAAGCAGGGAGCAGCATCAATGACATCAACATATAGGCAGGGTGCAACATCAATGACATTACCATATAGGCGGGGCGTAATGTAAATGACATCACCATATCAGCAGGGCACAGCATCAATGACATCACCATATCGGCAGGGCACAGCATCAATGACATTACCATATAGGCGGGGTGCCATTTAAATGACATAACCATATAGGTGGGGCATAGTATCAATGACATCACCATATAGGCGAGGCTAGATCACTGTGATATTACCAACCTGAGAAATGGGAATTGTATTTGTAGCTTGCTTTAGAGATAAGGGTCTCCTGAATAAACAAATGTAAGTGTTTTTCTCCTGTTTTGTTTGAGGTCTTGAGGTTTGCGTAGCGTAGCTCTTTATGAACTCAAACACACTTTAAACTTAATCTTAAAATATTGGATCCTGAAAGATGGCACTGTCAGGAAACTGACATGAAAACATCACGTGCGGTCCTCACACTCATCTGGGTGTATTTCAAGTCATTTACTCCCAGTTGAAACAATACTGTCTCTCTCCCCACCCCGCCCAGTGCTGAAACGTCCTGACAGCTTGGCGCTGCCGTCCCAGTCGGATTGAAGGATGGCACAGGTAGAAAGAGCTCCCGGTGAGGCGGACGCTGCTGCTGGATCTGCTGGTCTCTTCAGGCTGCCGTTTGGGTCCCCATGCCTGCCCCTCTTGTGGCCCTCCCCAAGCCCAAATCCACACCACTGCTCTGATTCGCACGCTCCCCTGATAAGGGTAAAATTCCCCTGGGGAGGCGGGTGCCTAAGTTATAGGACTGATATCGGAAATGGAGGAATCATTATGTTTGACACCTGTGTTTAGCAGACCTCCCCCTCCCCCCCAATGAGGTCCATTGACTGCCTAATGAATCAGTAAAGAGACCACGCTGCCCCGCCTCTGAGCAGGACCCGGCAGGTCATGTGGAACAGAGGCTGCCGGGCGGAGTGGCTCGCACCCCTCTGTACATTCAGCGCGAGGTTCTGGGAAGGTGTCCACAGCTGGGCAGACTGACTGCGGAGTGTTCGCTGTTCTGTTATTTCAAACTCGAATAAACTCTAGAAAAGCCTCCATAAGCAGCCCGCCTCCCACCCCCCAATACAGGTGAGGCTGGTTTTTACAGCTGGAGTTCGGAGCTTGAGCTGGGGCCTCCCCTGCAAAACGTGGGGCCGTGGCGTCCAGGCGGGCGGGCCCACATAGCTCAGGCCATTAAAGATGGAGCGCAGCTGCCTGGCCAAGCAGCAGCTGGGGCAGCGCAAGCCTGACACTTCCTCAGTAATGAGCCGGCTCCGGCCGGCTGGGTCAATAATTCATACGGAGCTGGAGTCGACACGGCACGGGTCGCTCCCGCCTCGGCGGCTTCCTTGGGCAGGCCTCCGCCGCATGGCCTCGGTGCCATGGCCCGGCGCTTCGCCGCCCTTCACTCTCAATAGCTATCGCCACAGATACCGTGACGTGCAGCTAGCTGCCATGGCTGGTTTTATTGGCCCCTTTCGGAGCGGTGCGTTACGCGGGTGGTAGCTTGCGGGCGTCTCGCGCCACACCGGAATACGGTAAATGGAAAGCTCCTGTGTGCTGCTTAAGTAGCATCAGCGTTTTCCAGCCTGCTTCAGCGAGCACTGAATCATGGTGACAGGGGTCAGACCCCTGGGAACGACGGCCGTGTGGACCCCTCCAGCTCCTGCACTCCGCTCGAAAGGCAGGCCCCGTCACTAATGCCCCCGTCAAGGCTCCCGAACGCCGCCGTCTGTCAGGAAACAAATTAGGGCGTGCTGGCGGAGAACGGGAGGGGCACAGGGGTCAACGTTTATAAAGCGCAGAGTGCCCCTCCCTTCATATTTATCGCAAGGCTGCACTGATGCCTGGGGTGGAGCAGCAAGGCATGCCGGCTGGTTTCTGCCACACTAAGGGTCAGAGTTCATTTTGGCTGCCTCAGACATAGTCACATGGGCCTTCAAAACCTGGCATGTGACCAACTGCTGATGATGTCTTCTACATGTTAAGTATATATGTATATATGTATGTTTTGTATACAGTATATCTAAATATATACACACAGATAAACATACAGCGACCACTTCACGCCTGCCTCTATCGAAATTAATCAATTAGAATATATGTATGTATGATAGTGCTTGTGTGTGTTTGATAAGATATACTTTATTGATCCCAAAGAGAAACATGTTTGCATACAGCAGCAGAAACTTAAAGTGCACAGATACAGACGTGCATAAGCACAAGACAAAGTGTATGGAAACAGACAGTGCAAACAACATTGTGCAAAGACATAAATGGAGAGGTATGCGTTTTTTGTATGATGTGTATGTTTGATGTTACTGAAATAATGTTGCCATGTACATGGGGGGATGGGTGTAAATTTATAGGTATATGGGGGCAATAACAGTTACATTATAGACAAATAATGTAAAAATATCAGCGGTCATGACGCTGGTCACATTATGAATGGAGTCTGGACTCGTTTTCGCCTGTTCCTCCAGTTAAGCCGAGTCACGTAGAGACTCGGGGTCATTCTGGAACGCCGGGCATCTTTCACTGTCCCGTGTCCGACATGCGTCACACCACCCGTAAGAATTGTCCCTTCCTCCCTCCCGCCCAGCGTTATTAAATGAAACCGATTTACCGGAAACAGGGCCACCATAAATACCTCTCGCTGCTAGGTGGTGGTGGTGCGCGCCTGGGGGGGGTCGCATGCACAGGACGGGCAACAGCAGGACGATAAATCAGCATGCGGTAATGACCATAATCAGGGGCAGTATGTAAAAATACAGCTTGCATGAAAGATCCGCCTTATGAGCTGCCATCGTCCATGCGATATATGTTCAAATAAATGTTTAGCAATAACCATGCTGGAGATGAATGCACCCCTTTACCTCATCACGGAGGGGGCCGGTGGGGGGGGTGAAAAGTCAGCAGTGAGACCCGGCACAGATATTGTCCTGCTGTAGCTATTGTCCACCCCATCCGTCACTGTCGGCCAGCCTGCCTCTCATTAAAGACCCCCCTCTCGCAGAACCACTTAATTTCCTTAAGAGGACCAGACACCTGATTCAATTTTGCACCCATTACACGGAATCCAGATTTATTTTTCCGCCCTGGCAGTATTGAGACGAACGATCATGCAAGGTTAAGCAAAAGAAGATTCCTTAAAATTAAATGTTGTCGACACAATTTCTGTGGCCTCTACGGCCTGGTCTTAGACATCCCGTAGTTCTCCGATCTCATTTTACATCCCTCTGCACACGTTGGTGAACTGCCCTGATAATCCGTTTACTGTCCCCGGCTGGATCTGGCTCGTAAAAGTGTCTGGCGCAATGTGAGAGCGAATTTATTTCCCATTCCTGCTTGCGATTCCTCAGCCGTTGTGCCCTTCGCACTTGTACGGGGTTTGTCTAAGTAGCTTGTGTTCATGGATTACATAGGTATAAAGTTCTTTCTGCAAGGCCTGTCCTAGGTTGAGCATCTCTGGCATTTGTGTGAGGCTCGTTAAAGGAGTTCGTAAGGTTTCCCTCCTCTGGGTCACTATACTTATGAGAGACCTGTCAGCGTGACCTCCTGCCTACTCCGACTGGGCTGAGTCAGACCCAGGAGAGGGAAGTCTCTCTCTTTTTGTCTTTATTTATCTGCCAGAGCTTTCATCTGCAGCGTGTATGTGTGTTTGATCTCGCACTCTCCCAAGTGACACGAAAATGGCATGCATGCATTTTTTTTTTTGTTTAATTTATTTCCTGTCGTGTACAGCACGTCAGTTGCCGGGGAACTCGCCGTCATCGAGCCGGGGAGACATGTAGCTTCCGGAAGCCAGGAGCTCTGAGACCGGACGTGGAGAAGCCGGGTCCTCCAGGACGACTTCCCAGGGGCTCCTGAGTGCTCCGCTCTGCTCAGCCACCAGAAGAGGGCTTGTCACCTGCTCTGACTGCCGGCTGGCTGGATTTGCATCGGCACACTTCTGACGGGTTGCTCCCAAGAAGGCCTGCCTCCCCGCTCCTCCAAGGATCAAACGCTGTAGGACACACACAGGGCTTCTTCAAGAGCACCAAGTGGTGGCCCTTAGGGTGGGGAACCAGCAGATGCTCAAACTGAAGAATTATATCAAGGGCGGAGAACCGTTCTCTCCTGCTTTCTGTGGCGGTGCTGTCAGGTATTTGAAAGATAAAGCCAAGTAGAAATATCTCCTTTTTGTCTGTGAATGTTACAAAGCAAACATGAATTTTTCTATGACTATAGTAAGCCTATGGAATGTCTGCTGCCTATGGCAATTTTACTATTTTATTGTGTTTTGGGCCAATTTGGCTGGAGAGTGTGGTTGAAAATGCAGTAAGGATACCCAGGGTAAATCCTAAGGTGTTCTGGCTGGGTTTCGCTTGGGTTCGAGGTTGATGCAGCGCTGGGTCTGATTGGTTGGGCCCCCAGCATTCCGCCGGCGTGGCACAGAGACCGCAGGTGCTCTCTGGGGGCACAGGGTGGAGCTCCTCGCCTCCAGGCCGCCGCTACTCTGTTGCCTTGGCGACAGCTTCCCGTTCTCCCGTTCGAGCCCGTCTTGCAGCCGTAACGCGTTGCGTTCTCTCTCTCTAACTGAACACAAAAGGCATTCGACCGACCATTAAAAGGCATTAAATGTGTCGTTTTCCAGGAGAATATGGCTTCTGATTTGCTCCTTTCGCATTTTTATTATGATACTATGAAGCACAGCACAGGCCTTAATTAATCATCAGTCTGTACGTGGGGACGAGCGCGCCGTTATGTGTCGTTGTGTTTGTTATTGTAATTATTTTTTCATTATGCTGAGGCGTGTTGTTTTGAAGGGTGGACACAGATATTGTTCATGCCTTGGATTATGTATGCGATAAGCATACATAACCTGATAAGATTAGGCCTCTCTCAGGCTTCTCGTCATCAGCCGCCACATAGAATGCCGATGTCGCAGGGATGAGGAAAAAGGAGCCAGCCGCTGAAAGGTGACGTTGGAGGCTGTCGGTGCTGGTTAGCGAGCAGGTGTGGCTTCATGTATGTACAGCTAAATGCTAAGGTAAGACTGCTCTGTATGTGTCGGGGGGGGGGGGGGAAGGGCTTCCTGCTATGCAAGGCTGTGAAATGCGTAACTGCATTTGATCTCTTGATCAAATAATCAAAAGGGGTTTGTGTGCTCATGTAGTGGGGGCTGGCCCAGAGAAGTAGGCGAGATGGTCTCTACACATGTAATTCTTGTCATTAAATTCAAGCAATCTTTTTTTTTTATTATTAATGAATATTTCAGTAGTTATTGCAAGGGGGCTTCTCATTTGATTCCTCTCTCTTTCCTCACTGGTGAATTATTATTCCTGGAATCTCTTAATTAATAGCATTGTGCGGTTGGACGAGAAGCCGCCCGTGTGGGCCGGGCCCAGCGGTGTGAACGGGGCTGCGAGGCTTCCCACCGAGGACACCAGCCCAGCGGGGCGCCGTTAATTCAAAGTAAGTAAACAAATGGGTCCCCCTGATGCCATCGCCGCTCCTGCCCGGTCCCAGTGAGCCCACTTCCTGGCTTTGTGTGTCTGGTGTGGAGTGGGGGGGGGCGGGGGGGTTAGCGGCAGGCTTCCCAGTGCTCTGGCCTGTCTGCCAAGAGAGGAATCCTGGAAATATTTGGGAATTTTAGCTGCCAAAGGTGGCAGCATTCTTACCTGAGCCGTCCCTGTCTGCCATATGCTGGGTCCCGCTTGGTTTGCAGGGAAGCTCCAGGGTGTGTGTGTGTTTGTGTGTGTGTGTGTGTGTGTGTGTGTGTGTGTGTGTCTCTGTGTACCCACGTCCTGGTCCAGTGCCATTACTTATTGATAAGGCTTGGAAAAACGTGGAATCTAATGAAATTATCAACGTTGCTGAATTAATTATGAACATGAATAAGAGAGGCTGACCCTGTGGAGCTGGGGACCTCATTAGCCATTCAGTCTCATCGCATCCTCCTTTGGAGCGCAGCACCAGGCACCGGGTCTCGTTCTGCCGCCACTGCAGCCGGCCAGCGCCTCACCTGTGCCGGCGCTCCCGGCTCAGAGCGGCCCGTAGTGTCTCTTTCCTCTGCCGCGCTCCCTCGACCCTTTGTGTGTGTGTGTGTGTGTGTGTGTGTGCATGCTCCCTCCGACAGCACAGCAGGAAAACAGAACCTCCTGGACGCCGCTCCGGATCCGCAGTGAGAGATCGTGCCTCCTCGCCCCCGTGTGCTCCCACCTATCAGCATGGCGTGTCGCCGCACTCTCGTCCGGTAAGCAGAAACCGTAAGTGCCCACGCCGTCTCGCCGCCCGGGGTTCCCCCCCCCCCCCCCCCCCCCCCCACTGTTTTGACTGCACTCTGGGTTATTTAATTACTTTGCTTGGATGGTGCAATGTAATATGTGAAAGGCGGATTAATGCGAAGCGGTATGTGAACGAGAGGGGGGCGGAGCCCCATGGTGCTGGGAATGGCTCCACGTTTCCCGAGGAACCGGTGGGCGTGTGACAACCCCCCTCCCCACCCCCCCTCTGCTTAGCGTGAGGCTTAAAGTTACAGGTGACGTCACAAACAAGGGGCCTTGCTGACACTCTCATGTGACAGCCGTGTCACCCGCAGCCCACCAGCCCATTCTGCTGTGTCATTGTTTACTTCCTCTATGAGATGACATGTGTCGCACCAGGGCAGCAGCTAAGGGGCTTGATGCTCCAATTCCAAACAGGCCGCTGCTGTTGGAAATTAGCGTAATTAATTTAATCAGTGTTATATCTAGTTATTCAGATGGGTCACTTAATTTTAAGCAGAGTGCAATTAGAGAGCTTCGCTGGATTTACTGATCTTTGCTGGTCCTCATTACTATTGCTGGGGAAGTTACTCAAAAAACTAACTTCCAGAAAGTACAAATCCAGACTAAGGTATAGAGTCACAGTCTCAGAGTACTCAGTTGGTTGGTTGAAACAAAATCTTTTTTACTTTTCTGAGTAACTTCCCCAACACTGTTCATTGCAAGGTCAAGGGAGTGTTGGCCAAAGTGCATTTCCCGTCTTGCAGGTTGGTGGCGCTGCCCCTCAGCAGGTGGCTAGGGGTGCGGGATAGAGTTCGTATCCCGGCTGCTCCTGTCCCGGCGCTGGAGGACTTCTACGGCAGTCGTGGGAACCAGCCTTCCCAGGTAAGCTCCGCGTCCGACACGTCTCTGCAGGTCCTATCGGGATTTACGTCACGCGTCCTCATCTCACCTGCACTGCGTCAACCCTCTGAGGCACTTACCTTCAGTGCGGAACAATCATGCTACGCGCAAAAATTCTCAGGTCTTGCATGAATGTCTTTGACATTATAAAAATGAGAATTATAGAGTATGGACTGGGGAGGGAGCGGCATTCAGTTCCCCCGCCTCATTGCTAATTTGCAAGCCACTTGTTTCCGTGAAGGACCCATAATTCTCTGCGGTTGTACACCGCAGGTGGCGAGGGGGAGGTCACATGACGAAGAACCCCATCAGGGCCCGCCTCAGAGGCTCGTTTGCTCCGTGTTGTTTCTCGCCGCTGTGTATCCCGAGGTATTCGCTTCCCCCTGCGTACCCCCCCTGACTCCACCTGATCTGTCCCTAAACAATTAAATCGTCCCGTAGGAGACCCATTGCTTATGGAGGCAGGGGGGACGTAGATGTAGCGCTGGGTCACATGACCGCAGTCGAGATGAACAACAGTACAGTGAGGTGTGATGGCTGCATACCGCATGCATCAAGCAGGGCGCCTTCACCTCTAATCACAGCCCTGTCTGGTCCCCTGGCTCACAGACGTAGCCCGTGGCTCTGGCAATGTCATTTTCCTATGCGGTGACAGCCAGAACGTGCTGCTGTCTGAAGTGCTGATCTCGCTCTCGGGTCACGTCCCACCTGTCATAGCTCTCATCTTTCTGCAGGTTTCTCCGCAAACTGAGTCATCAGCGAAATGTTCGCTTGACTGTCTGTGCGACTTGGTTTTTTTTTACGAAATAACTTCCAGTCATGACCGCGGTACCTTGCCTCTGATCATTAGAGGATTGTGGGTAATGGCCTGGATTGTGCCTCTGGCACATGCTCTCCCCTCCTACTAGAAACAGCCCAGTGCACTCAGCCGGGGTGGGGGGGGTTTGAGGGGGTGGAGTCCAGTCTGACGTTTCCTCCATCTGCTGTCTCAGAGAGAAGTCCTTGGTCTGGCCAAACAGTGTGATCTCACGCGGAGGCAGGTGGAGGTGTGGTTCCGATGCCGGAGGAACCAAGACCGGCCCACTAACACCAAGAAGTTCTGCGAGGCTTGGTGAGAAGCCCCCCCCCCCACCCCTCTCCCCAGACTCACACCATGTTATCGTCTTGCTCGCATAATTTGGTTGGCAAATGCATGTCACGCCCACCGTGATAAAGGGCTTCGTTTGCAAGCGTCTGCTTACCTAATGGCGGTCTCCGTTTGGCAGTTGGCGCTTTGCCTTCTACCTCACAGCGTTCTCCGCCGGCCTCGCCTCGCTCCTCGACGTGAGTATCCCCGAGCGCGAGGAGGGAGGGTCACGATGAGTGCGGCTAGGGTCATTACCCTCAGCGGTGCTGTCCGCCATCTTAGATCACTGGACTCTGAAACCCTTAAATTGCTGAATTGCCCCAAGTGACATTCTGCCCCTCGGCTGGGGCGGCTGGGGCGGCTGGTGCCTCTATTTGTGAGTCTCAGCATCTCGCTCCGCCTTACAGAGCCCCTGGTTCTGGGATCGGACCACATGCTGGACGGCCTACCCTCGTCAGGTGAGTCTCTGCCCGGCCCACCCCTCCAAAAGCAGAATGTCACTTAGGGGAGGGGGGACGCTCACGTCTTTCTGCTCCGCTCCCCCAGCCCGTGCAGACTGCTCATTACTGGTATTACCTCCTGGAGCTGGGTTTCTACTGGTCCCTGCTGTTCTGCGTTTCTGTGGACATCAAGAGGAAGGTGGGGCTGTGCCCCCCCCCCCCCCCCATTTCACCTTGACCCTCATCTCCCCCCCCGGTTAATGTTTCACTCAGTAGCTCCCGCTTGCCTCCCCGTGCTGCTTCCCCAGGCTACCATGGATGTCAGGTGCCATTAGTTTGACCCACTGGCTGTTCAGCCAGAACGCAGGTGCTGCGTTTCGTGTGTCTATGTTGTGTGTGTGTGTGTGTGTGTGTGTGTATATGTGTGTGTGTGTGTGTATGTGTGTGTGTGTGTGTGTGTATGTGTGTGTGAGTGGGTGTGAGTGGGTGTGTTTGTCCCACCACCCTCAGCGATTCTCTGCTTCCAGGACTTCAAGGAGCAGATCATCCACCACGTGGCCGCCATCGTCCTGCTCGGATTCTCCTACTGCTCCAACTACGTCCGCATCGGCACTCTGGTCATGCTGGTCCACGACTCGTCGGACTTCCTGCTGGAGGTGAGCGCCCCCCTGGGGGTCACTGCGGGATCACCTCC
>JABJVO010000035.1:303805-321739 GCA_026770805.1 Boulengeromyrus knoepffleri
AAAAACCAATAAAAATGCACAGCAGGTAGCACGGGGTGTTTCCCCGTTAGGAAAGAGGGGTTGAGTTTTAAAAACGGCCCCTCTTATTGGCCCTCATTACGGTTAACCCCCCCCCCCCCCCCCCCGAAATGATGGCAGAGCCGCGGAGTAGTGCTGCAGGCAACTACGGTAATGAGTCCCTGCCAGCAGGACCTCGAGAGCCTGGGTTCGAGCCGAGGGTGAGTTGCGCGGCACTGGGGCCTTGTTCCAGGAGGGGGGAGGGGCCTGCAGTCCAAGGGGCTCGCGACATGGCAGAGGGGGGGGGCACCGCCGACCACAAGAGTCAGGCCGCTACCCCATCGCCCTGCCGCGTCTCCGCCTTCCTGGACAGCTGATTGATTCTGACAGTCTATATTGGGTGTTTCATATGAAAGAGAATTTTCTGATTAAATGTTAATGAGCGCGAATTTCTCTCTGTGCTTTTATTACAGGCCGCCAGTTTTGAACATTTTTCAAAGTAACACACCCAAATCCACTGTTTGCGATGAATTAATAATACAGACTTGTCACTGCAGTATCATGCATTCTTTAATCAGCGTGCTTGAAACAGAAGCTTTCTGAAAGGTATTTTTATGATCAGAACAATTAGAACTTAGGAGATATCAGACAGAGATTTGTGCATTTGTTTGTGACCCCCTGCTCCTTTTCCTTTCACTGCTTGTTTATAATACAATTAAATTATCATCTAAGAAACGGTAGCAGTATTGGGGTGGTCGAGTGAAGCGTAGCCAAGGGCTTTATGAACTACAAAAGAAGCGCATTGTGCCTTTGTTCTAAGCTCTGGAAGCACTAACCTACTAAAATAAACATTGGCGAGCCACTCTGTTTTTTGTATGTCTTATTTTCTAGCCGGATCGGAGCCCCGCTGCTGGTGAGGTGACCCCATGTTGTATTCGGTCTCGCTTCTCCGTGTTTCATTTGCGTTTGTGCCTCACATTCACGTGATTCGCTTCCTGTGCGAGTTTCAGTGAGAAGAGCTCTGATGGGGAAGCCGTTCGGGTGGCTTCCCGCCGTCGAGAGTGTGGCTCGGAGTGCTGTGCCTGGAATTGGCAGGTCGTCGGTTCCAGTCCCAATGTCGGAGTTTTTAGTGCTGGGCCCCTGAGCAAGACCCTATACCCCCAGTTGCTACAGGGAATAGCAGTCCCTGTTTTTGCAAAAAAAAATATGTCGCTTTGAACAAAAAGCATATGCTAAATAGGTTACTGTTATCCATTAAATATATATATATATATCCTGTCATCAACACATGACTGAAAGTTTATTTTCTGTCTATGAAACCCACACAAGATGTTCCCAGTGTGGTTAGAAGTAACCAAACAAACACCTGAATGAAAGTCCCTTTGTGGTCGATCACCTGTGAATATTGTTGACAAATAAACATCTGAAATATCCATCAATCTTCCAAACACTAGTAGGATTATGGGGGATGGAGCAGAAAAACACCGTGGATAGGATCTCTCGCAGCCCCTCACAGGGTAAACTGCATGTCTTTGGACCGTCGGGGGAGAAACCAGGGTAGGGAGAGTAAAACGACAAAGGGGGAGCATGCAGGGCCCTCACACAGGGAGCAAAGATGGGATGCAGAGCCCCAACCCTGGAGAGGTGAGATAGAAGTGCACCACAGTGGCTGGAGCACGTGATTTTATTTGAGACAGGATCAGAACATGCCAGGCGAGCCGGGACAGCCTTTGACTGGCATCCCCGTGGGCCAGCGGGCCGGTGGGCCGGTGCCCTGCCTGGCAGGCTTCCCGGGATCTGCACTCCGTGGACGGAACAGCATGGAGGACACTCTGGCCAAAATTTTTTTTTTTCCTAGTTGAATCTTTATAATTAGTTTCTTATCAAAGAGGGTTTTTGTCTTCAAAAAATCGCCAGAGGGAAATTAAGTGGTCAAGAGGTGAGGTACCTGAAAATGAATAAATTAACAGAAAGTGTAACCTGGAGCAGTAATAGATTCATATACCTGTTATTATTCTGACAGAAACGTGTGGTCGTTTTAATAGACTGTGAGCGGACTCCTCTGGTCTAAAAAAGGTCCGTATTTTTAAAATATATATGTAATGATTAATCTCAGTGTTACCACCCTAAATATTTCACACATCTTCATGGATATATCCTTCTGAAGCACATTAATTAGGTGGTTTTATGATAAATATAATAATATAATTAAATCAAATAAGTAATGGTTTCTTGGATCCCTTTGTCCTCTACCTACATGTGAAACTTTCGGTTGATGATGGATTCATGTGGAACGGGCTCAATCACATTATTTGGGTGGGGTGGGGTGACACGGCTTTGGAAGTAACGTGCGATCAAACGAGGAGGATCTTCTGAAGCCAGCCCACCTAATTATTTTTTCGACTGCAGGAGTTGCACCGCAGCCGTACACTGGGTTCGAATGTGGATCCTCGGTCCGGATCTCGGCGTCGTCCACTTGCCTCTCCGGCTCCGGCCTCCGCCTGGAAGCTTCAGCGCCTTTGTCTTCGGATTAACAGAAAGACTAGATATGGGCCAGCTGAATAATTTACGCTCCCACAACACACGCACTTCAGATTTTCAGGCATGACTTATAATTTAATTAGAAACTTCTGGTGCGTTGCTGGCTGTTTAAATATTAAAATCTTCCGCTGATCACTTTCGATTAGCCGTCCCTGTGAAATTCCTTAAGATGTCACCGGGCCTGTTTCCCTATCTCCTGGGCCCATGCTCAAAATCGCAGACAGTGTCCTCCAGCTGTTGCCTCCATCCATTAGTGTGGACGGCAGGGTCGAACCCTGACCGGGGGACATGGGCCTGTCTCTTATGGCCAGTCCTGGAGGTGGGTTCAGGGGTATAATACTAAAGTTCATTTGAGTGCACGAGCGACTTGCTCTCTCCTTTGTGTCGATTACCTCTTTGTTAGCCCTGTTTTTTGGTTGTTGTCTGTTTCTGGATGCATTTGGAGATAATCTTCATCCTTTCATGTTCATCAGCCATCGTTCGTGTATAATCCGGCTAATTACTCTGCCATGTTTGGATCTCCATGTGAATAATCTGGCCCGTTCCCAAGAGGCAGGTTGCTCAATTCTGCCCTGCCGCTCCCCAGACGTCTCCAGTTAATCACCAGTGGCAAAGATGTACTAGGGAACCCTCGCTATCTGCGCGGCGGCTAATTATACGCCTGCATCTGCTTTAATCTTGTCCAACCATCTATTTGCTGTCCCACACATTAGGGCCAGTCTGTCAGCTCCAGAGGTCACCAGCCTTGGTGGAGGAGAGCCGGGGGGGTGAAGCCCCTTCTATTCCCTGCCAAGATAGTTGCATAGATGGTTGGTTGAGGTCCTCCGGAATGTTCCATAATATTCCAGAACCCGCACCCACGTCTCCTCACACACGGCATGTTGCGTGGCGTTCATAAAGCCATTTGGGAGCGAGGTGCAGTGATTACACATGGGTGTCTCCATTTCTGGCAGAACCCAGGGAAGTGATTTAACGTTGTTTTAAACGCACACCGTCTAAATCGAGAAACGGGCAATTCCAGATGGATGACAACTTCACAGGGTCCTGCTGGCAAAATATGTCCAAATGCAAGGCAGTCGAACTTCCATGCAGACGGGCAGAGATATTTGTCTGGAGCTTGACTTCATTGTACTGGGGGACGGGACTTTATTTAATGAAGAGCCCCCTTTCTTGCTGCCTGCATCATTCTATTTGAGGACGGGGTTTTGAGCCCCAGCTAATGAAGGATTAATATTGGGCCCGTTCATGTAAAATGCAAACATGTCTACAGATTACATGATACATAACAGGTCCTTTCAAGTCAAACGATCCCTTTTACTCCTCTGCTGAGATTTGGGGGGGGGGGGGGCTGGGGCACGGATGAAGCTCTTGTTTGCCTTGTCGGCATTTCAGTCGGGGGCCACTCTAGACAATCTTACGAGGCCTGTTTGGGGGGGCCTGTATATTACTAGCCCGACACCTTCTCACTCAACTCTTTTCATGTAACACCCCCCCCCCCAAACCACTCTCCACCCCACCCCCCCCCTCCCATCGCTCTCTGTCTGCATCAGGATCATTTGTTCTCATCAGAGGAATCAAATGAGGGGCCCTGCCTCCCGTTCAGGATGAGGGAAAGTGTGAGTCTGCCAAATTAAGCTGTTCGTAGCCACGAGCTAATCTGTTACCAGGCAAAAGATAAATTTGAGATGTGTGGGGTGGGGTGGGGGGTTGGAAATTGTGTTTGTGGCTGTGTGTCGGTGTATGAGGCCGCATGTAAAATGCATGTCTGTCTTGGTACCTAGAGGGAAGACAAAAACAGTAAATGCAGGAGCAATAACCAGCTTTATTTCAGAAATTAGACCAAAGAAAATTAAATCATTAAGTTAATTGAAAGAAAATGAAATGGAGAGATGTAGAGGAAGCGTGCGTGTGTGGTGCCGAGGACGAGACGGCGATGGAGGAGGCTTTGTGCGCAGTTAACATGCTATTTATTACCTTTAATATTTCAGCAGCCGTACGGTCAGGGAGCCAGTGAGCCGTCTGCCACGCCACGCTATTTATTTTTGCCAGGTGAGCAGAAGCTCCTAATGTGCCGTGATAAGCCATTATGGGGCCTGAGGGGGCGCCATGGAGACCGGTCGCCATGACGTCGGAACTTTGCATCTCTACACGGTATTCATGCCAACTGACTGGTATGGAGTCCCGTGCCTTTCAGAGAGTCTCTGCTGATCTTCGCTCACTCTGCATACTTGTCCCTACCAAGCAGTGTCGTTCGTGAGCCAGAGTTAACAGAGCAACTCAAGTTGCTTTCTGTGGTTTTATATTATACGTCAATCTTATCCTGGTCATGAAGACATGGAGGCCTGGAGGTCAGAGTCCATCCGAGGGGGCATAAGGCTGGGCTCCATCTTGGAAGGGAGCCCAGTCCATCTTAAGGCGCAAGCAATGTCCCAAGCAGCTACCAAAGATCTGGAAATGGAATCTAGGCCGATCCAGGCATTTTTTAATTGATTGGTATCAGCCACTACAGCCCAGTCCAAAAGCCGATCTATTTAATTTTCCCTCCTAGCCAAATCCACATAATTTGTGCAGATTGTAAGCCTCCATCACAAGCTACATCAAGCCTGAGGCACATGGTTTGAAACTAGAAACTATGGGGATGTCAGCCATGTGAGAATTCTTTAAATCTGAAACTCAAAGCAACCCAACAGCTACCTGCACTGTTTGCCGTCCGTTCAAGAGGAGGCAGCAGTAGAGCGTCGATTAATGCAACAAATCTAATTAGGCACTTGCAGAAACATCATAAGGAGGAATGCAGACGAAGAATGCAGCGATGCCTACTGTGCCTATGTGTATGTATATTTAAATATTTATTAAAAGATCAGATCGGGACTCAGAATTGGCAGATATAAATATTGAATGGGTCGGATCGGGATACCGAAAAAGTGGATCAGGACATTCCTATAGGGCACATACATGCACACATGAGCCATTGAAACAGGAGTACCTGGGGGAAATTCATATGACATGGGGGGGACATGCAAATTCTGCACACGCAGGGGGGAGGCAGGACTTGAACCCCGAGGCATGAGCCAAGAGTGCCACCCACTGAGCCAGCGTGACACCCCACTATGTTTTAGGTTCGCCCAAAGTTCATGTTTAAAAGGAAATCAGATAAGGGCTTGGGATCACCGTGGAGGAGTTAAACTGCGTATTATTGGGACCGCGTGGAGGTGGCTGAGATTTCCTCACTACGAAATCTTTGACGCCGGCAGTAAATTATTAACTGCGTGTTACGTCTGAAGAATCTCAGGGAGACATTGTTTCCCCATCAGGCTGCTCTAGCACTGCCTTTTCATGATGCCCCTGGGCAGGCGTGAGATTGGTCACACGGGACGGGATGACCGCCCCCCCTCGTCCCGTGTGGGGGACGGCGATAACGGGCCGGAGCAGGCCAACGCATGATTTTAAGAGGGGTCCTGCATTTTTCATAGCACTGGTACGAATGGGCCGCTTTCAGGGCCCGCTCGAGCCGCCTGATCAGGGGGAGAGAGGGCACTGAAATATTCATCGTGCATCACAAAGCTGTTAAGTGAGATGTGTGGGATTAAAACCCATGAGGAGTGATGCTGGTGCAGATAGAGCCCAAAATAAACTTTTTCAGCAAGCCTGATAAATATGAAATATTGGCCATTACATGCTGAAGTAGTGTATTGATTAATGAAATATAATGATTGTATGGGGTGGGTACATGGTCTGCTTGGTCTGTATTTGAGAATGTGGTCTGTGGAATATTTGCATATGTTTATATGACATAAGTGTGTTTGGTGTGTATATGGTTGTTATATTTAGTCTATATATTTGGATGTATATATGATGTAATGCATTTAGTATATTTTCATATGGTATACCCTATATACTTTATACTGTAAGTATGTGTATTATGTACAGGGTTGCTATATTCGGTCTATATCTGCACACAGTGTTTGGCTTTATATATGATGTACGTGTTATATTTGCATTTACGTATTGGTGTATGCAGTATATATGATATGGGGTATATGGTCTAAGTGTGTGTATGGTGTGTACACAGTATATATGATATGATATATAGTAGGGCTGGGTATTGGCATAGACACTCCGATATGATTTGGTTCTGATTCTGTATCAATCGGATAGGAATGAGATATGAAATACTATATCGCTGGAAACAAATTTTTAAAAGGACTAAAGAAAAGGCCAAAAGCTTTTATTCCAAAATCTTTTCAATTGAGGTATATATGGGTATAGGTCCTTGAAAACAAAACCAATCTGTCTCTTTCAAAGCAGAAAATATTACTTCTAACTGAAAAGAATGGCTGAAAATAAAAATGGTCAAACCTAAACCTGACAGACCATATTTCAGAAAGACTTTATCTTAAAGACATGTGCCAAAACATAAATTAGAATCTTTTTATTTGAGGAACATAGGGGTATTGTTTAGGGCTGGAAATTGGCCCTGGCACCTGATTGGCTTCAGATTCGATTTCTATATGATATGGTATATATGATCTAAGTGTGTTTGCGGTGAGTATACAGTATATATGATATAGTATATATGGTCTAAGTGTGTGTGTGTGTGTGTGTGTGTGGTGCGTATACAGTATATATGATATGGTATATACGGTCTAAGTGTGTGTGTGGTGCGTATACAGTATATATGATATGGTATATATGGTCTAAGTGTGTGTGTGGTGCGTATACAGTATATATGATATGGTATATACGGTCTAAGTGTGTGTGTGGTACGTATACAGTGTACATAACCTGTAATAAAATACAGGCCCCTGTGATTTTCCTTTCTTGTGTTGCATACCAACAGCCTGCTTCACCGCTGCATCTATTAATGCCGTTTCTCCTGCTTTCTGTCCCATTTTCGCTCTGAAGCCTCGGCTGCATCAAGGTGTCTGTGGTGTGGAGAGTCACCATGGCGTATAATGGTGGGGAGGCTGGCTGCGTGTCAGTGCTGCATGTCCCCGCTGTGTGTCCATGCTGTGTGTCTGCTAGGGATATCCCCATACAGTTTTTGGTACCCCAGTCTGATCCATTCAATATTTATATCTGCCGATTCCGAGCCCTGGTCCAATGTTTTAAATAAATATTTAAATATACATACGGTAGGCGTTGTATGAAGTGCACTCTTTATCTGAGAAAGCCTCGCAATTTCACGGCATTCTTATGACATTTCTGCAAATGGCTAATTAGATTCATTGTATTATTGCTGTGTTGCTATCTCCTCTTGAATCGATGGCTTTGCCATCATTGCAAATCTGAAGCGCTGTAGAATTGAGAAAGTGGGGTCAGCCAGTCCCCAGAGTAAGGACCTTGCTCAGGGGCCCAGCAGTGAAGCTTGGGATTTGAACCAGTTACCTTCCAGTGATGTGCTAGGCTACAAACTGGCACCTGCTTATATTATTCATTTGTTGAATCCTGGTTCTGTGTGGCCTGTCTTCATTTTGTCCCTCACACGCCTGTGCTTTTCCACTGTTCCTAAGTTCTGTGCCCATGCTGGAGTTGACCAGCTGGCAGGATGGCGGTCGGGCATTTCCTGGTACAAGCCGGCAAATTCCGATGCCGATCAAGCTGGCGTGCGATAGGCTTCAATCGTCAGCGTTGTGCCCAAGGGCTCGCGGCCTCCAAATGGGCGGTTTAAATGTTAATGTCGCAATGCTGTAATTTCCGTGTAATCTCTGGGCGTGAGCCGCTTTTCCTGCTCGGGGAGACGGCCCCCAGTCTGTGGAAGGGAAGGCCAATCTGTGCGGGGTGGGGGCTGTAACTTTGATGGGTCCAGGGAGAGGCGGCCCCACGCGGGCCGCGCTGTTGGCGGCCCAATGGAGGGCCATTTATGATTTAGCGCGGCAGGACTGTCAGGGGGCCTCAGCGGAAGGCGGGCCGATGCTGCCGATTTCACCTAATTTCATCATGGTCTGCAAATGAGGGCTCTGCACGCCGATTGGGTCCTGTGACTTACTTTGGGGGGGGTCACATGTAATTCTGCTGGGTTTGGGGCCCGGTCGTGAACTTTCGCCCATTTCACCCGAATCCAGGTCTCCGAACTCGAAGAAGGACCCACTGACCGTCCTCTGCCAGTGCCGACCCGGTTTCCTTCTCTGTGTGCTGCGTAACTCCCTTAATATTGGAGGGGGGGGATTATTTCTGAAAGCTGACTGTAACACAGCTGGTGACGCCCTGTGACCTGCACAGCTGCTGATTGATCTTCCTGTTACCTGCCCGGGACCGTCATTCGCTTTTCTGGACCCTGTTGCATTCTGCTGCTTTTCGGATAAACCCCCTCGCTGCTTTAAAGAATGTGGCCACAACCTGAGCAGGAGGACGCCATATGTTTCCCCCCCCCGCTTGCGGGACCCACGGAGGTCCTGCCCCCGATCGGCCGTTCGCACCGTCGGCCCCAGATTTTTAGCCCATTCAAATAAATCCGCTTCTTGCTTCCTCTTACATCAGTTTGATGGGCGCCTTATCTCCAAGGTTTACTACAATTTTAATGCCGGCGCGGGTCGATTTTACGCTCGGACCGTAACTTCCATAGCCTTGTGTAGCTTTTTCCCCTGCATTTATATCTTACTGATTTAATTTTAATAATCTTTTATTAAGTACTGGCTAAATGGCAGTGCAGAAAAAGAGAATCACGCCGACATATCTTTGGTCCATTTTGATATGTTTGCGTGTTGCGTTTTCATGTCTCTGTCATGGTAGGATTTTACCACAAGCCATTGAGGGGCCGGTCCTATCGCCCTCTCCCCTGGACACAAAGGCCCGTATGGCGGCCGCACTTGCTGCCGTCCGGGTCCCGCTAATGAGGCTGCGCTCACCAGGGCTACAGAGCTGTCGTCCCGGTCGGCCCTTTGCACACTGTTAATGATGCTACTAATATGTTCTTAAGAAAAATGTGATTCATGGCCTTCATTAGTGGCCGTGTGCGGCTGTCTGCCATTATTTTAATGACCGCCTGGAGAGACGGAGGCCTGGCTGACCCTCGATCACAGGCCTGGCCCGGCGAGCCCGGCGCTGAGCTATTGTGGTAGGTGAGTCGGCCATGGGGTGGGGGGGGGAGGCACGGTGAAGCTGGCTGCCTTTTCCTAATCCTGCTCCCAGGAGTTGGTTAAGCACGAGGAGGTGAGGCCCCGGGGATGGAGGGAGGGGCACGGCACGGGGGCTCATTTAGCAGTGTCCCCCTTCGCCTCTCTTCAGCCCCGGCCTCATTAATGGGTGCCCTTCGCCACGGTGTCGGGTCCGAACACAGCCGCCACACACCCCAGTGGGTGTCACATGCGGTTTGGTTCTTGGAGTGGAAGGGTGTTTGTGTGCGTACCATTCCAGGCCAGTGTGTGGCTTAGGTGCCATGCCAGGTCGCCCGTCTGGTTTGGGCCACAGTTCTGGCCATTGTCTCCGATTGATCTGCAGCACGTTTAAAAATGCAGGGCCTCCGTGGCGGCCGCTGGCCCGGCCTTCCATTCTCAACCCCCCACCCCCCGTCACTGTCCGAGCCCACGTAATAACCGCCAGATGTTCCCCATCCACCGGCGTGCTGTTGGGCTGCCGCCAATGCCCGCGGCTCCCCGCGTCGGGGGCGGATTAGGAGTAATCCCCCGCAATTCCAGCATCGGCCTTTGTCCCCGTGCACCGCGGCGGGACCTGCGCCTGGCCGGGCCGCTCGTTCACCAGAGATCAAAGACACGAGACTGAAGGTTCTGTGGTCGCCGTGGTGATAGAATGAAATAACAAGATGGCCCCAAGTCTGCGAGCCCCAGTCCCAGATGGTTGCTGGCGTATTCTCAACTCCATCATGGAGTCATGGCCAGGGACAGCATGCTCCGGACCCCAGAGCACGCACCTTAAACCCGGTGCCCCCCCGTACTACCAGCACTAAGTGACACGTCTCTCAGTTTCTCCATGTTACTGTGTTATCCTCCGTCTGACCTTAGGGTCATGTGAAGGGTGACTTCCGGAGGGAGTGGAACATGGCTTGCGGATCATGATGCATAGTGACTGCAGGCTGGAAGGAAAGGACTCATCCTATATTAGGCTCTTCTGGGTGCAGGTTTAGAGAGCTTACACTTGGTAAGTAACACTCAATAAATTACACTCAGTAAATAACACTTGTTTAGTTAGAGTCCAGTCTGCCAGGTTTGTGACACTGATCCTGGTAGCTTGTTTAAGCTTTAAAGTAGCTGCTTTTTGATGTTTCACTAGAATGAATCAGACGTATGAGTTTCCGTTTTAAGTTGCAGGAAATTAAATTGATGTGAGCCCTCTGTATCTGTGCCTGCTGACAGGCCTCTCTCCTTAGTCCATCACACTCGCATATGCACACCTCTCACATGGTGCTTGCTCCGCGGAGCATCAGTTTTCCCGGCAGTGGTATCGGGCGACTCATGCACGAGGAATGCCGCCCCCGAGCTCTCCGCTTTAAACAACCATTCCCATAAACCTTTGTGCCTCGTGCCTACAGGTAAATCAATAAAGGCCCATCTCCCATGTGCTAATGAATTGGGATTTTTAATGAATCCCCCATTTGCATTTAAAAGTAACCAGGGAAATTAGGAGGTTATGTCTCTATTTTTTATTTATTATGTACATATGTGGGGTGGGAGGTGGGGGGATAATTTGTGGGAAATGTAAATGTAAAACTTTAGATAAATAAAAAGAAAAAGGAGGGTAGCTTTGATGTATTCATAGGGGTCAGGAAACAGTACACTGTTCAGGTTTTAATGTTAAGTGAATCTGTCTGCTTGGTGATGCTGGTGTGATTCCAATGTCTTTGTTTGAAGATTCACGCCGAGATCGTTGTCTGATTCCACCGGCCGGCGGTCCATAGACGTCCCGTGGCATGGTGGAGCGGAGCGGGCGTGTGGGGTCGGCGCCAAGAGCCGAGCAGGGGGATCCCGCAGGATTCCCTTTCCCAGCCGGGCAAGACCCGTGAGTGCAGCACTCCGCCATGTCACGTTAATTAAGCAATTACTTTAATTAACACATGAATTAATTCCGTCGCATAGCCAGATACCCAAAGCACCTTAAATAACTCCCAGTCTCATGATTTATGGCTCCAGTTCCGATATGGTTCAGTGACCTTCTCAAGGGGACAGTGCCGAGGACACTTTGGGGACACAGATGACTGCTAATTTGGCACCGGTACCCCGCCCTGGTGTCCACACCAGCAGTGCTGTGCCTCTCAGCCTGTCACTGAACCAGCCACAGTGTCGGATGCACAATAAGATGCTATTGGAACTTCAAGAGTCCTACCTTATTGCGGTTAGTGTTTTTTCTCCAGGAAATTAAAGGCCCCCAAAATGGGAAAGTTCTACCTGATTTCCAGTATTAGATGTGGAGAGAACAGTCAGTATGTCTCCTGGGAACGTATTTGTGTCTTATTCTGTGTTTTCTGTTTATTTCATATAATGTGATGTTTAGGTATCCTAGCCTTTCACTTTTACTGCCTCTGCGACGCGTTTCCTGAGTAAGTCACTCTGCTCCGGGCTTTCCGTCACGCTTCCGAGTGGGAAGTTAAAGGCTTCAGTTCAAACGCACCACTCACACCTTCCAGGAGTGTCTACAAATCCCCTCCCCTCCCCCCTCAGTCAGCCGGTGCTCCAGGGAGACGGTTTCCGAAATTATTTCGCCAAAATGTTATTACGTCATTCTCTTGAATGGCGGGTGTTCAATTCCAAACAGCCGTTTCAGAAACAAATATGGTTAACCATTAATGGAGGAATTTTAAAAGGCTTAATGTACGCCGGACAATGATTTATTTATTTACAGAATTTATACAGTGACCGTCATTGACCGGCTTGACGGGTTTAATTAAAATCCCACATCGTTTTCTCACGTGAGTCGTGGCTGCAGCAGAGAGGCGGAGTAGCCTGCAGCTGTGCTAAACCACACATCAGGGAAAATCACTTGTTTACTCGGTCCGAACTATGGAGCTTCGTCGCGGGGACACAGCTGGCTTGACGTTCATCCTCCACCTTTGGCTAAGCGATGAATGGATAACATCGCCACTCTCTGCTGTCACCTCCCAAATTATTTATCTGCCCCCCCCTCCCCCCCCTTGAGAGCTGTGCCGGACACGCAAACTGCATTATCTGTTTTTATTACCAAGGAGCTTATCTGTCTGTACTTACTTGGGGAGTGGGAGCTAGCTTTAAGGCCAGGAATGAATTCCTTGTATGGTCAAGGTAAAGTAAGGAACGAGGAGAACAAGATGGGAAATGGCTCTTTCTGTACTCCAGCCTCTGATACAGGACAGGATATGTCTCTCTCTCTACTGTGGCCTTTACTACAGGACCGGAAATGTCTCTCTCTCTACTGTGGCCTTTACTACAGGACAGGAAATGTCTCTCTGTCTACTTTTGCCTCTAATACAGGACAGGAAATGTCTGTCTACTTTAGCTTCTAATACAGTACAGGAAATTTCTCTCTCTCTACTTTAGCCTCTAATAGAGGACAGGAAATTTCTGTCTCTCTACTTTAGCCACTAATACAGGACAGGACATGTCTCTCTCTCTGCTGTGGCCTGTAATACACGACAGGAAATGGCTCTCTCTTCACAGCAGCCTTTAGCACAGCACAGGAAATAGCCTTCTCTGTACTCCAGCCTCTAATACAGGACAGGAAATAGCTCTCTCACCATCCTGGCCTCTGGTACAGAACAGGAAACTCCAGCAATCTTACACTGCAACGATGGCCGGACAGGAACATAGTCTGTGTGCATTTGTGCTTACGGAACATGCTGTACCGAGGGCATGCTGTATTCCGTGTGGTATGTAAAGCCCGATTTAGAATTCAGGAGGGAGTCAGGCGCAGGACACGATGTCAGCATCATGCAGCCGTTAACTCAGAGCCACACAACATGCTCTCTTACACAGTTCTGGGGTGTTGAGCCATGCACGGGAGTTTGGGGACGTCGGTGAGAATGTAATGGTGTGCAGGCTCTCCTCGTTCACTCACCTTAATTACCCATGATGTCATAACACATCAGTTTTTTTCAGTAATGAGGTGGGCAATTAATTATCCAGTTGCTGTCCTGGGGAGTGACTGGATGACCTTGTTTATTTTCTTATTTCCTGAATTATAACTTATGTATTAATATCTTGCTGTAGAACCACCTTCATTTCTACTTGTCAGGGTTTGCAATGTCCTTTTTTACATTTTATTTATCGATTTATTTTTTAATCAAAAACTACTTACTATATTTGTATGTGTGAAGTTCTGGGTGTTTAATGTGGTATTTTAAATACTTTGACTTTTTGTCTCTAACCACCATGCCACCTGCTGGCCTAATTTGTTACTACTGAGAATAGAACTGCAATGTATATCATCTATCTATCTGTTTGGGAGACAACATGAGATACAGGTATAGCAATGTGTGGAAGCAGCAGCTAAAGGAGCAGGTAGTCAGGACACAAGTAACGGGGAAGTTATTGAATGGCGCAAATGCACATTTCATTTTTCGTGGTATTTTGAGGCCTGCTAAGCCCTACTGTCCCCAGTGAGGTATTATGCTGTAATTATCCGGCTTGGGGGGGCCTCTGTGGCTTTGTCAGGTGACACAGCAAACCCCGCCTGCCCGTGGTCTCGGCCTGCGTCATCGTCGGCTGCCTAATTAACACGTAAACAGGTCACACTCACGAGCAGCCCCTACGTTTGCCGGTCTCAGTTACAGCATAGCAACAGCCGAAAGCTGTGTTCCCGTTAATCCCTGCAGGGATTTCCCTAACCCTGACTATTTATGCGTGTGTGCCTGTTACCCATGAACTCCTGAGTTATAAACTGACTGGTCATCCTTCTGTTAGGCTTTGAGTGCTAATTTATTAAATTGAAGGCAGTAAAATCGATATTTCCTTGTTTACTCTGGCCAGAAGCAGTGCAGTATTAGTAACAGCTGCCAGCCCCTCCCCCCCCCCCAACCCCCGCAGACCTGGCATCACTTGTCATCATGAAGGGAGGTTCTGTTCCACTTCAGCTCACGTATTTATCTGTGGTCCGGAAGGTCACCTAATTTCACCATGTCACACACTGTCCCAGACGGTCCCCCACCCAGACTGGCAGGCACGCCGTGGTGACGCCTCCAGGTGGGACATGTCATCGCATCACCCGCATCAGCCTGTCAAAGGTCAGAGTGTGAAAGGTCACATTCCAGCGGGACGTCCACGGCTACACCAGCCGTGCCGCCGGTCAGTTTGTAACAAAACGCCGTTTTGGTGTGTGTTTGCAGATCGTCCAGCAGATTCAATTTCTGGAGTCTGGGAAGGAGATTCACAGAACAAAACAATAATTATCACAAAGTATTACAATACTACTGCTATTATTAGTAGTAGTAGTAGTAGTAGTAGCAGTAGTAGTAGGAGGAGGAGGAGTAGTAGGGTTAGTAGTAGGAGTAGGAGGAGTAGTAGCAGTAGTAGGAGTAGTAGTAGTATTAGTAGTAGCAGTAGTAGTAGCAGTAGTAGGAGTAGTAGCTGGTTAGAAATTGTGGCTCATGTTAGAATTGCTCACATAAAGAATGTAAACTGGATTACTTCCCTTAGAGTAATTTCTTTAAGTAAATTACTGTATGTGGGGGAGTGAAGATGAAAGGGACTGGAAGTTGTGTTTCGCAGAGGTGAAAGCAGCCGTCATTTAGGTGGAATCAGAGACGCCCAAACTGCCCGGCAGCCCCACATGCAGCCAGAAGGCACCATTACCATTAAAACTTTGGCCAGGGCAGGGCAGGACCTCCCTCCCCAGGCCGAGCATGGCTGCCAGGTTATTTCTACCTCATTGTGGTTTTATCTGCGGTGGGGGTCTGAAACAGGGATGAATTATGGAGGATTTCCCTCAGCTGGCACTGAGGGAGCGAGGCCGAGGTTTGAAGGCCGACGTTACGTGAGAGGGTTTGACACCCTGATTGTTCCGTCTCTGCCTGGTTCCGGGGCAGCGCTGGGTTTGGGCAGGGGGGCTGGCATCTGAAAGTAAAGTTGGACCTTAAACATTGCTGGCAGTAAGTCTTGAAAGCCCTTCTCTCGTCAGGTCCTGTCGGGTCATTCTTGACAAGCGTGTCAAGCCCGACGTGACCGATGGTGCATTTGCACACACACCCTTCTCGCAGGTAGCTGCATGCTCATATAGTGCCCCCCCCCCCCCAGCCCCAGTCTCCTAGCACTCTGTACCCGCTGGCTGGCAGAGAAGGGCCCTTTGCAAGAAATTGCTTCAGTCAGAGGGAGAAGAACCCATTTACAATATGTGCTTTAGAACATCTCTCAGACAATGCATCCCAGATTAGAGGCAGTTTTGATTAATCTTTCATAAACATTTTCTAGTGCCTTGGCTCCAAGTCCTAGCAGATGTATGCAGAGTGCCTGTTCGGGTGTCATCTCGGAGAGTGGTGGAGGGTCCTCACCGCGAAAATGACACCGAATCAGCCGAGTGGCACATTAAAATTTATCGGCGAGTCGCACCGCTGCCACGATAGCTCCGCGAAGCTTCCCTTTGAAATGTGCGTCACTTGTCCTCCGCTGTTTTTCTCCGAGACAGGAAGTCTCTTTTCTGTCCTCATCAATTCTTCACTGCAATTTGACGTGTGTTTAATTCATCCACATTAGTTTTCCTGCATGGGTTCCGGCGGCATCCTCGTGTCTTTCCGCGAGCGTGTAAAATTAATGCAATCAGTAAAGTATATATATATATGTGTGTGTGTGTGTGTCTGTGTGTGTGTGTGTGTGAGAATATGTCAGAAGAAGCTGACGTGGCGCTGTCGTACATCATTCCATATGAAAAGGGGTTTTATTCCTGCTTTATGTGTTTGGAGGTGTAAGTGGCGTGGTGGCCGAGGTTCGCCGGCGGCTGTCGTGTAATAGGCAGGCCGGTATCGGTCCCGCAATGAGCTACGCGGAGACAGCCAGACTGTGATTCCGCGATCGCAGTTAAGTACTCGATATAGCACACGATACGGCTGTTTTGATCCATTTTTAAGTCGTGTCACTTATTTTCATACTCGGCGGTAGGGACGGACCCCTCGCAGGGAGATTTAAAACGCGTGTTCCTTACGCTGTTTACGTGTTCAAACTTTTATAAAGCCGCTCGTTGCTACAGTGTGGTTCTCGTGCCATCTGCGGTGCAGCTTTTGTTATAAAATGTTTGCCGATAAGGAACAAACATTTCACGCACACTCACATACGAACTGTAATATTATAAATCAATAGTTAAATTTCTGCGCGCTATGAATAGACGCGCGACCAGAAGACTGGTTTAATGAAGGGAGAAATTCTCATTTAATCACACGTACCCCAGTTTCCCAGATTTTATAAAACTGTTCATTTGTTATTCCATTTCATATACTCAAATATATTCTATTGTCCATTTTTTAAGAAAAAAAGGATTCAGACGGGGAGTTAATGCAAATGACGCATAAAAAATTAAAGGTTGATCTTGTTCTGTTTCAGTTCAAGGTACGCATCACTCTTTACAACCGCGGCTGTCCCAGCGAATCAGCCAGAGCGCCTGTTTACCGCTGACTGTTTACATAATATGGGACTGTAAATGAGAGCTGGTCCCAGCGGAGTCCCTTGTATAAATATAAATAATAAATAAATATTAGATAAATAATTCTTCCTGCTGAATTATTTACTCGACTCAGAATTCACTTATGCAAAGGCTGTTAACTAGTTTTGAGGATAACTGCGCTGTGTAGGTATGCATGCACGTCATGTCAAGGGAGTTGATACATGGTGGGCTGGGCGTGCTGGGAGACCAGGTCAGGGCAGCGGGAGACTTGGCTGGGGATTGGTCAAAGGTTTCGGGTGGTGGGTGGCAGTGATACTGGGTAGCTGGCTGCCAGGACTGCGATCCAAATTTCAGACAACAGGGACTGGCTGATTGCTGGGGGGGGACAAGAAGGTGAGTTGGGGGGTGGGGGGGGTGTTATGTTAGCCTAGATGAAAGATAGCATGTCCTGCCCTCCAGGGGGCAAGAGGGTGTGGAGGAGAGAAGTGAAGATGTGCCAGTGTTCTGCCCCAAGCTCATGGGGGGGGGCTTTCAGAAGAACCACACATTCAGCCAGCAGAGGGAGAAGTAGTTAAGGATCTGTACCGGCATCCTTTAGGTTTCTACCCGCTTTTTTCTATAGAAGTTATACGGAGGAGTTGGTCCCGGAATTGCTCCAGTAAACTTGCAGCGCACAGTGTGAAGCTGATCTTAATGTGGCTTAAAGCATCAGCTGAGGAAATTAAATAATAATGTACAGAACAGGGCCAGATTTGTGGATCGCAGCCATTGTGACACACTTTTTTTTTTTTATGTCCCATAGCCAGGCGGCATGAAGTCACAGGTGATGCAAGCAGAGCCCCCCCCCACCCCCCCACCCCCCTTCGCCCCAGCCAGAGTCAG
>JABJVO010000036.1:61703-73435 GCA_026770805.1 Boulengeromyrus knoepffleri
GTTATGTTGGCATGCTTCCAATCAGAAGGTACCACACCTTCAGATAAGGATTTTTGAAACAGTAAAGTTAAGGCTCGGCAAATACATCTCTTTTAACACTATAGGTAAGATGCCATCAGGGCCCTGTGATTTATTTATTTATTTAGTATTATGTAGTATATTATGTATTATCTAAGATGATGTGGCGCCAACTTTATTTTAGCAGTGATTATCTTGAGACAATGTAAATTAAGCAAAATAATTAAAAGAAAAGTAATGACAGAGAGTTTAGTATACTCTAAGATGCTGAAGTGCAAAAAACTTATTTATGGCTATCAAACCAGACAGTCATTGGAATGTCTGAATTTTCAACCACATTTAATGTAAAATTTCTACATAAGTCTATCGTTGTTTATTTGGACCTTCATCAGTTATGCTCCATTTTAATCAATGTTTTTAAAAAAAGGGTAATTGTGTTTGAGTAATAGCGACTGCTGTATGACATATAAAATTATCGTCAGCTAAATTTTAAATAAAATCGAGAAACGTTGATAAAGTATTGATAAGGAACACTACTGGATAATACAAATCAAGCCCATCACTTCACAGAAACATACAAAATGCAGCTGATCTTACAGCAGTCTTTTATGAATGGACAACCTCTGTCCAACAAATGATTACTGAGTACAGACACACCTTACTTAACAACAGAGCTCCATTCCTTTGATTAGGTCATTAAGCAAAATGGACGATAAGTGAGGATCCTTCCCTTACAGATATTTCAAGCATACTGTACTGACAGTGGGTTTGTGTCAACCATCTTTAGGTATTGTTTTAAAGTCACCTTTGCACCATTTATAACATTTGAGTATATAAGTACACATTTGCTCTGATACAACTGATTGCCGCATGTATCGCTTTTAATAATAATAAAAATAACTGATACTTTATTGATCCCTGAGGGGAAATTGTCTTTACGCTTCCCTCAACTTGTTCTTTGTGGAGTAAGTTGTCCGTGAAGGGCAGCCACCTGTAGCAGCACCCTGGGAGCTGGGGGTTACGGGCCACGCTCATTTTAAAGGTGAATGCATACTTGTGTACCAGTTATCCGCATCCCTGTTTATAAATGATATTATACAGTAGTGTACTGTATAATATAATTAACAGAATCAAGTACAAATTTATAGATGAAATATGTAGTTCTGGAGATTGTGAATGCTAGTGTAATGAATACTGAGTGACTGCGGGAATGAAACTAAAAAAGGGTGATGCAAGCTGAAACACTTTATGTTGAGATGCCACACTAACCTTTCCATGATCTAAGTTCTCGTACAGCGTGCAATACTGAGTGGTCAGAGAGCTAGTCATAAGTCTGTACAGTTGTTAAACAGATATGTTGTTAAGTAAGGAGTATAAGGAGTGTATAGTGAATAGACAAAGTAAAACACTTCAGTGGTGTGACGTTACTTTGGCAATGTAAAGTCTGAAATGCAATAGAAATGGTGATGTGTATTGCCGAAATCTTGTGGCACCTAAAACTGATAATACTAAGAACTTATTCCCCATTTGAAGCATTGGCATCAAGTAGAACATACAGAATGCAAGTGCTTACAATCAGACACCAGCAATTAGGCCTTGTGTTTCATTCTCAATCTGAAGCAATATGGGACGCCACCTCCCACCCCTAGATCCTGTACTGGTTCAAAATGGAAGACAGTATTTTATTTTTCAGTATGGAACGATTTTGTAAAATATGGGACAGGTGGCAACTACAATATATACTCAGTGACAAAAAAAAAGTTAAGCACCTGGAAACAATGGTCCGATTTGGATGTAATTTGGTACAAATGCAAACCATACAATGGGTATGGAAATGACTTGATTTGGAAGGAGCTGGCATATCTAGTCATCAGACACAGTGGATGCCTCTTAGACACATTAGACAGCATTACCAGCACTTGGAGTTTGATAGGAGTCACATTTGTGGGTTTGCATGAGCCCCGATGGTGGTATCATGCAATTGCTCGGCATGTGGCATGATGTCACAGTCGCCCAATGCAGGAACCAGTGGGCACGCGAGGGCACCCAAATGTTGTGAAGTTTCTGGTCGCCCAAGACAGACCACATCAAGGGAGGATCGTTGTATTCTGCGCCAAGCATTACAAAACCCCGTAACATCTACGCCTGCCATCCGGACACAAGAACTGGACTCACTACAAAACCCCGTGTCATCCCACACCGTGTCTCGACGACTGGCATCAGCCGGACTACGGGTTCACCGTCCCGTGTGTAGGCTACTGTTAACACCAGCGCAGAGACGGCTGGCATCATACCATGTTCTGCGATGAACCTCGGTTCTGCATTACCAGGGATGACTGTCATGTGCGCGTATGGTGGTGCAAAGGGGAGAGGACCAATCCTACCAATGTTGTGGAGAGTCACACAGGTGTTACTCCTGGCATCATAGTGTGGGGAGCCATAGGGTATGACTTCAGGTCATCTCTGGCAAGGATTCAGAAGACCATGACGGCACAGCGCTATGACAGCGATATCCTGCATCCGCATGTCTACTGAACATGAAGCTTGGACATCAACTCAGACCCAGGGCCAATCTGCAGGATCTCGTGGGTCCATTTGCCACAGGAGAGGATACAACGGCTGTAGGACTCCCTTCCGCACCGCATCGCTGCATATATCCAGGCCCAGGGGGTTGCCATACCCTTCTGACATGGGACCAGCAGAGTGCCCATACAGCCAACTCTGATGTCCATTTGATCTGAGATTATAATCATTGCGATACAATCACATGACCTTTCACCACCTGCAGATTCATTTAATTTCCACCACTCCGTCTGGGTCCTTAACTTTTGTCACAGAGTATAATTATTAAGGATATGCGCTCAGTGGTATACACTAGAGATGGCACCGATCTGATACCCACTATTGATATCTGGCCAATACCAGCAAAAAATGTTGGATTGGATATTGGGGGCAGGGGAGTAACAAACTGGTCTGATTTTCCATCAGAGATAGGTCTAGCCTGAAAAACTCTGAAAATGCTTGTAGCATTAGAAACTCATATTGTAAACATAAGTGAGGGTCACGTGATGGCTAACTTAAGCAATGCATGTGTGTCGGAGCAGTCATGTCTGCTGTATGGAAATACAGTAACTGTACTTTACTTTGAAGAAAGAATAAAGTAAACCTGCAGAGCGCAATGAATGCAGTAAGGCTAGGGCTGATGTTTATTAAACGTGAACAGAATTAACAAGTAAAACAACTAATCAATACAAAATACATGCCTTCAGACCTGTATGCTTTCTAAATTTTGGTTAATTACAACTTAAAAGTTCAGTGCTCCAACATACATTTTGTACTGAAGACTTACAGTGTCTATAAAAAGTATTCACATCCTTGGATGTTTACCCTTTTATTGCTTTTATAAATCAATGATGATCAACATAATTTGGCTTTTTTGACGAAAAAAATACAAAAACCCCTTTAATGTTAAAGTGAAAGCTGATTTCTACAAAATAATGACAAATAAAAATATGTAACATAAAATAAGTGATTGCATAAATATTCACCCCCTTTAAAATGACCTAATTCAGCAGAGGTTCAGCCAATTGGTGCTAGCAGTCTCACAATTAGTGGAATGGAGATCACCTGAGTGCAGTAACTGTCTCAAGTGATTGTAGTTTAAGGAAACCTGTGTCTGGAGGGTCCATTCACTGGTTAATCAGTATTCCTGGCTACCATTACAGCATGAAGACAAAAGAACACTCCAAGCAAATCAGAAAAAAGGTTATTGAAAAGTATAAGTCAGGGGATGGATACAAAAGAAATTCTAAGGCATTGAACATCCCCTGCAGTTAAATCCATAATCAAGAAATGGAATGAATATGGCACATGTGTAAATCTGCTTAGATCAGCCCATCCTCACAAACTAAGTGACCGTGCAAGAAGGAGATACAAGCTTCAGCAGCTGAGATGGAAGAGACTGTGCATACTACAACTGTTGCCCGGGTACTTCACCTGTCAAAGCTTTATGGGAGAGTGGCGATGAGAGAGCCACTGTTGAATAAAACTCATTAAGTCTCAACTAGAGTTTGCCAAAAGGCATGTTGGAGATCCATGGTCAAGTGGAAGAAAGTTCTTTGGTCTGATGAGACCAAAGTGGAGCTTTTTGGCCATCAGATAAGACGCTATGTTTGACGGACATCAAACACTGCACATCACCACAAACACAACATCCCCACTGCGAAGCATGGTGATGGCAGCATCATGCTGTGGGGATGCTTCTCGGCAGCAGGCCCAGGAAGGCTTGTAAAAGCAGAAGGTAAAATGAATGCAGCAAAATACAGGGAAATCCTGGAGGACAATTTGATTCCACCTGCAAGAGAACTATGGCTTGGGAGAAGATTTATTTTCCAGCAAGACAATAACCTGAAGCATACAGCTAAAGCTATACAGAAATGGTTTGAAGACGACAAGGTGGATGTTCTGGAGTGGCCAAGTCAAAGCCCAGACCTCAACCCGAGAGAGAGTTTGTGGCTGGACTTGAAAAGGTCACACCCGATCCCCACGCAACCTGACAGAGCTTGAAAATTTTTCAAGGAAGTTTTCACTTTACAGGGTTTTTTTTGTAATTTCTTTTGTCAAAAAAGCCAAATTATGTTGATCATTATTGATTTATAAAAGCAGTAAAAGGGTACAACATCCAAGGGGGTGAATACTTTTTATAGGCACTGTATGGGAGGGTATGCACACCAGTGAGCGAGAAACGGCATTTCGGTTCTCATGTATGTCTTGCACATAAAATGTGAATTGACGATAAAAATCTTTGATCTTTTTTTTTTTTATCTTTGATCTTGATTGATGTGTACTTCTTGACTAGAAATGGTCAGTTGTGGTATAGAGTGATATTTGTATATGATTATATTTCGTGATTATATTTAATTTGGCAAAAGACTGCACTACACTACACACAACTCAGAATCGGATTTGGCTGTTCAATCTGGCAATTAGAAAATCCACTGGCATGAGTTTCAGTGATTATTTCGACTGTGCGCTGCAACTCAGTGCAGTTGAAGCTCTACGACATGCACTTCCTCTTTGGTCTTTGTCTATATTATGGATTTTTCAGAATATTGAGACAGGCAGCGCACAAATATTTGTTTAAATCAAGGTCTTATAGCCAAAAGTTTTTAGAAATGCTCTGCATTTGCAAACATGCGAGGCACAAATCGGGCAGGTTTTAATGACTGGGTAATGACACGATGGAAGAGATTTCGCACAATAGCACCAGTTGCTGAGTCTGACAGGCAGTCAAGGAGGAAAGGAGATGCACACGCACAGATGAGAATCTCCATTCCATTGCATTTTTTTTTTCACAATACCAGTTATTAGCAAAATTACATGGTATAATAACCAGTTTTTCACACCATGGTATGCCATAAAACCGCTATTGCTGCAACCGTACTTCACTGAAATGTCATCCCTTTTGTATCCTTCTATCGGTTTGTTCCTTTGATTGTAATGCATATTGTTTGACAAAAAAAAAAAAAAAAACACTTCTAAGAATCACAGTCCATTCACGGGCCTTTGACTTGATATTCAAATCATCGACATTCAGTGAGTAGCTGTAGACTGCATAATTTATTTTTGTTCATGTTTGTGCGAATCATGTTAGCCATGGATTTCTTTTAGTAGCATAGCTTTTGTTTGAGCAACATGATCAATATATTTTCATATACTTAGCATACTCAAATAGTGCCACAACAACACTGCAGATATTTTGCCATGTTAATTAAAATGTATTGATTAGGGCTGCCACTAATCGACGTAGTCAATGACGTCATATATTGATGACATCAATATATTAAATCGATGCAACTTTTTTAATCATTATTTTAATACACTGCCTGGCCAAAAAAAGTGTCATTTTGGGGGCAGCGTGTGGCTCAGTGGGCTAAGACTGTGTACCTGTAATCACAATGTCATCGGTTCAAACCCAGCCTCAGCACGTCTGTGGGTCCTTGAGCAAGACCCTTAACCCCCAGCTCCCTGGGTGCCCCAACAGGTGGCTGCCCTTCGCGGACAACTTACTCTGCAAAGAGCAAGTTGAGGGAGGCGTAAAAACAATTTCCCCACGGGGATCAATAAAGTATCAATTATTATTATTATTATCATCATTTGAATTTTTCGTTGGAACGTCTTTAGCTTTAATTATGGTGCACATTTGTCATGGCTTTGTTTCCATAAGCTTATGCAACATCTCACCCTTTATTTTCATCCAGATTTGCATTAATTTCTCACCGAAATCCTGTATTGACAAGTGAGTTGAACCACTCCATAAAGCCTCCTTTATCACGTATGACCAAGTCATACGTGAAAATGTTTCCTCATGCCCCCTGAACAACTCTATGACAATTCAAATCCAATGAATCTTGGCATTCTTGTCCTGCCCATGTGTTGTCCTGGCCATTCAGTAGATTCAGGTACTCGGCTGACTTTACTTTATTGCTGTAAAACGGTGCTGAGCTGTAATAATAATCCAGTCATTGGCTCTTAAGTATTTGCTGATACAAATTTAAATGACAACTTTTTTTTTGGCCAGGCAGTGTTTCTAGAACGCTTCGATGCATTTTAACAAATGTTTTCCTTTGAATATCTCTACGTAATTAAAACAAATAGGTGGTTTTACGCTATGTAAAGTTTTGATGGTATACCGCAGCAGTAGTGCTATGCACGATCACCTGAAGAGGAAAGGCACAGGCACTATTCTGGATGATGGACTGCCAGAAAAGGCAAAAGGCTTTTAAACATGTTTTGTTCTTCTAGCTACTAAACACACTCATAATTAAAGCTATAGATTTTCTGCCTACTACCTTACAATTTCCATTGAATAAGTGTTTTTGAAAATGTCCGAGCTTATTCTACATTGATTGATGGTGCTGGTGTGTGTGTGTTTGTGCATGTTGGGCCTGTTGGAACTAGTGTTGTTATCATAAGCTAAAACTGAAAAAATGGACACTAAATAAAAGAAAATTATTTGTGAACTAAAATAAAAATGAAAACTATATTTACACAAAAAAACATAACAGACTAATCTGCAAAAAGTATTGCCAGACCACTGTCTTTTACCTTGTTTAACCACAGGATCTCTTATTATCGCTGCTGAGCTGTCTGTTTCTTCACCACTTCAGTGCTTATCGCTTCCACGATTGACCAAAAGAGGCATATTGTATGCTCCACTAACCAAATTTAATAAGCATAAGGAAACGTAAAATTAATATAGACTGCTAAGTTTTGCACATCACAATATGCATCTCATTACTATTTTAGGCAGACAAACCCTAAAAAAACCCAGGCTTATTGAATCGTGGGCAAAAATAATGTCCGAATAGTGTCAAAAAGCCGTCGTCCATTATCTAAAGCCCAGTAATGATATAAGTTTGTTGCTGTTGAAATAAAATTAACTTAAATGGTCAAGTTAATTTTCTGGAGGAAAATTAACCATTTAGGATTAATCGACCAATTTGTAATATACTCGATAGATGAATCCATAGAAAAATAGTCATTAGTGGCAGCCAACGTATTGATACAAATATCTCATTTAATGCTTTGTAGTTGATATAGGGGAAAAAAATACCAGAATGGTATCAGTATCTGCAGATACACAATATGTTTATGTTGGTACCGGGGTCACAATGTTTTTTTTATTATTTATTTATTTATTAATTACCATACACAATATACAGGTTTTAATGGCCAGAACTCTTAATTTCCAGCATAGAATTCATTTAAACTTTGCGTGGACATGTGGAGCACTAACCCACCTTGAACAGCGAAAGACATACGTGAAAATGCTATTTGTGGACTACAGCGTAGGACTTTCTAGCCAATAGACCATTGAGAGTCAGACTGTGCCACCTTTTTTCTCCAAATCTGACCCTCATCACCGGGGTGCTACAAGGGCTGTGTGTTGAGTCCCCTTCTACACTCCTACTACACATACGACTGTCGTCACACATTGGCAAATTTTAATATTGTATTTGGGCAATGACAAAACAGTGGTGGGTCTGATCTCAGGCAGGGATGAGAAAGCATTCAGAGATGAAGTCTACAAACTGGTAGAGTGGAGCACAACAACCAACCTGTCAAAAAAAAAAAAAAAAAAAAAAAACATTCTAGACTTCAAGAGACAAAAGAACCATTCTCCTCTTAACATCAGAGGAGAGGAAGGGGAAAGGGTTTCCAGCTAGAAGTTCCTGGCAAGCCACATCACTGACAGCCTCACATGGACAACCAACTCCACTGCTCTTGTCAAGAAGGCTCAACAGCAGCTATACTTCCTAAGAAAACTCAGTAAGACCAACCTGGTTGCTGAGCTGTCCACAGCACAGCAGTGGACAGGCAAGCAAGAGACACAGCCCAAAAGATCATAGGACTTCCTCTGCCCTCACTGGAGGACATCTTCAAGACATGCTGCCTCCGCAGAGTCAGAAACATCCTGAGTGACACAACTCACCTTGCCATTACCTCTTCTCCCTGCTGCCATCAGGGAAGCATTACAAGATCCTAAAGACTCGCACTAACAGGCTCAAAAACAGTTTTTTTTCCCTCAGAGCCATCACTGAATTGAACTCCAGCCAGATTAAAACTAACAAGACACATTTGGTTCAATAACTGTGCAATCCTTGGAAAACTGTGCAATACAAAACAACTGTGCAATATTATGAAAATATGAAATACAGAATTACTATGATTACAGTGCAATAACTTGCCAAAACAATGCACATCTATTTATATTTACACAGTAAATATTTTTTTAATGTGTGTATTTTTTGTTGTCGTCGTAATGACTAGATATATGAGCATCCTAGGGACCGTTCTGCAATTTTGTTGTGTAAGAAAATGTGCAATGACAATAAAATCATTCTAATCTATTCTAAAAAACAAAATGTTAAAAACCTATTATTTTCCATTCTTGTTTTAAAATATTAATATTAATACTACAGCTAAAGTAATGATTTTTCCTCTTTGATGGAATTCATGCATGGAAACATAATCCAGTATGTTGCCTTTAGATGACTTATTAATAATACCTGGAACTTGTCTTACCCATTTCAAGTACATAATGTGCACTACAACTTCAGTCTATCCCTAGGAATAAAATTACTAAAACTTAAACTGAGGCGCTCTCTCTCTCCCTATATGAGAGACAGAGGGAGGGGGACAGAGAGATCCTGAAAATCCAAGGGGTGTGCATTGTTACCTGTAGTCCACGGATCAAAGTGCACTTCACTAGATGTGCCTGCCTTGTCTAGTTTTAAAGTTATTAAGCCATTCATGTATTGTCCCATTGCACATTATACGGACATTCGATAATTAATTAAAATTCGTATCTAAAGCAAACTGGGAAACAAAGGGGTGTGCAACAGTCTCCACGAGCCCAAAATGCTAAACCACCATGTCATTACAGCTGAAATGATGTTAGCTATTAACACAATTTTGCACAAATCACGAAATGGTTTGAAGCGCAAAAATAATCGGTGTGCATCGTTGTCTGTGTACTTGACATCACAATTCTGTCATTAAAAACGCCCCATCTTCCGTTAAAAGTTACTAAAGCCAGAAAACTGAATATCGAACATGAGGCTAACTTAACCGCGGTCTCAAACCCACTTAAATGATTCTTAACCTTTTCGCATAGTTTTGAATGACTATTCTTGAAACATTACAGGTTTTTTTCTCGTAACTTTATGACTTTATTCTCTAATTATTATGACTTTACTTTAGCAAATTCCGACTTTATTCTCAAAAGGTATGACTTTTTTTCCCTCATAACTTTTACTTTATTTTCACCTTATTCTCAAATTATTATGACTTTATTCTGGCAAATTACAACTTTAATCTTGAGATCCGACTTTATTCTTGAGGTTTTATATTTGTATTTTTATTAATAGTGGCACTAAAACTCCGTCGTAGGAGGCACACATGAAAACAGACCAAAACTAGAAATGCCCCAAGTGCTAATATTTGACCACATGATACTTGGAGATAGAAGTCACTATATACAATATACAAATTGACTCTAGGCAGTTCCAAGATGGCAAAGCCCTGCTACAAATAAAGTACATGTAAATTAATAATCAAGCATTTAAATTTGATTAATCATACGTATAAGTTCCCGATCAACAAAGTAGATCTCTGTGAAATTAAAGAGATAGCAACTATACAAGTGCCTAGATCGGGCGGTACGAGACCAGCAGAGAATTTATTTTTGCACAGCGCGACTAGTCACCGTGGAATGCAATTGCAAGAATAAAAATAAAAAGTTACAATAGTGCGATCCAGGAGGCTCGTAGTTGTGTTAGTAATATATAACCCCACAAGTCGACACAACTACACAGCCGGCAAATATACAGTTTTTAACATACGCAGAGAAACTCGCAAGCACGGCCAGATGGCTGCAAATACAGGAACCACCATTTGGCATTAGATAATAGGCGAAATCGCAATCGAAGCACATGAATGCAACCTATTCGGAACGCGTCGCATGTTGGCCAACAAGACTGCCTTACACCCATTACGTAATAACGCAAAACTGCAGAATATGAAAGCTAGCAGCACAACAAAAAAAAAAACAAACGTAGGCCTTTTATGACACCAGGAGTAGTTTAAGACGCTTAGAGTCATGATAATCGGTTTCCCCAATTTAACGAGCATGGGCTAACAATTCTGGACCTATAGACAGCTTCTATAAATATATTTACCCGGTATGCAGACCTTCGCCTTCAATTTCTCTTATTTTATTCATTACAAAATCTCGAAATATCTGTTCGATATTAGTCGCCATGACACTGGAAAAGAAATGGCGAAATCCTCCAAACTCCCAGCAGTCATCGGAGAAAATGAGATTTAGCTATCCCACAATGCACTTGTCCCCAGGTCCTGCGGTCACGGTGTGGCTGCCCGATCTCTTATATCTATGGCCCGTGTCACTAACACCTACCGAAAATGTAACTTCCGCTACTACGCATGCGCACGCTTGCGACTTCTGGAATGAGGCATGCTATTTTTTTACGGCATCGCGTCACATCTCATCCTCACATTTTTTGATGACAATGTCGACAGCGAGAGAAAAGAGAAGATTTAACCGGGTAATGATGGAGTCCTTCGACTTTAAAAGATTTTATTTCGAGGGGGGCGCAAGATGGCGGACACGGAGTAACAGCGGTTTTTACGAGGTCCCGCTCCAATCAGCCAATTACTTTATTTTTTTTCATTCATGTAGAACGCAACTTTACGGCTTTGGCTATGCGATCGTAGTATTATGTCTCTGGAATGTTTTTGGCCACAATCTTTTTCGAAAATGCCTCGTACTGCAAAGAAAACTGAAAAGAAGGACTCTTCCCCGACCGCGTCGCATGATTCTCTGGAATACTGTGAGGGTGAAGCTAGCGACGATCTTGAGCTAAGTCCTGCCATGGCGAAGGCGTTTCAACATATGACGGAGACGATTTCGAAAACAATAGATGTCAAACTCGACCCTCTAGCCGAGGTTGTACATATTCATTCTCAACAACTGGACAATTGCAAGGCTCGGCTGGATGAGGCCGAACGAAGAATCGCTTCAGCGGAGGAATTAGCTGAGGGTATGCAAGCCCGTGTTCTAACCCTTGAAAGTCAAGTTGTATCTCTTACTGAACATGTAGATGACTTAGAGAACAGAGGACGACGCAAAA
>JABJVO010000036.1:142248-154362 GCA_026770805.1 Boulengeromyrus knoepffleri
CAAACATCTTGCAAACACAACACTGAGCTGGCCCCATAATTACCTAACTCACTATGACCCCGTCCTTTACTCCCAGCGCAGTATATTAATATAGCGTATTTAAACTTTTAGTTGATCTAATTAACGTATAGTTCAAACAATAAAGTGCAGATTACAATAAACACTAAATTAACACTTGCGTTAAAACGGAACTTTTTTTTTTTTTAATTGTCTGACAGAGTCAGCAATAACAACCTTGGAAATTACACTTTAAAATAACCAAATTAACAATTACCTACCCCAAACTAACTTGCTGAATGACGTTTAACTAAAATAAAGCGAAGTTGCTCTAGGGATGCCGAAAAACCACAAAAAACCCTCTCAAAGCAGGCTACTGCCGGAGCGGGAAAAAAAAGTGGAAAATGTCCTCCAGGTCCGGACTGGCGACCGAGCAAAGCTCAGGAGCAACTGTCCTTTCTGAGTTAATGTACTCATGTACTCATGCAGACCGAGAAAATAAATAAATAAAAATAAATAAAAGTAAAAAATGAAACAACAACAACCCACATAACCGTATTGGCACACAAACACTCAAATACACTCAAATATACTTCCAAATAACTCCAGTCAACCGCTTCAACAGGTGCACAACACAAGTGCACACAGCGTCTACACCACTCCCGCACAGTGCAGCAATCCCAGCAGCCTCTACAGCAATGAATCTAAATCATGAATTTTGTTTCTAATATTCCTAGCATTTAAATACAGACCGCAAAGGGTATGGCCTTTTACAGTGCCCAATTTTAATATTTATTGGGGCTTTCCATCTCTCCCCACCTTCTTAACTAACCTCCCTGCCCCCCCAGTCTCTAGTTTAAACATCCCTCAACTATTCTACACATACACCTCCCCAATACACTGGTTCCCCTCTGGTTCAGATGCAACCCGTCTGGCTTAAAAGTATTCTGAAGGGCTGGTTGTGCTGTGCTTATATTCCTGTTGTCATGTGCTGTTTATGTTGACCATTGTGATGATATCATCCAACAATGACTAGTGTGTTCAAATTGTCTGTTGAATGAGTGAGTCAGTCAGTTTTTCACTATGGACCCTCAGCTCATTACTGTATTTCATAATAAGACTCTATGCTGCCAGGGCAGCAAATAACAGCCTTGAAGCCAAGAGGCAGGAATTTGGTGGAGGCTCACTGCTTCCTTCCATTAGGGTTACCTTATTTGGTGAGACAAATAAGAGTATGTGTCCTTGGATCAGAATATGAATAAGTTTTCACATTCACTGGTCAATCAGGTACCACATTTTTATGAATATTAATAAGTTTCCCCTAACCACCCAAACGAATATATGCACCTGTACTCACTGACACCAGTAGCTATACTTACATCTGTAACATAGTAATACCTGCACTGTATGCTTTCTTTGCTCCCTGCAGGACTTGTGTAATGCCTATTCCCACTTGCACTCTGAGAATGACTGACATGGGTATTGCCTGTATGATTCAAATGGAGCTGGCCAGTCTTGCTGGACTCAAGGCAGGGTTCAACTTGGTGCATGAGCTTTGTAAGGAATCTTACGCACAGGTAGATACTGATCACACACCTGCTGTCGAGGGGTACAATATTCCTTCAATGAGATGCTTAAAAGTTAAGCAAAGTACTATGTGGAATGCAACAGCAAGAGTGAGTTCTGCTACCATATACCCTGAACACCTGACCCAGCAGCACGCATCTCACCCCCTTCAAGCACTCCACAGTACATGCAGATCATCACAGCATCCCACTTATCCTGCAGATGAGGCATCTGTCTCCTTCCCTCCCACTCTTCCTCTGTCTGTCCCTCTCTCGCCCACAGAAGAATTTACTGTATCTCATCAATAGGATCCTGCGAGAGATTAGAATGGGTTCCTGAGTGTGCAGGTGCTTCTGGCATGGACTGCTGCCAGGTGGCACAACAGGCAAAGGGGACTGGCTACCCCTTTGTCATCAAGGCCAAGGTCCTATGTCAGAAAGCTGTGCAAGTATATCAAACTGTATGTGATAAGCCATGTTGTAAACTCTGTCAAAAGTCCAGTCATGACGCAGAGGATTAGACAGCTTCCCATTTTTTCTGCAGATTACAGCATCCCGATAAGTCACACAATGACGTCAGTAATAGGCATTGAACACAGAGACAGCAGACTGCTCTGACAGTTTACTTCCATTCTGCATTTGTTAGTTCCAGTGGACCACATAGTTTATTTAAAGGGAGTAATGAAGAGTGAATGCCACCAAACTTTTTTCCAAGTCTCCCTCTAGCCAATAGGGGGCAATATAGGGCAATATGTCTTACCAACGGTTGGTTATATAACGGGTATGTCTTATGGATGGAATTCTCTCCTCCTCCCAAGTGGCTTATGGGACAATATGAAACTTAAACAATGTGAGTGCACAGGAAGAGGGTGTCAAGGCTTGACGTGACCGTGTCTTTGGTTGTTACTTATGGACTCTTCTTGTATTTTAGTTAAGAACATAAGAACATAAGAAATTTACAAACGAGAGGAGGCCATTCGGCCCATGGTGTGGTGTGAAATGATCATTTAAGTATACTCAGACACCTTATCCCCATCTCCCTCCATATCCCATTGTGTCTTTGATTTTTGCAGATGATGTGGTCCTGTTGATGTTGTCGGGCTGTGACCTGCAGCATGCACTGGGATGCTTTGCAGCTGAGTGTGAGGCAGCCAGGATGAGGATCAGCACCTCCAGTTCTGAAGCCATGGTGTTTGACCAGAAAAGGGTGGATTTCCTTCTCCTGGTGGGGGATGGTTGCTGCCTCAAGTGGAGGAGTTTAAGTGCCTCTGGGTCTTGTTCATGAGTGAGGGAAGTAGGGAGCGGGAAATCAACAGACGGATTGGTGCAGCGTTGGCAGTAATATGGACACCATACCCTTCTGTTGTGTTAAAGTGGGAGCTGAGCTGGAAGGCAAAGCTTTTGTTTTCCCAGTCGATCTACATTCCTACCCTCACCTATGGTCATGAGTTTTGGGTAGTGACTGAAAGAATGAGACTATGGATACAAGCAGTGAAAATGAGTTTCATCCGCAGGGTGTCTGGGCTCAGCCTTAGAAATAGGGTGAGGAGCTCGAACATTCGGGAGGGGCTCAAAGTAGAGCTGCTGCTCCTCTGCATTGATTGGAGCCAATTGAGGTGACTCAGGCATCTATCTAGGATGCCTCCAAGACAGTTCCCTGGAGAGGTGTTTCGGGCATGTCCAACCAGGAGGAGGCCCCAGGGAAGACCCAGGACACACTGGTGAAATTATATCTCTTGGTTGGGTTAGGAATGCCTTGGTATTCCCCTGATGGAGCTGGAGGAGGTGGCTGGTGAGACGGAGGTCTGGACATCCCTGCTTAGATTGCTGCCCCTACGACCCAACACCAGATAAGTAGCAGATAATGGATGGAAGAATTTTCATGCAATTTCACGTTATTTATTAGTTTAAATTTTTTCCTAAAAATACATAGTATGTTTTCAGCACAGTGTTTTGCTTACATTCTGGGACCTGTGTCCGGCTCGTTACCCCTCTGATCTCAAACACCCTTCATGTTCCGGCACCTTCAGACAGTAGTTCAACATATGGACACCCAAACAGTAGTTCAACATATGGTGTGTGTGTGTGTGTGCGTGTGTGTGTGTGTGTGTATGTGTGTGTGTGTGTGTGTGTGTGCATAGATCACATTTGAGGACCAAATTGTTCCCAAAGTGTAGTAAAACCTGAAATTTCCCTACTTTTGGGGACATCTTTTGAGGTCCCCATTTGGATAACTTCAGTTTTATAAAAAAAACTCTGAATGCAATCAAAAAACTAAAAATGCCAAAAGTCTTGTATTTTGGTTGGTTGCTTATGGTTAAGGATAGGACTGGGTAGGGGTAAGGGTGTCGTGATTGGGCTTACGGTTTTTCCCATAGAAATCAACGGACACTCCCCATTTAGATAGGTAGACCAACTTGAGTGTGTGTGTGTGTGTGTGTGTGTGTGCATGCATGTCTCAACAGCATCTTTGTGTGTATGTTTGTGCGTTTTTTTTTTGGCGGGGGGGGGGGTCTAACTAGGACCTAACAAAACCTAAGAAAGTCTTGCAGAAAAAAACATAAGTGCAGTAAGTCCCTTTTTTTGACTGACCTGAGGTCAGTGAGAAATAGTCATCATAATCCTTTCATATAGCTTTACGGCTCTCTCTGCTCATACCGACACCATTTTCTGCTGTAGAGCTGTTCAGACAGTCATCTACTATTTCCACCTATACATGTTCTACCATCCTGTTTCCTGTGAGCTCACTTGAAACTGAAGATACATTGGCAGATCATGGCTCTGTGGGAGGAGAGTTTTCTTTGTCTACACTGCCTTTGGTGGTGGGCAGTAAAGAAGTTAACCTGTGCATCTGTGTGTGTTCCACTGAACCAGACCATCACATGGATTGATATTCTCAGCTTCATCACACACAGTTGTAGTTGTTTTAATATTGTTTTGTTTTGCAATATTTTGATTTTCTTAAATTAAATTAAATACAAATCTCTCTTTGGTATTATATTATTACTACTGTTTTTTGCAGGGCAAGATGCAAAGTATTCATGCATAACAAAATGTTTTACTAGTAAATTTTCTAACATTAACCTGTCTGTTAGTCAGTCTTATAGAATAGAACAGAACAGAACAGAACAGAATAGAATAGAATAGATACGATACAAAGAGCTGGTCAAGCTGATAGGCAACAGAGGTGGCTGAGGGCATGATGACTTGCCAGCCAATTTCACTTTGCCTCAAATGGGGGGTGCTGCTTGTGATGCTCACCTATGGCGTCACATCGGCTGAGACCAGTACTAATAAACCATGCCCATAAAAAATTGGTAGTTTTTACAAATTGCATCTTGTTCTCCATATGACAAATAGCCATATAAAAATTAAGAACACAATAATAAAATCCCTCCCAGTTCAGGGGTGCCGATATTGCACCCTATGAATGTCAGGGTCAGCACCTGTTTGTCTCAGTCTTTCCTGTCTTCCCCCGTTGTCCAAGTCTTTAGTGTTTCCCCTGTTCCCCGAATGGCCGCATAGCTCAGTCTTGTGTTCAAATCCCACCTCCTCTGTTTTTGTAGATTTTGTTCCCTTGTGTTTCATTTGTATCAGATTTCTAGTTCCTGTGTTTTGATTTGTATTCGGTTTTGGTTTTTGCTTTTGTGCCTGTGATTGTGTTTTTACCTATCTGTTATTCCCTTGTGTTAGATTTGGTTTCCCTGCTTCTGATAGTTTCTTAGGTTCCCTGTTTGATTGTTTGATTCCCTAGTTTCCTGAGTTAATTATTAGTTTCACCTGATGTCTGTTTTATTGTGCCAATCCTTGTGTATTCTACCCTGATTGCTCGATGTCCTGCACTCTCCCCAATTGGTTAATTGTTTTCACCTGTCCTGTATTATCCTTGTTAACCTTTTGTATTTAAGTTTCCAATCCTGTTCTGTTCTTCCTGGAGTCATTGATGTTGAATGATGTTGAATGTGTTTTGTTATTTGTTGCCTGCCCCTTGTTGCCCTGACTGAAATAGTAGTTATTCTTTGTTTTTCCCCTTTTAGTTTTGACCCTTTGTGGTCCATTGTTTTGTTAATAAACCCCTGTGTTCCTGTGAGTCGCCAGTGGGTGTCCACTTTCTGTTCCTGCTTGCTCCATGCCTCTCTCCCGTGCCAAATCTGCCCGGATTCATGACAATGAAAGCATATAACATTAGGCTCCCAACCCAGACCTATCTAATTTTGTTCAATATGTTCCTAATTTCACTTGTGTTGTGCACCTAATAAAGGCCCTTGTAATCATCCTAACTTTCCCCCCCTTTACAGCGTCCCTGTCCTAGTGTGTCTGATACATTCACTCATACACCAGGCACCTGATCCACTATCCTTCATACAGTATAGTCAGGGCACATACTATAGCACTACAGTCAACTTACAAGCAGGTTCACTAAAGCATTGAAGATAACACCTTTGACCTGAAAGTGGGATCTGACTCATGCACTAGGTGTCAAGTGAACTGCTACGTGATGTTGCTGTTTCATTGCTTGCCACAGCCTAAACATATGCCCTTTGTCTGGGGGTGGACCTCATTGACCATGCTAGGACCCAACTGCACATTTTGCTTAGTCACTGGTTTGCTCTAGGAAGATGGATGTCCACGTCTCATTGTTCTGCTTCCAGGTTCCACAAATTTTGGTCTGAATAGCCATTTTGACAATTGCATGAAGGAGCATAGTACTGCAAACAGAGCACTATTATCCAATGTTCACATGATTAGGGTGATTCATGGTGCATACTCATTTAGGCATAAAAAACGCCTTCTTCTGGTCTATTGTGGTTGGGATTTTAAAATAGCTTTCGAGAAGACTAGTTATTTTCCTGTGGATTCAAAAACATCATCATATTAAGGCTGATTTATACTTCTGTGTAGAATCTAAGCAGCTGATATGCCATGAGTACGGTGTAGCTGCTTACCCTACACCATAGCCTGACACGCACCTCCTCAAGAACTTAACTACAAGTGATATGACTAATGATGGTATAGATATTATGCAGAACAATAAATCACTTTATAGTCTGGAATAGGACAGCTTGTGGTGCAACCACCATTGCTGTTCTTTTATAAGACCACATTATTATTTTTATATATAGTTTCTCTGCAGACACTTCGATCCAAAGCAACAGATATTTTTTACCTATTTATACAGATAAATAGTGGCATCCCATGCAGAATGGTTCCTGCCTTGTGCCCTGTGCTTCATGGTATAAGGTACAGGAGCTTCCTGGGATAAGATACATGCATAATAATAATAATAATAATAATAATAATACATTCTTATCATCAGCTTATTTGGTCTGGTTGGAACGTGACGAATATTCTCTTAACCAAAGAGCGGCTCGATGGAGCGAACAGTCGTGACGGCACCGGGAGAGAGGAGGCGTCATCTTCATTTTTACTGTCAGTGCCAACGCAGTCTTTCCAGCAGAAACGCGTTACCTCTTACGAAGGCGGACGAGGTAATTTGAGAAAACAGCGACAGGGGGAGGATGCAAGCTGAAACAGAAGCTAAACTGGGAACAAAGGAACGGGAGCAGCTCCATTTGATGTGAACACGAGGAGAACACGAGGGAGCTTTTTGGACTTGGGGAAAAAAAAGTTCTACAACGGGCTACTAAGTAGGAGCTTTCCTGAAAAAAAAACCCGATAAACGCCCTTTCCAAATAGTCAATCGACTGGAAATTAGCGATTATGAATCGCTAATAAGATAGCGATGGAATTGCTAGAGAGTTGTGGAAATTAGAAGAATCTCTGATGAAATCCGAATAGAGCAAAGAATGAGCATGGACAGAGTGCGTGTCCCCGGCACCCAGCCCTGCTGGACCTTCCTCAGGGATATACTGCTCATTTGTCTATTCGCCGGTAAGATTAATTTAATAGTAACATTCTATGCCAACTCATCAATTTTTTATAAGGTTCCACAGAAGGTCGTCAGGTGTGTTCGTTCGCGTTATTGATATGAGTGTAGTGCTCAAATAAGAGCACAATGATATTCATCTTTTATTTAGTCTGGGTTCTGTAAGCGAGCACTGCGTCTTGTTAACTGAATTTCATGCCAGCTGTTCTGATCACATTCCTGAAGCAATGTTCTTGTTTTTTACTTTTACAGACAGTGTCGCTACACATTTCTTTCTAGGTTGTTTAGGTGTAACATACAACGCATTTCCAATTCTTAACTGCTTTGCTAAGTTATTGCTTTATAGCCGATGTAGTAGTGGCGGGTGTCAGTCTTTGTCTCACGGTGTTGAGCCGCTGGGTTCCGAGGTGATGCAGTGGGGAGTCCCCAAACCGGAAATGATCCCATACTGAGCATTGCTGTTATGCACCTCAACCCCACGTGGCTGAAATATTAACTATAGGACAGTAACTTTGTAGATGAAGTTTCTAAATCCTATTTGGTGACTAGTCCACACCCCCTATTACACATAACCAAGAGTTATTGGTGAATTTCTACCAAGGAAAGAGTGAGACAGTGAAAACAGCATTCTTGTTGTGCAGTGAACTCTAGACCTGTTTTTTTTTCTCTGATAGGTGGGAGTTTGGCCCAGTGTGAGGACTGCCTGGACTACTGTTGTGAGGGATCATCTCCCTTCTGCTGCTCATACTATGCCTATGTGGGGGATGTTCTTTCGTAAGCGATTTCTTTCTGACCTTTTTCTTCTGTGTGTCACTTTATTGTGAGGCTCTCTTCTCTATGTGTGGGTGTGTTATAGAAGGATGGCCATTTCAGGTCTTATTTCATTACTGATGCATGTGGGTTGTTTTCCTAAACTTGTGGAAGTATTCTTTGGAAGCAGGTCCACATATAGAAAGTATGACAAAAATTAAAAACTTTCAAACTTAAAATGTCTTTTTTTCAATTATCACTTTTTTTGTTTACTTAAATATTCAAATCCTTTTATTGTTAGTTTTCCTGTGCTTTTGAGTTTTTCCAATAGTGATAGGAATCATGTATTGTGTTAAAATGAGGGTCTATATGGAGCCCCTGCAATGCTGGGTGTATATTTCTGTGTGTTTCAGGGGCACAGCTATTTCAGGGATCGTGTTCGCTGTTGTTTTTGTCATGGGTGCTGCGGCAAGCATTTTCCTATGCGTGTGCATGTGTGTGAAAAATGGGCGTAGTTCCAGAGTAGATGTCCTCAGAGCTTCCCACATCAACACCATCACCCAAGGATATCCAGGTATTACCTAAATTATATACCTATATTAGAAAACATTTAGTGGTTATTAGAACTGTATATCTCAGTTTGAGAGCCGACAGTGTGTTGATGTGATGTTGAAATGGCACTCCCGATTCTCTCACAAAGAATGTTACCAGCATTTGTCATCTTTCTGATCATATCCATTGTTTTTTATCTACAACTTACAGTTAAATTCCAGGTAAATACAGATTACAGATTAAGTATATGTTTCAAATGTATGACCAATGCTGTCGTAGAGTATCTTACAATATGAATAATAATATACAGTGGAAGAGTGGCGTCCCCTGTACTTTGGGGAGCTAATGCCATATAATTGTTTCCTTTTTAAGCTATATCTCACGACTTTCCTTTTTGGTTTGCTGCTATCACTAACCTTCTAAGCACCCATGGTGACTTATTTAAAAACAAATTAAGAGTAACAAAAGCAAAAAAACACAAGAATATTCACAGCACAATTAAGCAGAGATGTTCACTACCGGTAGACTGACTCATATGCACACATTCTCTCCTTTGTTTATGTGTAAATAGATGCTTGCTTTGTCAGACACGTTTTAGCCCAAAAGGGTTGGTTGACTGAGAACCAAAAATACATTTGACAAGCAAGACATTTTCTTAACCGAACAATATGGTGAAGAACTGAATGGTACGAGATTTTATATCAATAAGAATGATGTGGTTTGTTCTGGAGTGTGCTGAGATATTTCTGGTGACATCCCAATTAGCTTGAGAGTGACATCTCATCTGTGGGACTCCTTATGAATGGACATGCACATTTCAGCAGATATAATTGAGTGTGATGGCTTTTTATATGCATTTCCTATTTCAGGTCCACCTCCACCTTACACGTACGACTATGAGATGTTCCCCCACCATGTCCCTCCTCCACCCTACACCCCAACCCCACCCAGGATGACCAGCTACCCTCCTCCTCCTCCTTACCCAGGGCATACTTGGAAGTAACCATGCCCCACCCCAAAGTGCCTCAGAGGCTCTGAAGACCTATGACCTCTGTAGAAGCATAGGCTGGCCTAGTTTACATTGCTCGTTCTCTGTGGCAGCCTTATAACATCAGAGAAGCTGTTTCTGCCTAACTCTAAATAGGGACCTTCTCAGACAAAACGTGAATCACTCACGAATGCAGGTGTGACTGTTTGACGGCCACACATTCAGCAGAGAACTGCAGACTTTTATGTTCACCAGATTGCAATACAGTACTGGCCAGAATGCTACACTGAGCCTGGGTGGCAGCTAGCGAGTGAGCCAGACCATACTACCACATTTTGGTGACTGTGCACTTTTGGATTTAAAGAAAACTCAATATTTTCTATCATACCTATAGTGAAGGAGTTTTTTGTGTGTCTAATAAATGAATGTATGTAAATCTGTATGTATAAATTGTTCATATGATAAAACATTCAGCAATAAGGTCTAATTTTAAGTCACAAAATATGTTTAAGTCATGAAATAAAGAACCTGTTTACCAGAAGTGTCTGGAATGTGTGGAATGTGTATTGCTAGGCTGTTGCCAAGGATCTACAATCACCACCCAAAGCATCAGCTAGAACACCCAAATAAAATCTTTCAGTCTGAAGAAAAAGGGATGTGTGTGTATATATGTTTTATGTACCCTTTTTCACATAGTCAGCTTTGGCTGTAGGATGCTCCAACTACACAAACTGATCCACACTCTAGAGAAAGACTTTGATGCCTCCAGTATATTGCATGCTCCTCTTGTTTCTACTCTTTACATTGCACTATACCACTGTGTGGTATAATGTCATACTTCTTATTCCAGTTGTAAAATATATTAATTGTATTACCTTATTTGTTGGTCAGCTACAACTATACAGGATGGTTACATAATTATTTTGTATTAGTAGTAAAAATGAAAGAGAAACAAAAGCTGTTGTAATCAACCCACTACTTCAATGAACTTGCTCTGTTCTGCTGCTCATACTCATTCCAGAGTCATGGTGCCACCTACAGTATGATAAGATATACCACATATCCCATTATTAGAATGCATTGCAAGCATTAAGTCCTTCATGAAAACAAACAACATTAGCAACAATTATGGCTTATATGATATAACAGAAAATAATCAAGTCTCAATATAGTGAAATATAGCTCATAACCTTTCTTAAAGAAAAAATGCCAGTGCAGTGTATAGCAAGATTTGGGTAGGCAGGGGCAAGATAGGTGGCATTCCAAACCTTACTATCAGAGAAGAGAAAAGTTGCAGGACCCCTCTGTGCAATGATCTGGATCTGGTTTTGAAAGGTAGTACGGTTTCTTGACCATACTAGCTTCTCAATGCACACAAAACCACCAACCCGCAAATCTGGAGTCTGCACATCACAGTGTTTATCTGTGTATTGCTTTGTCTTGATCTGTTTCTTTTGGACAGTGTCTCTCAGTCTTGCATGGTCCACTTATATAGTACATGAGGGAACGCCTCTGATGTTCAGTTTGATGTTCATAGGATGACCATGGAGGAGTTCAGCAGGTCAAGCTTGTGTGACTGCAGGGAGACTAGCACGAAAACAGGAAGTCAGTGACAAACTGCTTCTAAACTCTGCACTCAATGTCTACTACATAGAGTCTTTCAGAACTCGGTTCCACTTGGTCAAAACCTCTCCATTGCATTTTGGGTAATGTTTGATGTCTCGACTAGCAGGGAATGCTACAAATTCAGCTGAGACAAAAGCTGTCCGTTGTCAGTCACCAACTGCAGCAGGTATCCTTCATGGGTGAAGACAGTAGACAGGAATAAGATGACTATAGGAGAGATCACCTCAGACGTGGATCAACCTCTGGTCATTTTCTTGTAATAATCTATAAGGGTTATAGCATGACAGCAATCAGGCGGAGCATGGTGGTAAGGACCTATGATATCAATTGTATGTTTTTTCCATACTGCGCTGGGAAGTCTAACAGGATTCAGTGAGGATGCTCTGGTAATGGCAGTCTTGTCATGTTGAGCGCATGTTATGCATGACTTGATGGCAGTTTGTACATCAGAGTCTATGCCTCGGAACTCTAAACCTTTATTTCGTTTGTACCATACCTTGGTGTGTATCATGAGCAATTGGGCAAGCTTGGGCTGAACAACTGCTGGGACCAATACTGGTCCTAGCCAATGTGGCGCCCTAGGCAAGCATCACCAGCGCCCCCCTGTATGAAGCAAAGTGTAATTGGCTAACAAGTTAGCACCCCCTCAGTGGTTGGCACTAGTGTTGTAGCCAAGACCGCCTAAACCGAGACCAAGACATTGCCGAGACCGGAGGGTATCAAGACCAAGACACTGCCGAGACTTGAGG
>JABJVO010000036.1:241990-254417 GCA_026770805.1 Boulengeromyrus knoepffleri
TAAGTAATGATATCTCAGCAACAACTCAAAAACCAAAGACCAAATTTTCTGGAGATGTTCATGACATTATGATCTAGTTTTAGTAAAAAAATTGATCAATTCTGAAATATAGGTTTTTTGGTATTACATTTTTAATATTTTAATCAGGGGGTGGCATGGTGGTGCAGTGGTTAGCACTGTTGCCTCACACCTCTGGGACCTGGGTTCGAGTCTCCGCTTGGGTCACGTGTGTGGAGTTTGCATGTTCTCCCCATGTCGTCGTGGGGTTTCCTCCGGGTACTCCGGTTTCCCCCCACAGTCCAAAGACATGCTGAGGCTAATTGGAGTCGCTAAATTGCCCTTAGGTGTGCATGTGTGAGTGAATGGTGTGTGAATGTGCCCTGCGATGGGCTGGCCCCCCATCCAGGGTTGTTCCCTGCCTCGTGCCCATTGCTTCCGGGATAGGCTCCGGACCCCCCACGACCCAGTAGGATAAGCGGGTTGGACAATGGATGGATGGATGGATATTTTAATCAGTTATTACATAGTAATTACAGTAGAGTCTTGCTTATCCGACAAACAGGCCGGCAGAAAGTCAGATAAGCAAAAATGTCAGCTAATGGGAGGTGTTAAGACAAAGCCTATTAAACGTCAAACTATGTTATAATTTTACATATTACGAACCTAATCATCATGTTTTACAACAAAACAACGTTTGTCAAATGAACACACACAGACACATACGCATGTAACAGACGATAAACCGATAAACTGCGCTGCACTGAGTAGTGAGTTGTGACAGTGAGTGAGTGAGGGTGGGGCGAATGACAGACACGAGTGTAGACGGGCGCGCCACTGTACAGTAGGGGTAACTAATTAGCTGCAGTAGAGTCGGGAGCAACAAAAAATAGACTACGCTCACAACTTGCAGTTCTTGATGCGTTTTTTTTTTTTGCAGTGGGACGTCTGATAATACGGAATGTTGGATAAGCGAAGGTCGGATAAGCGAGACTCTACTGTATTCAAATGGGGATGGCATATTCGTTCAATCTATAGAGCTGGACAATAGCTTTAAAACAGTATAAGGACCACGTCTGTGCAGCTTACATTAAGGTAAATATAGCCAGTCAAAGTCATAGCCTCCCCCCCCACCACCCCCACCCAAAAAAAGTTCAAACTTTGCTTGCTTAAATCTCCCTCAATATTGAGCCAAGACTCGCCCAATTCAGTTTCATGAGTTACTCATGTGGCCAAATCAGCATGCCAAGTTTCGTTAAAATCTGTGACGATGAGGTCCAAATGTGTGGTGTATGGAATGACCAATCTGGTAATAATGGTGAGCTGAACAATTATTAACCACACTAGACTATCTTTTCTAGCTATCACCAGATAGAAAGTCATTAATCTATTCCTTACATTTGCAATAACAAGAAACAATAATTATCGAGTTGTAAAAGTTAGTGCAGAAAGACTAATTATTTATGCAGGCCATTGTAATTACCCTAAAGTGACGCAAGTGCAATATATGTGTCACAAGAGAATGAAATAATGTTAATTTGAAGTATACCCAATATGTTATACAATGTGTAAAATTGAAATACATAATAATAATGCCATAAACACATGATGCCACAGTGCACTTTGCATGATTGCAATCATGTAGGAAAGAAGATCCTTGAGTGTTGCAGCTGTTAGCATCTATACCTATTGTGAAAGTGTTTATTTTATATATTAAATGTGTTCCTTCCAGTAACCACTTGAATGACAGACTCTCTCTCAAACTGTCTGATAATCAAAATTGAACTTTACATAGTCTATATGTAAATTTCTCTGCTTTTTTGTACCCATAGCAGAGCAATCTTTCCACAGGTAGCACATTTTGTTCAATGCGAAGCGCACTGTGGCATCTCCAAAAACCACTTCAAGGAAACATTTTATTAAATTCTTTTGCGACACTATTTTAAGCATATATTGCATTAGGTCACATCAGGGCAATTATAATGCCATGCATAAATACTTTGTCTTTTAGCACAAACGTTTAAAACTAAATGATAAATGTACACAGAATTTTTACACATTTGGTATCAGTGGTTATGATTAAAAGCTGAAAATTTATCATACGGTAATAAGAATACAACACAACAAACACAATAAAGCAACCAATATAATGCATTACAAATTGAACCCTTTGCCCTTGAATAGCAATCCAGTAGCCTAGGTATATCTGAAATTCCTTTTTAAACACGTATATTTGTACCGTGTTGATGTGGTATAAAAATGCATGTCACCACCGGGTGCATAATTGGGTGGGGTACAAGGCAATCCGGCCAAATGTGAGTACACAATAACACATTTACAGGTGAGTAACATGATCTGACCTTTGCAGCTACTGCCGTTTGCTTCTTGGTTGCCTGCTTGGCCTTCTTGGCTTCCTTTGCAGCCCTGGTCATACAATATGTCAGTAAAATATGGAGGAAAAAACACAAAAAACATACAAAGCACCAATGTCTTTCACACAAACATGATCACTCTTGTTTAAAAAACAATTACTCTTGCTTTAACCCAGAAAACCAACCATAACAACTAAAAAAGCTTACAATCCAAACTGAAACTGTCAATCCCATCGCTTTCCCCAAGACCCATCTGTGCCATCAGTCTGCAGGCCTTGGGATATGAACCAATGACCTTTTCATCACAAGTATTTAGTTCTAACCTGCTGAACACCCCACCGCCACCCCCATCACTCACACCAATCCTATACAGATAAATAATCCTTAACTATGGAAACCATAGTTACCATGAGATCAGAATGATCTCATGTACTTTCTTAGTTTTTGTTTATACATTTGTATTTCTTGTACAGTGTAATTTATTGTTTGTATAGTGTCGCTTTTTGCCTGTGTACGAGAGAGTATCAAGCTGCCGGAAACAAATTCCTTGTGTGCCCCAGCACACTTGGCGAATAAAAGCTGATTCTGATTCTGATGACAGCCCCAGGGACACAGTGGCAGGACACTCACCTGATGGCCTGCTCCCGCAAGGCCTTGCGCACCTCAGGCTTCTGGTTGCGCTTGGCCAAGATTTCAGCCAGGGAGGCACCGGTGATGGCCCTCTGACATTTCACAGCACGGCGGGTACGCTTCTTTGTCACTTCTTCCTATCAGGACAGCGAGACACAGTTATCAAACACTAATTCATTGCAATAATTCATTGTATTTAAATTCACTGTTAAAGAACATTAAGCTTATAACTCACTAAAACAATTAGTACCACCATCTGTTCATTTACCTTTTGCAGGAGGACCAGGGAACAATACACATCTACCATACAGCAACCAACTGCATTACAAAGCAACATTCTTGCTTAGCCAGATAAATTTTAAGGATTTAAGGTAGTCTGGGTTATCCAACTAAGCAAGAAGTCCGGTCATGATAGAGGCTCCTGGTCTCACACAACTAAAAGCTCTCACTGGACAGAATGCAGAGCTGTGAGGCAGCACTGTCAACCAGGAAAATATAAAATAAGTAGCAGGTGACTTACAGACTGGCCCTTCTTGTGCTTGCGCCTGTAAAGCACAGTCCAGTTGATCTGCCTGGGATTCCTCTTGGCCAGGAAAGCTGACTCACACTTGGCGTTAAGAAACTGGAAGACCTGCATCAGGGAGGAGGATTGGAAATATGGAAAACGCAATTGCAAATGCAATTTGCAATTCCTTTTGAAAAATGTCCGGGATTTCCCTCCATAGACAACTACAATTCAGCTGTTAGCATGCCAGCGTTATAATACTGCTACACTTCTTGAACAAATAACTGAACGGAGGCACTCCTGCTAATAACAGAAACATGGCTGTATACTGTAGTGTGACAAAAGCAGACGGAGCTTTTCCAGTGCAGCTTAATTAATACAACAAGGTATCAGACGCAGTCCGCGGCGGCTATTACCTTTCCGTCTATCCTTGCATAACGTCGGCCGTGGCCGGGATATATTTTATACCCACTGAAACTGCAGAGTTCGACCCTGTAGCAGAAAAATAAAATATGGTTATTGGTTTATTATATACTAGTAAGTAGTACAGACAGCAGATGTGCATTTGTTTATGAAATGAAAGCTCAGATGGCTCCAGATAGTCTTGAAAACCACTCACTTCATGGCGACTGTAAAGGCAGGAAAAGAAAGAGAGGGTTCTGGGTAGTAAATATTAAGTTTGAAAGAAATGTTTATTTTTATTTCCTATATGTTTCAGCATCAAATCACATATATGTAATCGTATACATTTTAGGAAATGGCAACTTCTTTTAAAATAATACTTCATAATATTCATGTAACCGAATAATGCAGTGACCCCGGTTACCTAGTGTTAACACAAGCGAAAAGCATGGCACCCAAGTCGATAATTAAGGGGAAAGATAAACGGAAGGCACAAAAGGCACATTATATAAATTCTGAAGGTTCAATTTATATACTCCTGCGATATAAAGCTAAATATATGTTTCCTATCAGGTGTCACCGACTGTAGTTTTTTTTATCTATTTATTTTTTTTTAAAACACAACTTATAGTTACCTTGGAGGATCGTCGTTAATGGACTACAACTCCCAACATAACATTTAACCCGCAGTCTATCCACCCCCCCCCCCCAAAAAAAAAAATATATATATCCGGCTGTTTTTGAAAAGGATCTGTTTATTCTATATGAAATTGGATAAATCAGCTACAGTGCGAATGTTTTTTTTTTTTTTTTTTTTTTTTTACGTGTTTTGAGGTAGATAAGCAGCTGGGCATTTTACGTTTCAAATTACATACCGAAGAGTTCCGTTTGTGCTACCGAGTCGTTAAACAATAGTCAATAACAATATTGACCGAGGCAAGCATTTCTTTGTAACGAATCATCGACGGAACTTGTGTAAACATGGGAGTATCAAGTCTAACTCCAGACAACAGTGGTGAGTATTTAATCATGGTCTCTGGTTTTGGGAATTGTCCTATAAATATACCGTTACCGTGCTATTTTATGACAACTTGACAACGAACGTAGATTCTGATGCATTGGTGGGCAAGTAAATCTGTGGTGGGCAACATATTTTGTATACCATGGAAACATTATTAGGCATGTTATCTTTAATGAGAGGGTCACAGTCAGGTATATTGTCAGAACCTTGTATGTTCTATAGAAAAAGATATGTAAACTGTTAAATAAGAATTATGTAGTATAAAATGTTTTCATCAAAACCTAAACGGTATATTGATCAGAGTTTTTTTTTTTCTGCTTAACTATAGTCTTTGGGTCATACTTTAGGTCTGGTAGTGAACAATCTAATTTTGACTGCTCTCATCAGGCCCCACACTTGACTTCTCAGCTCAGGGCCTTCAAAAGTTGGAGCCAAATTTTCCATGTCAGGAGGACACCCACACACTTATCCTGGACCACAATCATATCATAAAGCTGGAGCACCTGGACAAGAGTCACAGGCTTCAGCAGGTACTGGTCTGAGGATGCTGATCTGGCTGTGGGGGTTACAGGCCCATTTTTGTTAAACTGGGCTAGAGGGACATTTCTTGTGGTAGTGCTGATTGTGTTCCTGCTTTTCACTGTCAACCTCTTTCCACTGTTATGTGGCAGCTTTCTGTGGCCAATAACAGGCTTGTCCGGATGATGGGTGTGTCCCGCCTGACTGAACTCAGGGTGCTAAACCTGCCCAACAACAGCATTGGTTATATTGAGGGACTGAAGGATTTGGTGCATCTGGAATGGCTCAACCTGGCTGGGAACAATATCAAGGTAATGGTACTATCTATACCATATGATTAAGGCTACATTCAAATCAAATTTTTTGCCTTAACATGACACATATTTGATATTTTCAGAGCTATTTGTACACAGAAATCTGATCTTTTCAAACCAGATTTGAGTCACTTGCAATATGTGGTCCTAGATCGGATATGTGCACAGGCACTGAGCTCTGTCGTCATCAGTCAGCACCAACAGAGAGCTACAGCTGTGACAAAATGTATCAGTGTGTACATGTGTGCCATTTTGGAGAACAGATGCGTTCACATTACAGTTAGATACAGGACACATGTAATTGCGAATGTAAACTGTTAAGGCAAATTCGATCTGAGGAAAAAAAATCGGAATTGAACAATGAGGCTTGTAATGTGAACATAGCTTATGTGACACCCACAGTTTATGGTACCCCTGTGTATGACCCTGCTTTGACAACCATGTTTTAGGTCATGGATCAGCTCAGCAACTGCTCAGTACTTCAGCACCTAGACCTTTCTGACAACAACATCTCTCAAATCGGTGACCTTTCCAAGCTCTCCATTTTGAAGGTTAGGAGACAGTGCTCGTTGTCTGAAAGAAACCCATAGTCTGGGCACGGTCTGCGTTTGACATGTCATATGTACCATAGACACTCCTCTTGCATGGGAATATCATCACTACACTACGCACTGGCCCGGCCCACCTGCCTCCCAGCCTCCATGTTCTCTCCCTCGCTGAAAATGAGATCAGAGACCTTAATGAGGTAACAGAGACACTCAGGCATGTTACTTAAGTAATTTTCTGCCCCTCACTCAATCACTTTGTATACTTTGGCCCTTTAAGGTGTCCTACTTGGCATCCCTTCCAGAGCTGGAACAGTTGTCTGTCATGAGTAATCCCTGTGTGTTGTCCACACCATCCTTGCCTGGATACGACTGCCGGCCATACGTCATCAGCTGGTGCCTGAGTCTGAAGATCCTGGATGGATACATAGTGTCACAGAAAGAAGGGTAAATGTCTGTAAATGGCCATACTGTTCCATATACATGTACACCAGTACACAATTGCTCTGCTCTTTATTTAAGGCTAAAAGCAGAGTGGCTCTACAGTCAGGGTAAAGGTCGCTTGTTCCGGCCTGGGCAGCATGTGCAGCTGGTACAGTACCTGGCTTCTGTCTGCCCCCTCACCTCTGCCTCTGCACTCCAGTCTGCAGAGGATGCTAAACTGGAGAAAATTCTTAGCAAACAGAGGTGAGTGAGTGTGGATCCCAGAATGCCATGCTTATGGTGTAATGTGATCATATCCCAGAATGTTGTGTGTTTATACCATAGGCTTCATCAAAGACAGCTGCTGCAGCAGACCCAGAGAGTATCCCAGAACCCAGCACGGCCCCTGCAGCTGGATGTAGAGCAGCAGCACCCTCGCCATGCCCAGCAGTCTGGGCTGAAGGATAGGCTAGCCACACCTGAGGCAGGGGTGTCCAGGAAGCAGATAGGTGTGTGTCACAGCAGTCCTGCTCAATCCTATAAAACAAGCAATAAGTTTCTGTCAATCTCTATGTACATGCTGTAGTGTTTTTTTTTTTTTTAATTCCACAAAGGCTGTTATTGGCATGAAAGCTTCTGATTGTTTTTTTTTGTTTTAGTCTTTTATATATCTGCATAAGTTCAACAAGAATCTCTTTATTCTTCTCTTTCTATTTTTGTGTCTTTGTGTACTTGTCTTCAGCTGAGTCAGCTTTAAAGGTGAACACATGGGTGGCAGGTGATCATTCCTACAGTATAGCCCCTTGTGGCCCCGCCCCCGCATCTTGCGGGGAGACACTGTACCTGGAGGATGTGCAAACGGATGAGGATAAGCTCAGCTTCAGCCTACTCTCCTCTGACACTGCCTTACTGCACCCACCTGTGACCATGCCATCCACAAAGAAAGAGCTGGATAAGCCTGACTCCTTAGCTGCTGAAAGCACAGGCGCAGGGACTGGCCAGGGTTATCCTTACACAGAACCTGAAAAAGAGCTGGTCCTAGGTGACTGCTCAGATTGCACCGTTGTGGAAGTAAGCGTTCAACAAGCACAACGTTGTGAGGCTGCAGAAGCTGCGCTGAAGATCCAAGCATGGTGGCGTGGCTACTGGACCCGACGGCACCATCTGCAGGCTAGAGAGGTCCGGGCTGAGATCCGACTGCGCAGGATGCAGGAACACATTATCTTCCTTTCGGCCGAGCTGGAATGGTGAGCAAATTTTTTTCTTTATTGGAGAGAAGTTTCTCTTACTCGCAAAGCAGTACGATTTCACTATCAATCTTCTTTGATTTTGCAACCCAGTTGCTCTAAAGCACTTAAATTAACAAGAGCACAAGTCTATTTAAGTAATATAGTATGGGAGCAGATACATGCAGACTGTCCTCTTGAGCCGAGGAAAGAACTTCAGTGCAGGTGGATTTGGCTTTATTAATTTGCCCATAGTATGACTGGGCATGTGAGTGTATGTGTGCTCTTTGATGGTCTGACATCCCATCCAGTGTGTACCACAGTTCTGTGGCCCATGCTGCTTAGGTTAGTCCAGCCCCTAATTAAATCTGGAAGTGATTAAATTTTGAGACAGACACTACAATATTGAAGCAGCATTACATAGTGATATCAAAGAAAAGAACAGTTTTGACACTAGGTATTTTTACAGCAATAACTGAAAAGGTATTTAAAGAATCTTTTTCAATTTTTTTTTTTTTTTTTAAACGTAAAATTTCAGATAGTTCTTTCTAAAATTGAAACAATGCTGCTTAGTGACAGATGGCATTTTACCTAATGAATGTGATAAATGAAAAAGTATTTTGATGTTACTACTGCTTCACAAAAACATGGATGAAAATGTACACTTGGTTTCAAAGAAATTGACTACAATATAGACAAATTTCTACAAAAATACAACAGCAGTGCCTTGTGGCAGTATTGGAAGGAAATGTCAACTCAGCTATAGAAGATACTTGGAGGGTCGATTCTCCCACGCACTTAAGTGTATTCTCTCATTGACTTAAGTGTGGGGTTTAAGGGCACTTAGTCATTTTTCACACACCTTGTATTGAGAGACCCCAAACTATATGTAAATGACCTTTTAAGCACATTTTGCCTCTGACTTAAGTGCATTTTTCATTACGTGGTCTTAAGGGCTGTATTACGTCATGCCTGTCTATGCAGTCGAACACAATAATGCTGTTTTTTCAGACAATTTTGGGATGCCTGCTTCAGTAAAATATAGCTAATTTACTGGTTTTGTAACAAGAATCATTACTTTACTCGTTTGTTTACAAAAAATAAATATATCATATTAGAAACGACCAGTACTTTTAAGTAAAGCATTAATCTCAAGTAGTAATAAATTGAAACCCAAATTATAGTTCTAAAACAGCTGTTTTAGCTGTTAGGAGTTAAAATGTTCATTGACGACAAGAAGTCTCATTGGGTACTCCTTTAATTAATATCACATTTGCAAAAGCAGAACACCAAACATTTGTGTTTAGTATAACCTTGCATTGTAGTCATTGGCTTCCAATCAATAGCACAAGGACAAGAACAAAACTGAATTAGTAAGTCAAAAAATTTATACTGAATAAGAAGATATGGGACTGTATGTTGAACATTGCTTGTCAATGGACTTGTTTTGAAACCAGTAAATTTGTGACATTTTTAGAAAATTAAGATGACATCCCAAGATTTTATATGAACACTATATATAAATACAGTGCCCTCCACAATTATTGGCACCCCTTGTAAAGATTTGTAAAAAAAAGGTTAGAAGAAATCCACCTTTTGGTAAAGTAGTTTCATTTTACACTGAAAAAATGAGAGAAATCCGACTTATTGCAATAATTTTTTTTCAAAGAAAAACAAATCCTTCATCAAGAAATTTTGAACAAAAACACATATGGCACAATTATTGGCACCACATCATTTAATACTTTGTACAAGCTCCCTTTGCCAGTATAATAGCACTTTGTCTTCTCCTATAACATATTAGGTTGGAAAATACTGAATACTTAGACCATTCCTCTTTACAGAATCTCTCCAGATCCTCCAGGGTCCTAGGCCTTCTCTAGTGCACTCTCCTCTTCAGCTCAGCCCATAGGTTTTCAATAGGGTTCAGATCAGGGGACTGAGATAGCCTTGACCAAAGCTTGATTCTGTGGTCAGTTAACCATTTTTGAACATGTGCTTAGGATCATTGGCCTGCTGGAACATCCAGTGACTGCCCAATTTTTGTTTCCTGGCAGAGGCAGTCAAATTTTTTTTTAAATGCCCTGGTATTTCATGAAGTCTGTAGTGCCATGTACCCTAACAAGCTTTCCAGGGTCTATGGAGGAAGAACGGCCCCACATCACAGAACCTCCATGATATTTTACAATTGGGATAAGGTTAGCCATCCTTTTTACGCCAAACCCGCCTTGAATGTTTATAGCTCCAGTAAGGTCCATTTTTGTTTCATCTGACCAGTCAAAGTTGTATTTGCTTGTTTACAGAATTGTTCTGAATGAAGAGGGGAAAAAGCCAAAGTACAGTGGTACCTCAGAACTCGAATTTAATCCGTTCAGAACTCCGGATCGAATCCTAAAAAGTTTGAGTTCTAATCGAATTTTCCCCATAAGAAATAATGAAAGACCAATTAATTGGTTCCCGGCCCCAAAAAATTACATCTAAATGTTTTTTTTTTTTTTTTTTTTTTTAGCATTTAAACACAAAATGAACAGGATAAAACAAGAAGAGCATATACTATACTAAACACATCTAAGCACATTTATCAAAACAGTAATTTGCAAAGTAAGAAAATAAATGTATCCAAACAATGTGTAAAGTTAAAAAAAAAAACAATGTGTCCTGCCCCGATAGTCCGATCCCCGTGTGATCAGCTGTTTTTGGTTGTTGTCGTTAGTCCTGTGTGTTTAGTCCGCATTTCAGTTTGTTTCCCCAGTCCGGTCATTGTATTGTCCGTCTGCGTTTTGTTTGCCTTACCTGTAATTAAACCCCGTATTCCCCGATACCCTGACGTCTGCGCTTTTGTCTCCGTTCCGTCTCCGCTCGGCACGACAATATTATTATAATTAAATGTATTAATGGTTTATTATTAATATTAAAATAATAAGTCTTTATTTTTACATGTATTTTATTATATAATAATTACTGTTACTGTCTATCATTGTCTAAATGTGTTTTTACTGTCTAAATATATGTATTCAGCTAGTGTAAACATGCACAATGCTATCACAGCGAATGCGAGGCTTAGACTGAAGCGTCACCCTATGTTTCCGCTGAGAGACATGCCGCGTGACTCATTTCCCGGCGTGTACAAGTTATCTTAGATCGCCGTTCACAGTTTGACTTCTGAGATTCAGATCGAGTTCTAGGTAATTTGTTTTCAAACTGATTGGTTCGACTTTTAAGAAATTCGAGTTCTAATGAGTTCGAGAACTAAGGTACCACTGTATATGGATTCGTTCTTACAATATGGGTTATTCCTACGAATTCATTATCGTAACATCAGTTTTCTCCAACTTCTAAAATTGTTGGACAGACTCATTATTGTCTATAATGTTGATTTTTGCACTCTTGTAGTTAATCAGTTGTGGAGTAAAGATATGAACATACAGCTTATTATACTAATTGATTGTCTGCTGTGGGTTACTTGTAGTAAAGTTGAAAGATTTAAAAACATTTTATCTAGTTTGTGTTTTTTGATCTCTGCAACTACTGTTGCAGTTTTATTTGGGTAAAATGGTTGAGGAATCATTAAATCAGAGTTATAGATTACATAATGTTGGTGTACCTAATAAGGTACTGTCAGTGGCTCTGCACAAAATTCAAATGCCGTATTTCACTTTAACATTTCGTTTTTTTGTTGAAGGATTCTCATGTTTGTGAGAGTGACCAAATATGAGCGTAGTAGGCTTCCACCATGATTTCATTTTCAAAATGGATAGTTTCTGCCGATTTTAAATTAGGTTCATAATGTAAATACAGTAGTCCATGTTCCACATTTTACCTGTTGCCAAAATCACTGAGTGCATAACCCCCTCTTCTAGTTTGATGCATTTATTGCATGGTTGCGCCTTCTTTTTTGGTTTATTTGCATTGGGTGTGTCTGTGCTTATTGGGGAGTATATGCTTAAGTATGCAATTTTTAAAGAGCTTTTTTGACATGTGTGTGATGGGAGAATCAACCCTTTGGTCTTTCAGGGCTCTCAAGTCTCAAGCATTGACATGCATTTCAAACAGTTCACATGCTCACACCCACACACCACACCATGTGTTTCTCATGCTGAGAAGTTAGAGATAACGCCCACCAAGGTACCCCACCGTTTAAAATTTAATGAACGAGGCACAGGTATACGGAGTGGAGTTTTACACCAAGTTCATAGCTGCTCTGAGTTATATAGAGTTAATAGCCTCCTACCAGCCAATCAGAAAATAGCATTTGTTGTTTCCAGTTAAATTCCATTTTTTTGAGGAAACTAAAGTGCTGTGGTCTTCTGAATAGATGAGTGCCGTAGAATGCATTTTTACAGTATTTGAAATTGTTCTCTGGTACCTAAACTGTAAAAAAAAAAAAAAATCTCGTAAAAAAACAGTAAAATGACTGGCAGCAGCGGCTGCCAAACAAAAACTGTAAAATTACAGTAAAATGTTTTATTTCAA
>JABJVO010000036.1:279068-290687 GCA_026770805.1 Boulengeromyrus knoepffleri
GTTAGAAAAAGAACTTTGGGTTACTTGACATAATCCCTGGTTCTTTGATAACAGAGTGAGGTGTTTCACCATCACTTCCCGTCTTGCGCAGGCATGGGAATAAATCCTTTTACAATGAACTGTCAGGGAGGTCGACCACATTAGCAGGGCAGGGGCAGAGCCTGGTTGCAGGTCGACCTGTCCATCACAGACGGACGTGGTGTCATTGGAGCTTCTGTAGTTGGTCACCTCCAAAGCAACAGTGAGACACCTCACTCTATCAAAGAACCAGGGATTACATCAAGTAACCCGAAGTTATATGTGTGCAAGTATATTTCTGAATTTTTCAAAAAATGCTAAATTCCATTTGTGACTTTTTTTCCTACAAATCAGTGTTAAAGCACAAATGCATTTTTAATATGATCGACAGAGTTTTGGAATAGATTTCCGGTGTCGAAACGGCTGTTTTTAACCCCTTCTGCCTCACGCACTTATCAGTCACTGACAAGACTGTGGATAATGAAAAAATTCACAAATCAGACTGGTCAGTATGAGTTTGGTTGGACCAGTTTATATGGTGAAGTGTATTTATTATTATTCGGGTTTGAAAATAAAGAGCAAAGTATAATATCAACAGATTTCGGGGCAGGGGACGACGTCATCCAGATTCAAAAATCACAAGTAACTAAATGTCACTCCGTTTGGTAGTGTACCTCACTGCAATGTCGAGATAAATTAAACGGAATCCCGAATCGCTAACTGCAAACTAATTTTTCCGTGGTACGTTCTATAGTCCATCTGTCTTTAGTCACTGGCAGTGAATGGACACAGCGCAATTATTAATAAACACGAATAAAAAATTTCATGGTTGTCATAAAGCACGCGGGACAACCATGCTTCTGAACTGCAAGCCTTTCTTTATTGTACTCCCCCGCCGCACATGCACATACCAAACCCAATAAGGAAGCTTATCACTAACTCAAGAACTATTCATCACATCTCCCCCCTTTCGGAGATTCGTTATCAAACTTTCCACAAACAAAATATGCAAAACAAATGACTAAATTGCACTACAGCAAATATCACAAACATAAACCTTATGCAAACATTCTTGTGCAAACATTTCCCCAAAGAGTCCTTGCTGTATGCTAACAAACAAAACTGCAACCGAAACTGCTCAATAAAGGCATTGTCTATCACATTGATTCATAACTAGTAGCGTAACGGTTTCTTAATCACCCGTCCACTACGTGAGGTCTTGGGTGAAACATGTGGGGTGTGGGGAATGGGCGCAGTTGCCTCTGCGCTGGGAGAGGTTGTTCCATTATTCTTCTCAGAAGGTGGCTCGCTTAGAACCACAGTCGGACCCTCTTCCCCGTCATCCTTCGTGCAGTCAGGTGAATCCCATTCATGTTGAATCTGCCTTGGAATGGCTTGTAGGTGTTTACGGTTCCTCCGGATCTCTCCTCGGTCAGTCGTGATGTAATAAGACCTTGGCTGTTCAGCCGGATGACTGACGATTCCTTCCGTGGTCCACTCTTTTTCACCATCGAGCTTTATCCACACTGGGTCACCTGGACATAATGGTGGCAAGGACTTAGCACCATGGCGTTGATTGAAATAGTACTGGTAGGACTCTTTTGCTTTGCGATCCTTTTCTTCTACATTTTTCAGATTAGGCCAATCTGGGACCAAGTTGCTCGCTATAGTTGGGATAGTGGTCCTGAGGTGCCTACCCATAAGCAGCTGTGATGGACTGCAGCCTGTGGTTGCTACTGGGGTTGCTCTGTATGCCAGCAGAGCTAGGAAAGGGTCATCCAGCTTCAATATCTTTTTAGCTGTCTGAACAGCCCGTTCCGCTTCACCATTTGATTGTGGATAATAAGGGCTCGATGTCACAAGGACAAAGCCATACTGTTCAGCAAATGCTTTAAACTCGGCAGATGTAAACTGCCGTGCGTTGTCGGAGCACAGCTTTTCGGGGATGCCAAACCGTGCGAACATGCTCTTTAATTGGCAAATCACTCTCCTACTTGTCATGTCTGCCAAATGTGCTATTTCAATAAATCTTGAATAATAATCCACGACTACCAGGTAGTGATGGCCACTTGTTTCACAGATGTCGGCCCCAAGATGTCTCCATGGACCAGGTGGTAATTCAGTCGTTAACAGTGGCTCCCTGCATTGTGTTGGCCTATTAACCTGACATGTCTGACATTGACTCACTTTGCGTTTTAGATCAGCACTGATGCCTGGCCACCACACAGATAGACGTGCCCACTCATGACACTTACTAAGCCCTTGGTGGCCTTCATGGATACGATCCAGTACCTCATTTCTCATCTTAGCAGGAATCACGATTCTAGGTCCATGTAGGAGAAGACCTTTGGACTCACTCAAAAGTCCCTGCTGGCTAAAGTAGGCCCGCAAATGGACGGGCACCCTTTTGAAATGCTTAGGCCACCCCTGCTGGACATATTTGAGCACGCCTTGCATCTCCTCATCAGTGTCTGTAGCATGAGCTATCTACTGTAACTTTTGTGGTGAAGCCGGCAAATGTTCCTCCACGCCAGCTATGTAGGCCTCGACTTCCTCTTCGAGGTCTGACTTCTCAGTCTCTGTCAAGGGGTGTCTGGATAGCGTATCAGCTATAAGTAAAGACTTCCCTGGCGTATACACTGCCACTGGGTTGAAGCGCATCATCCTGATTAGCAGCCGCTGACAGCGGAGGGGAACTTCATCAAGATTTTTCTGGTTTATCAAAGAGACCAAAGGTTTGTGGTCAGTAAGCACCTTGAAGGTCTCCAGGCCACAGAGATATCGTGAGAACTTCTTTTAGTATTTTAAACACTCCTTTTCTATTTGTGCGTAGCGCCTCTCCGCTGCTGTAAGAGTACGGGAGCAGAAGGCCACTGGGAGCATCCTCCCACTATGCTCCTGAAGCAAAGCGCCACCTATGCCATAACTACTTGCATCCGCCGAGACGACTGTTAGCCTATTCACATCATAGTACGCTAGTGCTGGAGCTGCAGCCAGCATTTCCTTCACTTCTGCGAAAGCCATCTCCTGACTCTTGTCCCATCTCCAAACTGCATCAGCTCTTAGCAACTCATTCAATGGCTGAAGCACGGTAGCACTGTGTGGTAAGTAGCGGCAAAGATAATTGATCATGCCCAGTATCCGTTTTAATTCAGTCTGATTTTGAGGCCTACTGAGATCCCGAATGGCGCAGACCTTGTCAGGATCTGGGCTGATGCCCTCTTCGCTTAGCCGATGTCCAACAAAGCGTAACTCTTTCTGGCCGAAGATGCATTTTTCCCGCTTTAATTTTAGCCCAGAGGCCTGGATGGTCTGGAGTACCTCTGCAAGTCTGCGGTCATGTTCTTCATGCGTACGGCCATATACTAGGACATCATCCATAAAGCAGCACACTCCCTGAACATCCTGAAGCAGCTCAGTCATTCGTTTTTGAAAAATCTCAGGAGCACTTGTAATCCCAAAAGGTAACCGACGGAAACAGTACCTCTTAAAGGGAGTCATAAAGGTGGTCAGCCTTTTACTATCGTCCTCTAACGGGATCTTCCAGAATCCGCTAGCAGCATCCAAGCTGGAAAAGACTGTAGTCCCTGACAGCTTAGCGATAATATCATCTAAGGTTGGCAGAACGTACTTTTCACGTATAAGGCCTCATTAAGTCGCTTGAGGTCTACACATATTCTAATATCTCCATTTTTTTTTGGTAACGAGTACCATTGGTGCGCACCACGGAGTGGGCTCTGTGACCTCTTCGATCACACCCAACCGCTCCATCCTGTCCAGTTCCTGTTTGACCTTAGTAAGCATTGGGATTGGTACTCTGCGAGCTACATGGATGCTGTATGGCTCGGCCGTACTCTTGAGCATTATTTTGACTGGTTCACATGCCATTAGTCCCAATGAGCCAAACACGCTCTCCCTTACTTCCTCTATTCTTTTAATTAGCCCCATTTGGGTTGCAGTGCTACGTCCGAGTAGGTTTCCAATGTGGGCTCCTCTCACTACATAAGCATCAATCACATAAGGCCTTTTATTCACACTTACTTTTGTCTATGCACTTTAACTTTCCTCCTGGACTGTTTAGTATGACGTTTGTTTTGCTCAGTGGTATTTTCTTTTTCAGGCTATCGTAGCTTTTTTCAGACATTACAGTAGCATCTGCCCCTGAATCAATTTTAAAATTGATAACTTGTCCATTAATTATGACATCAGCCATCCATGGTGGAACAGGTGCACTTTGACACTGGACTGAGCCCAAGAACATCACTGACCCAGCATCTTCATAAGATGTTACTTCCTGAACTGCTTTAGTGTGGCAAACTACAGCAAAATGGCCAATCTTTTTGCACTTCCGGCACTCAGCTTTTTTGGCGGGACAGTATTCTTTAGTACCGTGAGAAGTATTGCATCTTGTGCATTTCCTTCTCTCACTCCATCCACTTTTCTATGACCATCCGCATTGTTTTTCTTTCCTCTGCCACGGTTTCCGTGGGGGAATTTGACCTCCTCCAATCTAGTTTCTTTTTGCTCGGAGTTTTGAGTCTTAATGAGCTTGTGGCTACGTGCCATCTCAATTGCTCTAGCCAGTGTTAGTGTTCACTGTAACTGCAGCTTTTCTGACAGAGATTTGTCTCTCAATCCGATCACTATTCTGTCCCTGATATATTCGTCTTTCAGTTCACCAAAATTACAGTGTTCAGAGAGCTCGTATAGTCCCCTCACGAACACCTCCACTGTCTCTCCTTCCCTCTGACAGCGCTGATGAAATCGCGCACGTTCGTATATCACGTTTCTTCGGGGAATGAAGTGCTCATTAAACTTCTGCATCACGATCTCATAATTATCTTTGTCTTCGTCATCGTCGAACGCAAATGACTTGAATACATTCTCTGCCTCCTTCCCCATGGAGTAAATGAGCGCACTGACCTGCACATCGCCATCCTCCAACGACAGCTTTGTGGCCACTCTGTAGCGCTCGAATCTCTGCCTCCACTCCGGCCATTCGCTCGGCCGTTCAAACGGGAAACTTTCTGGCGGCGAGAATTTGAGCATCCTCACTCGAAAGGCGTCTAGCGATAACTTTAACGATATCCACTAAGCAAAAAAAAATCCTCTTCTGACACCATGTCATAAAGCACGCGGGACAGCCATGCTTCTGAACGGCAAGCCTTTCTTTATTGTACTCCCCCGCCGCACATGCGCATACGAAACCCAATAAGGAAGCTTATCACTAACTCAAGAACTATTCATCACAATGGTGTTTATTGTCCCCCATAGTTTAATGCTTAAAACACACTTAAATGGACGTTTGTATTGTTTAGATTTATGCTCATTAGTCCATTAATTCTATGTTTTTTACTTTAAACGGACACAGTACAGTCGTTATTAGGAACGTAAAACTATTTCAAAAAATATTTTCCTACTCTGACCTCTTACGGGCTTCGTACAAATGTGTTGTACAGGCTGTTAAAATACTGAAGATCGAAGATTCTGTGTTGCGGGTTTTTTTTTTGGGGGGGGCGGGGTATCACAGGTATTCGAATATATTCTAATGAATAATGTGAAGACAGAAATTCGTTCAAAAGTGACATATACTGTACACACACACTCACCCGAGCCTTCCCTACATTCCAAACACATGCATCTGAAACCTCACCTTTCCATATACCTCCTGCAGTATTGATCACACTCCAGAAGCAGCAGCACCTCTCCTGCTATGTTTGAACCCCTCAGCCCACTCTGCAGCATCATGTTCATTAAATGTGTACTTTGTCCTGTAAATTTACATGTGACCTACAGCAGGTACCTCATTAAGCATGTTCATGCTAAGCTATGATGCATTCAAAATGTTTAAAGTGTCAGCAGGTGGCATTCAGGGTCAACCCACTTTCTATTTATTATTTTCTTGGTTTCCACTTGGTTAAACCCTTCTGGTTTACACCATACTGAACTGCACTCCTGCCCACCATGGGTATTAAAGCTGTGTTCAAACACAGACAAGTTGCTGTCTATCATTCTTTCACCTTATCCTACACTCCAGCTCTTCATTTTACTCTCATGCTGAACTCCAGACTACCAGCTCCATGATGCCCAAGAAAAGAAAGCAGCTGTACACTGATTAGATAAGTCTGCAAGTCTTCTCTTTTAGTATTTTAGGCTGGTGTTACCTGCTAAATTACCCATTCTCCAAAGAAGAGAACATTCAACGGGCTTCTCTGGTGTGCCGGTGTGCCTGCATCATGTGCAAACTGCAATGCACTGCATCCACTACAGACCTGCTGAGGTGAGGATACTTTGAATCTGTACATAATGAACACATGTGCCATAGGGCAGTACCAATGCTATTGTTTTAAGACAATTTTAAGATTATTATACCCTGATGGAGTTTGAGTAGCACTGGTGATGTAATAGTTCCCCACGTCCAAACAATCAGCCAGGCCAGCTAGTCTACTAGTTCTACTGAGCTTCTGTACCAGCACTGTTATGCTCAAACTGCAGGTAGTGGGTCTGGAGTCCATGCCCCATAGTGGTACTGAAGAACAAATTTCCAAAACAGTTTTGAGAAAAATTCTTAGGGACTAGTGACTTTTGTTCCCTTTACTGTAACTTGATGAAGCAGCCAGGACTTTAGGTGATTGGTGGTCTCATCTCGGTAACAAAAAATTTACTGAGTTTTGGAAATGTGCTCTTCAACTCCATAAAGGTGCGTGACCCCAGGTCTGTTAACAGATGGGACTGCAAGAATGGCTGAAACAGAAAAGAAACATAGAATAGCACATAACATTCAATGTACACACGTACTAAGATACACCAAACACACAAGTTTGTGTGTCGTCTCCACACACACCACATATATCAAATACAATGTCAATGTAAATCAAATACAAGATTCTCATACACCGTGGTTATGATGTGTAATGATCCATGGAAATATATGGCACTGGTTGATTTGGAAGCGGTGACAGTGACAGTCTAAAAAGGTGGCATGACATGAGGTTGCAAGTCACTGCTCAGCTCACCATACACAATAATGGAATACCTAACCTAGCACACCGCTTCACACTATCATGTGAAAGCTACAGCCAAAGACTACAGCTCAGATGGGACAATAAGCACAAACACCCAATGGAGTCTATCCATGGAAGATGCTCTCTCGACCACCCTGTTACAGCTACTAGTGAAAAACCAAAGACCAAGTGCCCTCTGGATCAAATGGGAATTCCAAAGGATAGTTAATATTTCAGGATACCAGTGTTTTCATTACAAACCAGTAAAAATGCTTCATATTGTTATACTGGAGAACCTAAATTAAGACAACAATTACTTGTATGTATGATCCTGAAGTTTTTGGTGGTGCTGAATTGTACTTTTATTAAAATTAACATACCTAAATTTAAATATGACATCTGTGCTTTGAAATGAGAAATGAAACAAGTACAATGATTTTGTGGCAGCTATGAGTTATAACTCAAAATCTGAATGAATATTCAAATGAATGATAATTCAACTTTGGTGTGGCTCTCCTAAATGTTTGTGGACGGAAGCGCACACACACGCGCACGCACACACATACACACACACACACACACACACACTTGATTATATTACACGTGGCCATGACTAGGGGACTTAATTTTAGGTGTCTTTATTCTGTCATATTGCCGGTGTGTGAAACCTATCTGAGATACTGCGTGTTGAGTCACAGCGGAGGAATACAGCTACATCTTCCCTCAAGACATCTCTCTCTCTATTTGTCAGGCTGAATTCTGGGATTTTGGCAACGGGGAAATAAAACAGAGCAGCATGAGTTTACTATTGTTCAGGTTCTGAATGCAGAGATGCTGATGGCAAGGATCCCGCCATGACTGGAGAATATAAAATGAAGACATCTATGCAAAACAGTGAGGAAGCTCAAACATCCTCTCCAGGCTGTCTCATGCAGCATTTTCCCCGTGATAGGCTGTTTTAGTGTGACACTGCTAGCACTCTCAGCACCCAGGAAAGGCCTATACAAGAGCAGCCGGTCCACCACCACTCTCATGTACACACATCAAGAATAACATTACATGGCAGCTTTAAGCCTTGCTCTTGTCAAGAAGTGGAACTTTATACAAAATATAAAAGATCTATTTGGTTTGTTTGTTTTTTTTTTGTTTTTTTTTTTTTTAAATATAATTGTTTGTTTGTATATACATATATAAAACAAACATTGCATGAAAAATATAACCATATCAAAATAACATTCTGAGTTTACTGACAGTCACCAGTTCCGAGTCCTAGAGGGGAGGCTCCACACTTGCTCTGCCTCACTGGGACTTGAGGCCCAGGCTGCTGCTGCTCAGGGGATAGGAGTATGCCTTGCCCAGCACGATGCGATCTCTCAGCAGCTTGAACAACACATAATAACTGCAGAACAGGACAAGCCCCAGAGACAGGGTGTGGTTCCAGCGGTCAGACCGCAACAGTGAGTATAGCTGGTATAGAACCACACTGCACTCAATCCCAATCAGCAGGTTCAAGATGCGCAGTGGCTTGTGGAACAAAAACTATGAGAAAGAGAACGAGAGAAGGAAAATGTCAAGGCAAAAGCTTCAGACAAAACCTTCCTGTTCTTCCCTATGATTATGAATGCACATTACTGAATAACTACTTTTTAAGTGACTTCATAGGACATACTACACACACACACATTTATCTACATATTTTAAAGATGTCACCATCTCTCTGCTTAATGCAATGAAAATTGATAAAGATGTGGCACTTTTGTCTGTGATCACCAGATATCTTCAAGATGTACTACACCTAGTGGCATCATTTAACCCAAAAATATCCCCACAAAATTAGGAAAACGGCTTCAGAATCCTAATACATATAAAGACTCACATAAAAGCGGGCATGGGAGACATCAGAGGGCAGTGCCACATTGTATGGTCCGACAGCCTTGTAGAGGCAGCGGCTGTGTCTCACCAGCACCCCCTGGGGCCAGATGGTACTGTCCGACCAACTGCGAGAGCAGAGACAGACAGACACACCCAGTCATACATCAGTCTTATTTGTACAATATAAGTGAAAACTTATGTTATGTTAAAATCACTGTGAGAGAGAACAAGCCTAACAGTCTGGATTCTTATTCTAGGAAGGATCAAAAGAAGAGGCTGGTGAGTCAAAGGCCTCCTGAAGCACAGGGATTCATGAAACATGCTGAAAATTGTCTGGGAGATACTGAGCAATAACAGTGGACCATGCCATCTCATCAGCTTAGGCAATAATGTTCCTGTCCTGATCTGTCCATAAAGCTCTGCTGCATCAAATCTCCAGCCACCACAATGTTTGTGCAGGAGGAGCTGCTGAATTTTGTTTCAGTGAAATGCATGAGCAACACAGTATTATTGCACCATTAATGAAAGTCTCTGCAGTTGTGGCTGGTGTTGGTGGAGGCCAGGCTCTGTGTATGGCACCAAATCTTGTAAATAACTGTTGAATAAAAGCAGCAAACAATATAGGGACCTACTACACACAGGACACAACAAATAAGATGCTCTCCAAGGTAAAGACACAAATTACAAAGGTACATCTGGTTGGACTATGAGCAAGATGAAAGAGCATGTCTTGGTGTTCGGAAGATACTCACAGATGCTGTGGGGCATTGCCATAAGAACCATGCTCCAGCCTCTGCCACTTGCCCAGGTGAGCGGCTGAGCGGTGCAGCAGGTCGCAGTACTGGGGAGGCAGCAGCTGACTCATGAGCATCACAAATGCGTTGGTCCATACCATGATGAGATGCTCACATGACCAGCGCATGTCGTAATACTGCGTGCTCTAGAAGACAGCACTACCATTATTACTATGGCTGTTACCACCTTCGTCAAAACAACCATGATCAGCACAGCCTCAAACTTACCTGAACAAAGCAGAGAGGCAAGAAGGCCACGTAGTAGGCGCTGAACAACGAGTTAAAAAGCACTTCCTTGATGCGGCGGTTGAAGTCAGCCTTCAGCCCTTCCACCTCAGTCCGGATGAGCTCAGGTGACAGCAGACAGGTATGGGTGGGGACAGGGGCAGAGCTAGACAGCTGCTCCCGCAGGTTCTCCCGCAGCAGGGCCAGGAAGTCCCTGGGACGAAGAGTTTGCACATCTGGATCCTGTTCCAGGCATCCACAATCAGCTGCTGGGGCCTGAGCGCGAGCCTCCTGGTGGAAACAGCACAGCGGCACGTACACGCCGAACCTGGGGAGCAGTGTTACAGAGATATCACCCAAGATACCATAAAGCAGTGACAGATACAGAGCTAAACACTGCAGCACATTTCCTTTGCAACAGCTATAGTTAATTCAGAATTAAAATGACTAATGTGCTCATAAATAACTAATTTTCACACCTGGGATTGCACTCATTTCTCCTTAGTTCTTTAACTTCCATGAAAAGTGAAAGTGTGTGAGAAAGCTTTATAAGTACAGATATCTGGAAACACAGCCAAGTATGTAAGCCATGTATAGCTGTAAATCGGAAAGTGTAAGACTGTGACACCTGCATTTAGAAATGTAAATATAAATGTGACAGAGCTGCTTGATTATGGCAAAAATCATAATCACAATTATGTTGGCTAACATGGGGATCACGATTATTTCCCACAATTACTCTTGACTGCAGAAACATTATATTTATTGAATCTTAATAATGTAACATATACTTACATTGAAATTGAACTGAAACAAAAATACAAATTTTAATAACACACGAACTTGTACAAATATATTTTTTAATGAATAAATTATACTGAGATGAACTGTTCTCTGAGGTTCAAAAACACTAAATTAGATTTTTTTCCCCAGCTATACATATTACAGTCTACTGCTTAGTCCACTGATATAAAAAGTGCAAAAATTTTTAGCAAGAAAAACTAGTCTGTTTACATGATCTGGCTTCAGTCATGCACGATGGCAGGAGACGTTATTTCCAGCTGTGCTGAAGACCCTCTTGTTTGCTAAATAATATGTGATGGCAACTGTTATCTCGGTGTTATGGAGAACTTGACGGATACACGGTTGCATTATACAGGGTTCCCCCAATTCTGGCAAAATAAATTTCCATGACTTTTCCAGTACCATAAGAAAAATTTCCAAAACCCATAAGTTTGTAAAACTAAAGTAGATAGAACAGTATTTGTATAAGGTAGTTAACTATTGACTTACGCACATACATTTTTGTTGCAGAAAGAAGCGGGAAACAAAAATGAACAAGGCTAGTTTCCAAAACTTTTCCTCTCTATCCAAGAATTCCAAAACTTAAACAGGGCCTGGAAAAATTATTTCAAAATTACAAAACTTTTCCAGGTTTTCCATGACCGTAGGTACCCTGATTATAGAGGGTGTCTAACGGATAACTGCATTGCAGTACGCAGGCATCTTACGTTAGCAAGATAAGTTTGGTGATAATTAATGCAGCTAGCGAATTATTTACATAAAAACCTATTAGTTGGGGGGCGCAATAAGTTATCATAGTTAACTCTATCGAAGAGAACTCTATCAGCAGTCTATCGCTCATCCTGCTAGTCCCCGATGTAGAGGGTTGAATTTCGGACTGTATTTTAAACCACTGAAATTGT
>JABJVO010000036.1:303714-313954 GCA_026770805.1 Boulengeromyrus knoepffleri
TAATTAATTAAACCTTAATTAATTTCAAACATATTGGTGGAGAATATTAAAATTTATTTGAGCTAATAATTCCTACACAATCATGGCATTGACCTATTCATAGATTTAGTAAACTTTTTTCAGCAGAGTCAATAAAACCCAATTATTTGCTTGAATTAAGTTTTTACAGGCTTTCACAATTGACAGCCTATAAAAACGCCAAAAAACCTACTTGATGTCATTAAACTGTATTGAGCTACTCCATTGAGGTAGTCATATTGTCCACCCTTACACCTGCCAGGATTTGAGGATGTTAACATACATGTTAAAATTAACATACATGTATATGAGCAGTCCCACGTACTGTGAACATGAACATGTAACCATCACAACAATATCAATTCCTTGCAATACCTTGCAAGTTCAATCACAACAATTACAAAACACACAAAATGGAAAGCAGGGACACAAAAAAAAAAAAAATCACTCCCTGCCAAAACCCTGGGTGTTTCCCAAAGCAAAATCCATAGCATACTTAAATGCATATGTTGTATGAAGTGGCAAATTCAGGCAATTAATGCAAGTGTTAGCGGTGGGGAAAGTGTGCTTGGGACCCTCTGCATACTGGTCCTCGTGTAGGAAATCTATAGATGCCTGTGGCGAAAAGCCAATGGGAGGGACAGAATTTGCCCCCGTGATGAAGGCCAGGAGTTCGCCCAGCTTGGCAGGTCCACCTTCCTCTGCAATTAAAGAGACAGCACACAATTTTCCCATACATGTGCCTTCAGTTCTAAACATATAGCTTCAACCACAACAAAAAAAGTGTGTGATTGTTATTTCAATAATATGTTGTACATTTGAAACTACAATGTCAGCATCATATTGCACAGACACGAGTTAAACCAAAACATGAATCAGTTTGCCTTGCACTAACTGCCACAATGGTATCATGTTATCATAGAGACAAATATAATGGTGAGGTTGCTGAATTACTACCAACTGAATACCATTCACATAAAAGTATTTATGAGAACATATCGTGACATGCCATGAAAACATTACTGGCAACCTACAGAGGCAGCGTTTCTGCCAACGGATTTCCCTAAAAAACACTGTAGCTTTCAACAGTCCTCCAAATCTGCCTTTACATAAAAATTTGCCATTTCAACTGGTATCATGCATGAAATGCTGACGTTCTTCACCTTCAAGGTCTTGCAAGTAGTCTCTCCAAAAAGGCACCACAATCTCTTCAGCCATTCATCTGTTGCTTCCTTTTTCTGACAGCCTGATGTAAAGATGTCATCCATACCATCTGCGGTTAATGGAACTGGTGAATAACAGAGCAGCGGTCTGAAGAGTTGTGGATGTCTCTGTACCATATCCAAAACGCCAAGAGTCTTAAGCCCATCTCGGAACCTAAGCGTGAACATTAAAAAAACACACACACCTTGAATGGCCTCAGTCATATGGATTAAAAACTCTGTAAACATCAAGTTTAAAATGCTGACCTCTCAAATGCCCCCCTAACTCTGTGAACCACTTGAAACATCAAGATATCTTGAACCAGCAGGTCTCTGTCTTGCAAGCATGTCAGTGGCCTCAAGCAGCCTGCATAAGCTAAGTAGTCGGTCAAAGGCTCCGTTGCCATGATGAGGTCTTCCAAAGTTTCACACATAGACACCTAATATGCAAGACAAAAAAATATTACATACATACATACATACACACACCTTTACAAATTTTACACATTTATTCACTATTTCACATGAGCATACCCTTTTGACTTTCTCATACAAATCAACATCTGCAATGTCCTCCATGACAGGATTTCCTGAGTCAGGGCCATTAACCAAACAGTTGAAAAGAGTCCGCAATAGGAAACCAGGGGCAGGGCCTCTGTGAACTATGCTTACAGCAATCCCACAGCCAGCCACAAAGTATTTATCTTCTCTTAAAGTTGGTGAAACAGAACATACCCAAATGTAGTTGGCGAAGGAATAGATTGCGAACCACATTTAATGTCAACACCGAACGAAAGCAGCCATTGAATCAGTCAAATTAAAATTGACCTGAACTATTGAGTGCCAGATTCTGCTGTTCCTCCCTGCCTTCAAACATTGGAGAACGAGGCAAAATGTCCATCAACAGTCTGAGGAACTCTCTTCGCAGACCACCCAAGTCAATGGCCTCTTCAGTTTGACCGGTATCGTCAGAAAACTTTACAATAATGCTATAGTTTGGTTGGAATGATGCACGCTTGAAGCCCCTTGTAGCCCCATCCAGTACATTTGATCTGTTTATGTTGAATTTGCATCTATGTGTGTGATCAATTTGTGAGGAAAGCTCCTTCAGTAAATCCTGCACTGAGAGATGTCTTGAAGAATTGGTTGCAAGACTGAAATAAAGGAGACAAATATGAACTGAACACAGAAATACATGCACAATTGAAAATATTGTATTGATTGACTGATGGCATAGACACCCATCATTAAAACATCTGTATGGTGTGGATCTGAGGGCCTTTCTACAAGTTTATAGTCAATATAAAATGTCTTTTTCCCCCACTTACTTCTGACTCTCAAGGCTGGCCATTATCCCCTGCTGCAATTCCTCATCATCAAAAATATTTTCAGCACTTGAGGGCAGAATTGCTAGATAGGCTTCATATCCACCATCAGTCGTAGGAGGATGTGATGAGGACTGTGGATTTACTGTAGATGTGATGGGAACCGGATCAGACCTGGGCTGTGAGACTAGTTTCCTGGGTAGTGAAACTGGCACTGTGGTCTATGATGATTACTTCACTGAAGGTTTCCTCTTCAGGGGGAGTCTCATTCACTACAACATTATGGTCTTGAGCACATGGAATTGCCCTTGTTCTAGCCCTTGTGATGACATTTCATTTGTGAGGACTACGCCTTCATCTGCACGATCATCCTCTGAAACTGAAGAGTCAAACTTCATTAAAAAAAAAAAAAAAACAAATGAGTAGGTGACTAGTTCAATATCACCAAAATAATGCAACTCTAAACAGCATACCAGAAGGGCTCTTGAAGGGCGAATATAGAGGGTTTTTGATTGGAACACCTTATGGATGATAAATCCATTGAGATTCTGTCCATCTTGCAGCTTTGGAGGGACCAATTTGTTTCCACAGGGCATCAACAAATCGATGCTTATGAAAAGATCAATTAAACAATCAATTGCAGAACATGATATTACAACTTTGCCCATAAACATTATGTCCATATACAGTCAGATTACTGCATTCTACTTAAAATAAATTACCATTTAATGGGGATTAACAGGTGCAATTCCCATTACTGATGTGTGAACGGCTACACACTTCTATTGTCAGTCACAACAATTCTAAAAGCTACGACAGTAATTTTTCCAGCTTAAGCACTGACTGAAATACGGCACACATACAGTAGAGCTGGGCGGTATGACCGAAAAAAAAAAAAAATGATCACGGTATTTCAAAATTATATCAGTTTCAAGGTATACAGCATTTTTAATTAAATGAATTTCTGCGTCTGAGAACTTGCTGTTGCTTTTTCACAACATTTTCAAGCATTGAAATAGATATTTAGACTTAGTAAAGTATCCACCTAAAATGACCACCTTCTGGCCTGTCTGGGAATGGTCTGTTTTACCTATGAATGCCCGATAACCTGATGACTCCGTAACCAGGCAGTGCGCTGTTAGTTTTAGTCGCGTGTGGTTTGCTCACTTATGCCAAATTTTGGATTAAATTGAGAATAAATAAATACAGTTATGATGCATGGTAAGGAGTTGCATTTTTCCCCTCTCTCTAATATGGTTGTGTCCACTCTGTCTGACTAAATGCTATAAATGTCCGCGCCGTGACATGAAGAGCTAACTGCTAAAGGCTAAACACATGCAGTATGAACCGGTATACCGCGCAGCACTAACATACAGTACATATACTTTACCAGTATTAAAACTTACCTCACGTCGTCTGGGATTTTCTCTTTAAATGCATGTCTTATTTCCTGAAAAACATCATTTTGGTCCCAGACTTTCTTAATTTCGAAACCATTTAGGATGTGACCACTTTTGTACAGTCTGGTGCGTGTCCTGTGTTTGCAAACTGTTTCCCAAGATGGGCGGGGCAGAAGTAACAAATCTTTATTGAATGTTGTGTGAAGTGGCTGAGAACACCTAGAAAGGAATAACAACCATTCCTTGGTTATTTCGTTGCCCTAAAGCTATTTGTTAAGAAAACGCATTTCCTCAGTTAATTTAATATTACCTTAAACTAGGGCTGCCAACCGTCCCTAATTGTCCGGGACATCCCTGATTTTGATTCGTCCCTTCAGTGAAGGGACGGTTGGCAACCCTACCTTAAAGTCTTTTCTCGACAAACAGTAAAACTTTAAACGAACGTTTTTTTTTTGTTTTTTTTTTTAAATCTTACTATTCCCTTTATTTAAAAACAACTTAACGATGCATTTTCAAGAAGGCAGATAAACACCGTAAAATCCTTATTCCACATTTTAAATGGTAATGAGCGGACATCCATTTAGACTTATACTGCCATTGGGAAAAGGGAAACCCTAGCCAAGGTAGTTAGCTGGAGTTTTAGGATAACCCGTTTACCATGGAGAGGCAGAGTTAGCAGACAACTAAGCCATTCCCCATTTCTATTTTATTATATCCCCATTACTGACAATCAGACAAAGCCATGGCTATCATAAATCACACACACACTGACACGTTAATAAAACTGTTAAGATTTGCTCAAAGCTGACTAACATTAACTCTGCCACTCTTCGTCTTTTATAGAGTGATGTCATCACTAATGCGTTATGACCGCTATTGACTGTCTATCGTACAAAAACACCGTAATTGAATTTTGCTGGCTAGCAAAGTTGAAAACAAATGGGAACCAATGACTTACCTTTTTCTGGGCTTTGCAGCGCAGCCAGAGAAGTACTGCTTGGTATGGTACCGTGGTCGGGGTGCAGGCCCGCTTCCACTGACATGGCCACGAAATAGACAATGCATTTCGGCATCCACGGGTTGTCTCATGTCATCAATTACATTGCTCACTAACCTTAATGAGCCGTCCTCAGATTAATTTAACACATTCGAAAGCAGCTGAATCGCATTTGGAATTTGGCCTTCATTTGGACAGCTGGCCATAGTGAGACAGCCATGAACTTCTATACGTGGGAAAATGGTTTAAACCAATCAGTAAGAGAGGTTTGATATTCAGTGAATGAGAGTTTGGTACAATGTGTGAGAGGTTTGATATTATGTGAGACAGAGTTTGATAGTGAATGAGAGAGGTTTGATAGTGAATGAGAGAGAGTTTAATATTGAGTGAGAGAGGTTTGATATTCCATGAAAGGGAGTTTGGTACAATGTGTGAGAGGTTTTATATTATGTGAGACAGAGTTTGATAGTGAATGAGAGTGAGTTTAATAGTGAGTGAGAAAGTGTAGTTGGGTATTTTTGGCCTATACGGCCTCTCATAAACCACGCCTACTCTTTGCGCAGAAGCCGCGCCGCGAGCACAGCGAATGCCACATTCGGTCTGTAACCAGCTTTAGCCTATTAAGGACCATATAAGCTTGATTAAGGTAGGGTTGGAATGAAAACATTTTGGCAGGTGGGGCGCCAGGAACAGGATTGAGAACCACTGATCTATGTCAATAACTCTTGGTGCAACAATTCAAAGATCATTGAAAAGTGTTGCTCTTCTGATCTTGAGTTCCATATAGTTTAGTGACCACTTTTTATAGTTTGAATCTGACCACTGCTGAGATCAGAAGAACTCTTTATAGAGTGATCACATGGAAGGCTCCTGGCGCAGATAGCCTACCAAGACGGATCCTACAGGAATGCTCTGACCAGCTGGCTGCGGTTTTCACCTCTCTTCCAATCCACAGTCCCCACTTGTTTTTAAACCTCCTCTATTATCCCTGTCCCCAAGAAACCATCACCCACATGCCTGGATGACTACGGACCCATAGCACTCACCCCAATTGCCATGAAGTGCTTCGAGACACTGGTCCTGGCCCACATCAAAGACATCATTCCCCCGACACTCCCATGCACTTTGCCCTGACCCACCTGGAACATAAAAGCAGATATATCCAGAAGCTGTTCATTGATTGATAATAAAGATGTTCATTACTGAATGTCATATGTCAGGCAGCCATTTTAACAGGCATGGTTGAAGAAAGAAGGCATTTTTGCAGTTTACCATAAGCTAATCTCTGTCCATCTTCACCATTTCTCTTTTGAAGACGCATAGTCTGTAAGTATTTAAGTTGTAATGAACGTGATACTTTATATTCATGTTGTGTAACATTTTAAGTGAATGACTGAATGAATGAATAATATAAAATGTAAAATTACTATCGAAGTTTTTTTTTTTTTTTGGCGGGGGGGTTAGCATGGTGTGAACACAGAGGTAGCCGCATGACTAAAAGTCCAATTTAGGCGTCTTTGAGTTCTTGTAAAAGCGCTATATAAATAAAATGTATTAATTCACTCATGTCTGTAATGCGTTGTAGAGCAACTTTTTCATTTTTCATTTACACATGTGCCTGCACATTGTGTTACTCATAGTACACTGAATTGAATTGAAATGTAAAATCTTAATTTTGTTACATATTCTGCTTTCTGAAAACTGCAATATTGTCTAGCCATGTAGAGGTGCTTCACTTAACATAACCCTCCAGAGCACGTAGTAAGAAATCCAATTTCAAATGCTTAAGTCAATGGCAGAATGTGCATACGGTCAATTTCAAATAAAGTCATGTGACAAACCAGTATATTGGTATTTCTTTGCTCAAAATGTGTCTCTGGCCTAAGTGTGCATAAACCCCAGATTTAAGAAAATGGCAGATTACATTCACACGTTTTATTGATTTACACATATGGAAGAATGGACCCCTTAGCAGTGGTTGCTAACTGTCAGATTTGGACCAAAATTCAGTTGACTCTAGAGTGCACACTTGCATCACACAACTTTTATCTTTGGGGGATCCCCGCGGGTGGCTTTCTTTTTTTTTTCTGAGACACAGAGGGGCAGTGCTTTGTGATCCTGGTGGAATTTTGGCCCTCAGGAAAAAATATTTTGGGACTCATATATAGATCCCATATATTTAGTTGAATGATTAATCCTAATTATCTTTTATGTAGTTTTTATCCTTTATGTAGTTTTAATGTAAGCATAAAATGCTTCCAGCTTCTGTGATTTACATGAAAACTGAAAAATCCCAGACTATGATTGCATGCATAATTAAGGTCTATCTCATTGTTACCTGTTCAACAAAAGGTGATCAGTCAAGTGAGACATCATAACATCAATGTCTCAAATATTCAAAACTGAAATTAAACCACAAAGTTCTACAGATGTGGTCATAATGTGTTCTGTAGACCTGAGGGAATGGACTGCAGTGGCAATGTGTTGCCGTTTAACATACGTTTAAGATTAAACTTTATTATCGCTGTACAAAGTACAATGAAATGCAGTTTGGTAACTAACCTGAAAGTGCAAAATTGTGCAAAAGTGCTAGAAACAGATGTACAATATATACATGTGTGCTGAGTTTCTTCTTTGTGATAAATGTGCTTAGGCCCTCAAATATAATATTTTGTCATGCTTCAACCTACCACTCTTCAGAATTCCTCTTTTTGTCAGACTTTGAAACCAAAAAGACTTGGTTTGCATATTGTATGATTATGCAGTTTTCATTGACCATTTATGTCTATTTGTGGGTATCAACTGGACCTCAGGCTTGTGTACGTATGCATGTTTATAAGACAGTTACAATTTATGAAAGGTAACTTGTGTACATATGAATCTGATAAATCTGAATTTTCTTGTGTGTATGCAAATGATCTGTTTTTATTCATGCACATTTTTCCACAATGAAATTTAAACAGAGTATATCAATATGCAGAGTCAAATCATTAAGCAACAGAAGAATATATTCACTACTTTACTGAACAACACATCGACACAAGAAATTTAAAATAGAAAAACAAAACATGATGAGTTTTGTTAAAGTACATCAACACAGACAGAAGACCTTTGAGGTGTAAATGGCAGATTTTTCCCCTCCCAAACAAAAGTTGTAGCCATTCCACTCTTTTTGATCTGTATTTCTGTAACACTTGATAAAGTCCATCCATCCATCCATTGTCCAACACGCTTATCCTACTGGTTCGTGGGGATGTAAAATACATTTACATTAATACATTAGCCATTACATTCCAGTAAATATATCATAGACTTTGTCATGATACAAATGACCCTAAGACAATACATTTAATTTTATAACTTAGTAAATATAACCTGAGTGGATGGTGTATCTGTAAAGGCAATCTTTTTTATCAAAATGTACTTGATGCAGTTTGATCTCTTTTGGTACTTTCAAAAGTGTATTTGAGAACAGCTGCATCCAGGGCCGGCTGGCCCTATAAGCAACATAAGTGATTGCCTAGGGCATCATTTTATTTGGGGACACAAAAGAGCAGGTGAGGGAAAAAAAATACTTTTGGTTGCATTCTGTGATATTAGTTATTTAAAGTAGTTTTGATATTTCACTACTTTTCTTGTGAAATAGATGCTAGCCAGTTAGCTGCTAGATACCCTGTTCAACCAAAATCTCTTTAATACAAGTGAACTAACAAAATTTGTTTTCTGCTGCACTTGTGAGTTTGGGGGGGGGGGTTGAGGAGGCACAACAGAATCTCACCTTAATCACTTGAACACGCAGAGCTGGCCCTGGATGCATAACAAACTGAATGATAACTCTAAACTGTAAAAGATCATTTCAAATACAAGTTTGTCATTCTGTTTGTCTCCTATTGATTTATCCAAATCTATAGAATTAATACCTTTGCATTTAAAATTGTTCCTATGTGCAATCAAAACTCTTCTGGTCTGACAATGTGTATAATTTAAAGCTATAATGTGAATGCTAGAACTACATCAAATTAACGTGGGACTTTGGTGTAAAAGTGCTTTGGTAAGTAGGTCACAAGTATATTTTACTGAAATTCATCTCTGCACAGATGCTAGGATTATCAAGCCACAGGCATAGGACATGCATAGGTACCTCAATGAATTTTATCAGTCAGCCACATAAGGAATCAGAGAAATTCTTGAGGGAAATGCTGGTTCAGAGGATGCTGATTTTCGTACTTAATGTCCTCATCTTTTCCTCCTCTGGTTCCAACCCCTCGTACTGGTCGATCAGGTGGGCAGGATACTGCAACCCATGCTGCTCTGCACAGTGCTCCCAGTGTGGTTCATTACTTTCATGGGTGATGTACTGTAGCGCTCATGCATTTTGCACTCTAGGCCTCTCAGGTCCAGTCACACCTGGTAGTCCTGTTGCATTGAGTTACATTTAATACTGCAGAAAATTCACTACTATCAATAGTACTTCTAATGGCAGAGATGACCATCAACTTATCCAACAGTTTCTCATGAATCTCACAAGAATGACCTGAAGTACCCTTCAAAAGGAATGGGGAAACATAAAGTGCAGGTGTGAAGTGCATCACTAGAACAGCTCGTATCAGGCTCCTAGAAGCAGGACTGAAGTTCCATATAGTAATGAAGAAGCCCTTCATTAATGAGAAACAGTTGTGTGCAAAAGTTTGCATTCCCTCACTTTGAAATACCGAAACTAAAACAAAGAAATATATTTCAAACAACACAATATGTTTTTCAAAGGCTCCTTCAACATCAAAAGTAACAAAAATGGCCAAAGAGTGTATAAAAAGAAAGTGATAGTGAAATAATGAAAATGATATCAGTGCAAAAGTTTGCATCCCCTATTCTATAATACTTTTCATGTCCTCTCTTTGACTTTATAACCACCTTCTATGTCTTTGGATAACCTCTGAACAGCTTTTGGATCATCTCAGGTTTAATTTTAGACCATTCTTCCTGGCATATATGTACCAAGTGTCCCAGATTCCTTGGCTGTCTACTATGCATGGCCTTCTTGACTTTGCTTTGGTCTTTGGATTATTGTCTTCTTGTAGGATCCACTGCCTCTTCATTTTTAGCTTTTTGACTGACAGTAGGAGACTTTGCTTTAAAATCTGGTGATACTTAGATACTTAGATCTACTTAGATTTCCAGAAGGCCTTTGATGTTGTCCCCCACAAATGGCTCTTGCTAAAGTTCAAAGCTGCAGGGATTTTAGGAACTGTGGCAGCTTGGATCGAAAACTGGTTAACTGACAGGAAGCAGCGAGTAGTT
>JABJVO010000036.1:321068-333200 GCA_026770805.1 Boulengeromyrus knoepffleri
GATTAAAGTATCTGTGAAGCCACAATAGCATAGAGCACCACCGTTGGCATCATTATTGTGGACATCGTAATGAGACATAAAAAAGTTTCTATAATTCTTGTCATTCTCTAACCATAATGCCTTAAATATTATCAATATGATTCTTTTAAAGTATGAGTGGCAGTCAAAATGTGCACTTCTAATTTTTGTTTGCATGAATAAAGCACCCACCGGTCAAAATATGCTGACATTGAACCTTTATGAAGGTACGAACAACAATGATCAGGAAAAAAACAAGCTAAACTGGGCAAACAGAAAAACTACCCATTTACTCCTTGTCAGTAAACTCATCCAGGTTTACTGACAACACAAACTTCATATTCACAGCGTCAACGTTGGCCAGACTGAAGCGATCTATGAAAGATTATTATTAAAGGGCTCCCAAGGGTTATATCTTTTAAATCACCATGCCAGGCAAAGCAAAATGCTTTTTAACCACAAAATCATTTTCGGGAGAAACTTTGCAGTTTAAGTTTGTCGCTTAACATTTGGTGAATGTCAGAATCTAAACCAGCCCTTGCTCATGAATTTAGTAATGGCTGGCTAAAAATACTTGCCAGTCAGTCAAAACTACAGCTACTGGCTCACTGTGTTAAGACTTAACACAATGAATGCTGTGAGTCATGTATATATGAGGTTTACGTATTTAAATCCACATAACATAGATGACTTCACTGACGAGGAACTAACAACCCCAGTTTACTCTCTCTGCTGAATTTAGCTTATTTTTTTAAATAAAGCATTATCACTATCACTGGAACCTTACAGAAGTACCAAAACCAATGCCAGCATACTTTGAGCAATGGGTGCTTTGTCAATCACAAACTAGAAATGCAAGTTTCTTTTCCTCATCATTATCTGCACATAGACTGGGTTAATTGCTTGCCAACTGTTAACATGTTCCTGCGTACTTGCTTTAGATTTTATATTTACAAAAACGTAGATAAAGCTTGTTTAAATATGAGTTAAGGCCATGAGGTGACTTTGCACCTAGCAGTTAGTACAACAGTCTAAAATTTAAGAAATGTCAACAGTGTTACCAATCAAGTGTAACATGATTGATAGGGATTAACACAGTTGACAATATTGGTAGGGTTTATTATAGTTTATGCTTACATTTAGTGTTTAAAACATTGAGTGATAAAAATATTCAACATTTTCTTCACAAATTACATGCTAAAATATGAACAAGCGCAATTACATTATAATTATATAATTATAATTTACAGTTATACCTCGCACAATGTCTATTCAAACAATCTCCATTCCCGTTAATGTCCATAGTCCTTAAGTATATAACATTTGTCTGCGCTTCATGCCCAATGCAAGTGCACCATACTTGCATTGGCCTTGTAAACAAAGCCCTGTGAATTTAATCATGGTATTGCTTAGCGTTGCTCAGTACATGTTCGAATAACACCCATATCACATGTCTTGCAGTTTCACAAAATGTAACGTGGACGTTAAATGAGGTATACCTGTACTTGTATACTTTTTCTCCTGATGCATCCTGTCAATTGTATTACTCCTGCCAACCGTGTTACTTCAGAGTTCTGTGTCAAATCTTTTACATGTTGGCTAAACTGCAATAAAAATGACGGGGGACGTTTTTAGCGAGGGAAGTCTTACATGAGGATGTTGAATAACTAAATTCATAGTAATGTGGATTTATGTGGAAAATATATTCATCCCTGATGACATCAGCCCACAGAAAATCCATTATCAAGCTCAAACATTAATTTTTCAAATCAGTTATTCAGAAAACCTCAAAACATCTGGTGCACAGACTCAAGAGCTTTCAAACACGTTTTATCAAACGTGTAGTATCTCATTCATGTCTTCTATGACAACTTTTGTCTGTAACACAAAACAATGAATTGAATGTTCACTTTCATTTAAATATTTCAAAAATCATTAGAGCTTAAACTTGGCAACTAATGCATTTAGCACATTATTGGGGGTATGTTGTGGAAACGACTATTTAGGAAAAAAGTACACTGATTTCTTAACTTTTTGGTCGATATGAAATATACCCCTAATTATAGAATGACTCTATAAGCTCAGCAGGAGAATCAATATTTTTTTCACACCACGAATGTAATGTTTTCCTTGGGTTTCACAATTTTGTTGTTTGTGGGCATATATGCAGTGGCCTTGGGCCACTTATGATTGGTGAGCATGACTGGCACGAGGAGCATAGCACTTCTGATTGATGAGGATGACTGTCACACAAGGACAGCAGATTTTAACCCTGGGTCAGATGAGCTGTATAATGCATATCCTAAATTGCAGCCTTTGCAATTTGCCAATTGGGTTGTTTCAAATCATGATTTCGATTTCATAACAATAAATCATTCAGCCCTATTTGAAACTGTAGTTACTGAAACTGAATACATGGGGACTACTGTAAAGTGAGACCCCGTATCCGTAGTTTATCATGGGCCAAAAAAAAAAATGGAAAATTACATACAAAATTTCATACTGTATGGCAAGCAATTTTTGTTACTGTAACATGATGAAATCCATCAGCCCAGTCATGTGTAGTACATAACATCTCCCTTCGTCCTCAAACCCACGCTTTCCTGCAGAACTCATCCAGTCTGCCTAGTGTTCCTGCTAATCGTATTCACTGACATATCACTGCAGTGTCTGTTATAAAACATATGAAAAGCATGATTTTCATTACTCCATCCTCTCAATACATATTTTCATTATAGAATCTTGAGAATTAGGCTAAAACATCAAAGTACAATAGCAGTACAATAACGTATCTTATTATTACTGAATTTATTGTTGGTAATGTCCTAATATGCATAATTTGTCAATGTTCAACTTTACCATATGTATGTAGAATGAGGCTAAATCCCTTGCATTCAAGAAACTACCATACTTTTAATATGTATAATGCACAACTTACTTAATGTTAGTAATGTCTTACTATGCATAATATATTATTACCATAAGTACACAGAGGTCATGTTATGCATGGGGTCCGCAGATGGTTCACTATCACCCACTGTTTCAGCCATCTGCAGTCGGTCATGTATGAGGGGATTGTCATTGTTCTGATTTTTTTAATTCAGTTTCTATATTATGTATTTTAATATGAGTGGAGCCTCCGCAAAACTAGGTTTGCAGTACATTTCCAGTTAAGGAACGAATGACTATCTATAACACCATGTCATTTTAGTGCCATTTTTAACAGAGCTTTAAGGCTGGTTCATACTTCCCTGCATGCATATAAGAGGACGTGTCTGCTCAAACATTTATGACGCTCATTGTAGGCCTCCACAGATGAATGTTGGTTGCACTCCAAATTTGTGTCCACACAGCTCTGGACACACTGGGCATGATGGATTTACTAGTGTCCACTTTAACTACCAACAAGGATGCTTCTGATGAGTGTGGGGGTAGTTTACAAACCCTATAGACTATTTACAAGGTAATAAAACTGTTGCATACATGTAAATGCATGTGAATGCAAGTGCAGATTGTCTTGAATTGAAAATCTCATGCCAACCAGCTGACAAAGTTGATAACCGTGTGAGCTGGCTTTCTGACTTTGTAAAACAGACAAACCGACACAAACCTCACTGCTGCGGTACGTGTGCAGGGATATCAGAATAATTTATATTATTATTAATGAAAATAAGTACAAAACGTCCGCATGCGCAAAGTATGCAGCTTGACCAGGGCACTATGAACATTTCCTTGTACGCATACGCAGAGTGGATACGCGAGTGCTGCGCTTGTGTGGAGAAGTATGAACCAGCCTTTAGAGTCTATTTTATCTTTCTTTTGTGTGGTTTTATTCATTCAGGATACTTACTTTTTTGACATTCCAATTCTAATGCATGAATATTCGTAAGAATTTTAAGTTCATTGCTCTTTGAAAATATATAATTGCATTATTAAGCTATTATATATCAGTGGCAAAAAAAATGGTCTTCGAAGGACAATAATATTGGTTTACAACAATTGTCAATATATCACCCAACAGAGGTAGTTATGACAGGCCTAGCAGCATACAATTATGATACACAAAATTTATAAAATTAGATAGATCCCCTTTCATTACGCAAATTCATTTCATTATACAAACAAAAAGACAAAGGAATATAACTGACTTGGCCTTGTGTGGATCTTCCACTTCCAGGTCCCACACATACAACTTTCCCACCTGATTTCCCAAAGCCAACATCTAGAAGAGAACAAAAACTTATTTCATGTTACTACATTGAAAAATGAAAAGTTGTGCATATGAACATAAGAACTATACAAACGAGGGGAGGCCATTAGGCCCATCGAGCTCGCTTGGGGAGAACTTAACTAATAGCTCAGAGTTGTTAAAATCTTATCTAGCTCTGAACAAACATAATGAATGGACAATATTTGGTGTCCAAAACCTCATGTACCTTTTGCCAGAAATCCATGGAGAATCGCATGTACCAGATGTCACATTGACTGTAATCAAAGCGGCCCAGGATGGTCACATTTGACTCATTGGGTTTTATACGGTCGATGTCATCCTCCATCTTCCCTGGCTTCCAGCACACAATGGCATTCTCACATGACTGGATGGTAGAGAAAGGAGCTAAAACAATCAGTCATTTAAGCAGCTGCGGGGTGCACAAGCCTGAAATTTATATCTATCCATCTTCCAACTGCTTGCTGAGCCATGGGGGATTTGACACCTACGACTAGTAGCATTGGGCACAAGGCAGGGGTGTATGCTGAATGCGATGAAAGGCCAGTCCAGTCCATTGCAGAACACACAAGTAAGGGTGACTGCATGTCCTTGGACCACAGGAGAAAACCAGAGCATACAGCATTGGAAGAAACTGCAGACTATACACCAGGGGTGTCGAACTCCAGTCCTGGATTCAGGTGTGTTAAATGAGGGGAAACCCAAAAATGTGCAGGGCTCCGGCCCTCCAGGACTGGAGTTTGACACCTGTGCCATACACACAGAAGGGTTTCAAAACAGGTGAGGCAACAGTTACACCCACCGAATCACCATATCACCCAAGATGTGCAATTATTTTAACCCTTGGGCTTCTCTATTCTGTTTTTTAATTATTCTGTATAAATGATGCAGTAATGCATCACAACATACCCCTGTAAAGTGCCATGGGGTGACACTTGTGAAAGGTGCAAAAAAAATTGATTCATACAGCTAGAAATATAAATTTGCCTAAGGGATTAACAGCAGTTTGAGTGCAGTGGTAATCATTTATTGATTCATTTGACGTACTTCTCTTCATAGCCCCCTGACTTGACAATCCATTAAAACTAATTTTGTTGGTTGTTGCACACTTCCATCCCTGGAAAAGCAATTTCCCAAATCTCTGGTCCATTCCAAATTACAACTTATTTTACTTGGCTTGTGTGTTTATTGTACATTTAAATCCTTGTCAACTAAATTTCACTGCCTCATTATCTCTGAATCTGACCAGACACTGGGAATGCTCATCATGACTTTGCTAGCACTGTCCTGTGACTTCAGTCTTACCTTGGATAGGATCAGATCTCCAAGCCAACGCACACAGTCCACATAATTGCGGTGTATGTCCCGTGTGGAAAAATCTGGGAAATGGATCTTCTGGGAGACAAAGGGTCTGTGGACAAAAATTTAGCATGGCATAGGAATAAACAAAACATTGCTCTCATCCACCTTTAACCCTCTGGAGTCGACGGCATCGCCGACGATGCTGAGTATCTCTCTCGTGTATTTCAGTTCATAACTCACTGAAATCTTATTATAGAAACATGGACTAAATCCGTAATGTCTTCTTTTCAAAACGTCCATTGTCAGAAGTATTAAAGTTTTTAAAATTAGGTTAAATTGGCAAAAAAAGTAAACCATGTCACCTTACATTGTTTTACCTGCATCGGGAGCGGTACTACACGCCCTCACCCGAAGATCACTATTCACATTATAAATAGCTGCATTAGCACGTATTCAAATCGCATTCGCATGGTAATTTGATGAACAATGCAGTGGTGAAACGCAATCCAGATACATCCCCGTCAACGCCATACAAGGGAGGGGGGGGGAGGCGCCAAGGGGTCAATGGCTCAGTCATACACATGAAAGTTGCTACATATTCAATTAAAGGAGCCAGAAATGGTGACGAGTTCGGTTTTTCTTATTTATTTATCCAACTGAATGTTGCAACTACACTATTTAGTCATCTTCATGTAGCCAAGACTTTGCTGATCAAAACAAACTGCCACCATTGCTTACTATGTACTTTTATAATGTGTCTGCAACTGTTCCAAGCTGCATTTTGCAAGATAAAGATGAGTTTAATGCCAAAACAAGAAATAATTTGCCATGAATTAAGTTTATGATATTGAATGAAATGTGTGACCATGCCGCAGTCAGTGAAAGTGTGTTCCCTACCCCTAGACTCCAGAGGGTTAAACAAGTTTACAAATCTGACCCTATCAAATCCTACCATCACCTCACATTCAATAAAAAGAAAAAAAGTAAATTCACTTTTGCTGTCCTAGAAATCTGTTTTCTGGAGTTTAGACTCACCGGTTGGTCTTAGTGGGGTTATATTCATAAGATCCGCGAATGGCTTTTTGCATCCTCTCGGAGTTGATCCTCCACAACTTCAGAGAATGGTCCATCCCACATGACATAATTTTCTCCCCAAGGAGGTCAAAGTCCTGTCAATAAAATCAGGCAATTACCCCTTTACCCTACTATCAAGAAAGTCAGACCACGTTACCCTGCACAAAGGGGGAGACAACCTTCTCCAAGCCCATCAAGACTGGCATTCAGAACCTTGTAACCTATGACACACCTCATCTTAATTCTTTACTCACTGCACTCAGCACTTCATCCCGATGACCCTCCACACCCCCAAATATAGCCACCAATGTGTCTGTCTGGATGTTCCACAGCCGCAGGGCATGATCTGGGGGACACAGGACCAGTGACAGACTCATCTGTACTTAAAAGGTTTTATATTCCACCTTTCAGAAAATAAATAAAAATAATTAAAAAATGAAATCCTTCAAGGTATATTTTTCTGTTTGCTGGAATAAATGATGGATGGATACAAGTGATTATTCCTTTTTACCTTTGCTGACAGACAGGAGGAGGTTCGGATCTCGAGGATGAAACTTCAGCTCATTAATCGCATTCCCATGCCCCACATAGTGCTGCGGCAGCAGACAAAACAAAAGAAGCACCGATAACTGCATTACTAACAGATCGTATAACAACAAAATTTACTTTGTATAGTGCGTTATCACAACATTACATTGTGTCAAAACGCTTTACAGCATCCCCACCCAAAGCCCCCAGTGAGTAAGCCATAGGCAACAGTGGCAAGGAAAAACTCCCTAGAAAGGAGAAACCGGACTCAAAGGGTGAGCCCATCCTCCAGGGGCCGGCAGGGAGAGTCAAATCGGAGAGATGGCTAAGTGCAAAGTCACACTGTCTAAGTCATATGATTTGAGACACAACCGGGGAGCAGGGAGGTGATGACAAGCTGGTGCTGACGCTCCTTCCAATCGCCAGGCAATCAGTAGTAAGGCCATAATAGTGAGCAGGCAGGGATATGACACCTAGTTCATAGGATTGAGGCAACAGACACACGCACCTTGATGCACTGCATGGTAATGTGATTGATGATTCGGATGATGCCTCGTGATCCAGCCACTGCGAGCAGCGGGTGGCTGGTGCTGGTGTCAAAGGTCCATGCGCAGGTGTAGAAGTTCTCATCTGCCTGATTGGAACTAGTATAAAGGAAAACCAACCCATATCTAGCCCAAATCAGAACTACAACATGACGAGACAGCAAATACACCAGAGCACAAAGAAAGGCACAATTAAAGCATACCAGCACCAATATAGAAGAAATCAATATCAGAACCAAAAGAAAATATTACAGCAATGGGAGAATTAACATGCAAGAGAAGGATACGTCGGCATCCACGTAAGACTGCAGGAGTCTGACCTCACCTTGGGAATGACATTCATACAGGGTCACCTGAGAGGAGCAGCACAGGATTGCCTTAAACAGCTTGAGTGAGTGTGTTTTTGTGCATATAAGCATATGCAGGCACTCCTTACCCTATTACTTCCCACTGTGGCAAATACCAGGGGATCCCCCTCTTTGCTGTGCCAGTTAAACTGCACTCCAAACAAGGGCTGGCCATGATCCTCCTGATAATCACAGGACAAGGACCTATCACCACCTGACTATATTCCATCCACTACATCATCTCAATGACTGACAGTAGGTTAAAAGGCATAAGCAGCCCAGAGCTCACCCTTAAACTGTTCACACACTTGAAGGAATATTTGCATTTCTTCGACTTCCATTTGCCCTTTCCCCAGCTCTTCCTGCCCGGGGCATTGGGTGTGTTTGTGGGTGTGTCCGGCCGCTCCATGTTGGTCCCACTCTCAATGCTAATGGCATCATCCTTGGAAAGCCAGAAGGGACTGGATTAGTGTTATCAAAATTTTATAAACTCTATAAGGTGCTGCAGTACATTTGCATCAGTACCTTAAAAATTCTTCTGAAAATGTTAAATATTTATAGACTCTATGCATTCGTTTAAATCTGTCGCCCAAATCCTGGAACCTCATACAGACACGAAAAAAATAGTGGGTACAAACATTGTTTACATTCCCACACGATCAATTAATGGTAGATCAGTTAGGAATTAGCAGTAGTTAAATCACTACTAGAACAATAAGTCAAATACGTGGTTTTCCATACACTGCCAGAAAAATTGGTCCATGGTGTAAAGAGCCAGGATAAAACCTGTGTGTGACAGAGTGCTATGACCAGGGTTGCCAACTTTGGTCATCAGGCTGAAGTGAAATTTTCAATTCGAGACAAGTCTGCACACACATTTACATGTATGCAAGTTTCATTACCTTGCAAATAGTCTGTAGGGTTTGCAAACTACCCCAACAATTTCATGTACATAATTTTAGTGTTATAATGCAATAATATAGATCTACCATAGGATTTCTTGCACGAACGTTTCAATCACATGAAAAGCATGAGCGTCACGCCAAATGCGTCTGAGTTGGCAAACCTGTACGACTGCTTCATTAAACAACGATTAAAGCTCATTTACCCTCCTGCTAGTTACTAATAACAGATCGATTTATGTGGTTCAGTAAAACCACCTGGAGAAGGGTAATAAATGCACAAATAGGAATATTCATGAAAGATTTCTCAATTTTTTACAGACTAGTACCAAAAGGATCGAAAATTTATGCGCACAAAAATCGAACTTGCTGTTAAAAGTGAAAGACCATGGCTATATAGGGGATATTTTAAGTATATGAATTACGCCGCTACAGATTCGACATTTAACGTATCCACTATACGTAAAGAAGTACAGGCAACAAATTAAATGCAGTAGCAAATTCAGAATTTTTAACATGATAATGTCTTGCTGCCACAGACGAGTACTTTGCTTCTTTAGTAAACGTTTTCGTGCCTCATATTTTATACTAGTTAAAAGTTCAGACAAGCGGAACAAAGGCGAGCTCACCGGATGCTAGGCTAAGGTGGCGCATCGTCTCTGAAGGCACATTAAAAATGTGCTTGTTTACAGAAAGTTTACCAATAAACTATCCAACGATCCTCTTAGACAGTGATTTCAAATATAACCACCGCAACGGGGATAACAGACTGTGTTAAATAATCAGTTCGGTCATAAGTGGGCCCCCGAATACAGAATAATCCACCGCTAGCTTGTTACCCTAATATTCGAACTAAATTTTTAAACAATGAAATGGAGAGAAAGTTCATGTCCGACACATCATTTGATAAATTACCCTCAGTGAAAATACTAGTGACGGCCGGGTGCTACTTACATTTTCGTCCCCGGAGAGGTCGGGATTACTGTTCTCATCGCTACTGAGTTTTTGCTTTTTCGCCGGCATGTCGTTTCCCGCCTCGGCTTGGCTCTCAGACATGTTCCCCTTCATCTCCACTTCCTGGCCTTAGCGGCGTGCATCCGAGTTGCCGTAAAACATTTCCCTAGTTCGTCTTTGTACCGGTGGCGTCACTCGATTTCCAACCCATTTCCAGTAAGCCACACCTCTTGTTGCGATCCCATCGGCCGGAGAAACTCGTTTATATCGTCATTGGCTGTAGAAAACAAAACCGTCCGCTTTTGTCTATTAACATTTGACCTCACTTCATAGTTACAGCGTCCGAGTAACGGCACACAAATAATATTTTCCACAAAAATATTCTCTCGTATTAATAGAAGCAAATCGAATGTGATAGAGGAACGTCAACACTACAGTTTCAGATGGTAAACTTAAATGGAATTACGATATAGTAAATATTTGGGGTAACGTTAACCGATAGGATAACCCACCTGCGCTTCTCATAGACATTAGCTCAGACTTAGGTACAGGTAGGCAGGTATGTCTAGTTTTTGAGACTGGCAGCCTGAAATATAACAATGAAAGCCCCCATTATAAGGCTGTTATAAGGTCTACTGTTACTCGTGAAAGAAACAAAAAAGAAAAAATGTTACCAATAAAAACTATCGCTAGACGGCAGCTGAACCTTCGCCACAGAACTGGGCGCGTGGTTTACTTGTACTGGGTTGGAAATCGAGTACTGAGTGGTACCAAGCACCGCTGCACATGCGCATTATTTTCGAGCAGGCGTGCACTGCATTACATTTTCTGGCGTTGCCCTAGCCGTTCATTCTGCCATTTTATGGCTAACCAACTAGAGTGGTTGCTTTATTGTTTAGTGAGAACTAGTGTTAATGATTCTAAAAAAGTGTGCTTTCTTGGTTGTCATTTTAATTGTTCATTCTGGCCGTTTATTTAAGGTTTTTGGATCCACGCTATTACACTATTCCGTCTGGCATGATTGTCTTGTGGTTTTTTCTTCCCCTCCAATCAGGAGTCAGGAGCCGCTTGTGTAGATCTTCAGATTCAGCCTTTATTGCAACAGTGTGGTTACAGCCAAGGCTGGACACCCTGCAGGAGTGTGTCCAATACTGTTTTTATACAGATTTTTATAAATTTTCTTATTGTATAATGCTGTCACATTGTGCACAGCAGTAATTGGTTTGCATTCTCTAAAGGTTATATGGTCACTCTCTACACGGTTTACATCAGCTTCTTAATTGAGTCCTAATGATTACATTCTCTATGCTTTATGAAGTGCTACATAATATTCCATAGTCTTAGTTACAAAGACTCGGCAGAGACCTAATTTGTGCTTAAAAGAAAGTAATACATCAAATGTGGTATAGCCATACCTCCTTCCTCCTTTGGGGGGCGTAAAGTTTTAAACCTCTGGGGTTTTCCCTTTTTCCCTTTTATGCCATTCAAAAAATTGCTTTGTGGAGAATTCTGTGGGGAGTGCTTGAAACATGAACAAACATTTTGGAAGAATATTCATTTTTACTGATTCGATTCTCTGAATGAAACTCATAAAAGGACTGGAGTTCCATAAATATACAGTGGTATCTCAGCTCATGAACTTAATTCGTTCGAGGACTCAGTTCGTGACCTGAAAAGTTCGCGACCTGAATCAATTTTTCCCATTTAAAATAATGTAAATACAAATAATTCATTCAAACCTCAGAAACACAGATTCTTTTAATTTTTTTTGTGTTTTTCTGTGACCAAGAATATAGACTTAAATTAAAATAACCTTAATTATACACAAATAATACTAAATTAAATAAAACAGTACAACTGAGCATACGCTTGTTGGTGGGCTGGTCGCTCAAAAGACGCCAAAACACGGAGAAGAACCACAAAACATCCCCCCCAAAAAACTAAACAATTAACATTAGAAGACTGAGTAACAGTCAAAAACAATACAGTAATTTCGAAAATGTGATTTTTTTCATTATACTGTACATAATTTTCATATTCCTAAAATTTTTATGTACATTTCGTGATGTGATGCGTTGTATGCCGATGAACTTCTTTGTTTGTACTGTAAACAAACAATACGCAGTTGCCACTATGTGCGAATGGACAATATAACATTTAAATAGGAGTTACTTAATTTATGTTATTAATGAAGTATTGTAATTTTATGTATAGATATGTGACTGTTAAAAACC
>JABJVO010000036.1:413869-430720 GCA_026770805.1 Boulengeromyrus knoepffleri
ATAAAGGTTATGAACAGAATCGGTGATAAAGGGCAGCCCTGGCGGAGTCCAACCCTCACTGGGAACGAGTCCGACTTACTGCCGGCAATGCGGACCAAGCTCTGACACCAGTTGTACAGGGACCGAACAGCCCTTATAAGGCAGTCCGGCACCCCATACCCCCAGAGCACTCCCCACAGGACTCCCCGAGGGAAAAGCTTTGACAATTTTATAAAAATATTTCATCAGATGACTTACAGCAGGGATGGGCATCTTTAGTCTTCATTTGGGCCATAAAATTTATTAGCAGCTGTGATGGGGACAGTCAGGTTTGTTGAGTGATTAGTTACTCCGATATTGGCCCAACACATGCAGGTAATATAAAATTGTACTGCAGCCATTTTTTATTGTATTTATTTTATAATATAGTATGTTTATAACTGAACCCTACAGCTTTATGTGGTTAGGGTGCAGAATCAACTGCATCAAATAACTCAAATACATTGGCACACTATATGTTAGCAAGAAATCAACAAATTGTTTGAAAATACTGCCAAAACAGTGCATGCTGCAGAATTATGTAAAATGCACACAAGGGAGAAAGAATAAGCATAACATGAGCTACATAAAGCACATGAGCCATCTAAGTAGGCTTGGGCAGTATCTAATTTTGCTACCATAATACCACCCAAGTCTACCAATCTCTAACCAAGACATTTTAAAATGCAAATAATAGAATGCACAACAGAGAATGGAAAGAAGCGCTGAAGACAGACATGGGTATTTGATCAGTAAGGATTGGATGGCAGTCAACTTTGGAAAACTGTGCTACAGTGAAACAGCTGTTGGGGAGCTGTGCATCACCAGACAGTGAGAGGATAGCTTTACCCCTTGTGTTTTACATTTCTCCCAGTAACTGTTTCTAGCTCCTCCTAGTGGTCAGGCAACATGACATGATAGTATGTATCTTTAATTGTTTTTATTTCGTTCTTTTGTAAATACCTACATACATTTCATATTTGTGCACAGCGAGCAAGGCTGGAAAAAAGAGTGGAGGGGGCTAAATGTGGCCACCAGCTGCCCATATCTGACTTAAGAGTATGACTGTGTTCCTTTCAGCTAACACAAAGCTGTGTTTAAATACACTCAGTGACAAAGAAAGTTAAGCACTCAGATGGAGTTGTGGAAATTAAATTAATCGATACGTGATGAAAAGTCATGTGACTGTATTGCAATGATTATACACACTGCTGGTCCCATGTCAGTAGGGTGTGCCACTGCCCCGGGCCTGAATACATGCAGTGATACAGTGCGGAAGGGAGTTGTACAGCTATTGTATCATCTCCTGTGGCAAGTTGGCCCACAGCTGTTGTAACTGGACCTCAAGATCCTGCAGATTGGCACTGAGTTGACATCCTAGCTCCTCCCTCACATGTTCAATTGGAGAAAGATTGGGGGACCTGGCTGGCCACGGGAGGACCTCAACATGACGCAGGCAGTCCATAGACACACGTTCCATGTGTACATGGGTGTTTTCTTGTTGAAAGACTGTACCAGGGTGCTGTCTCAGGAGGGGTAAGACATACGGACGCAGGATATCACTGTCGTAGCATTGTGCCATCAGGATCCCCCGAATCACTACCAGAGATGACCTGAAGTCATACCCTATGGCTTCCCACACCACGCCAGGAGTAATGCTGATGTGTCTCTCCGAAACATTGGCAGGATTTGTCCTCTCCCCTCGTCGAGACACGGCGCGGGATGACACAAGGTGTTGTAGAGTGTCCAAAACCAGTGTACGGATGGCAGGCGCAGATGTCTTGGGGTACTGCAATGCTTGGCACACAATATGACGATCCTTCCCTGGTGTGGTCTGTCTTGGGCGACCGGAACCTTCACAATGTGTGTGGGTACCCTCACATGCCCATTGGTTCCAACATCAGGTGACTATGACATCTGCATGCCCCACATCCTGGGCAATTGCACGACACGACCACCCGGCCTCATGCAAACCCACGATGGGACCCTTATCAAACTCTGGCAAGTGCTGGTAATGCTGTCTAATGCATCTACAGGGCACCCTCTGTGTCTGGTGACTAGACGTGCCAGCTCCTTGCAAATCGAATCATTTACATATTCATTGCTGGTCTGTACCAAATTACATCCATTACTTCTGTGTGCTTAACTTTTTTTGTCACTGAATATATATTCCACCTGAGTTATGTGTACATATGAGGTCCATATTCTTGCTAGTGTTGAGGAATGGTGAAGGGGGGGGGGGGTGTCAGATTTAAATTATTTAAATCTCTTCCTCTCTTTCTATCCCACAAAGTCTGTACACATTGGGGGTCCCCGCCTGGAGCCCCCCAAGCCAGATAAGCAATTCCTCATTTCCCCTCCTGCGTCGCCCCCTGTGGGCTGGGAACAGGTACAGGACGCCACACCTGTCATCAACTACGACTTGCTGTGTGCCATCTCCAAGCTCGGGCCCGGTATGTGAGTATGCATGCGAGCAGTATTGAAGCACCACCCCGCCTATGCACTTACAGTACTAACAGTGCACCTGCTCCTTACAGGAGAGAAGTATGAGCTGCACACGGGCACACCCACAACACCCAGTGTAGTGGTGCATGTCTGTGAGAGTGAGCAGGACGGCTCTGGGGCCGAAGATGACAAGAGAGGCCAGCGTGTCCGACCCAAAATTGTCCAGACCCGACGGCCGGACTATGCACCCCCACTACATTGAGGGCATGCTGCACTATTATCTCTGCCAGCGGGGAGGTGGGGGGCATGTAGGCATGCAGTTTCTCAGCACTGCCGCCACTAGAGAATGTCTGAGCTTAAAGGTCCAGCTGAGACAGAAATGTCCATATCTCATCTTCACTGGGGTTTATTTGTCCTGAATCCCAGAGAGGTGAGAGGAGAGGATGGGTTTATTTTTCATTTTTTCTTTTCTCTTTCGGCTTTTGCATGCCTGCTGTAGGAATATTATGGACTGTACGTGGCCATAGTTTGTGCCAGGGGAAGGTTCAGCCCCAGATTTTGTGCATGGAGAAAACCTTGGTGTTTGTAGGCTTGGATACTTTTGACACGGGACAAAAAGACTCTGCACCAGCCTAGTGTTTCAGCATTACATGCAGTTTTTCCTCTTTATTTGGCTCAGACTGTGTTGCTCTGTGTATGTAATTGAGTATATGTGTGTGTAGCATCCAGAGATTAGAAGAGAAGTTAGACCATTTTAATTAAAACATATTAAGATAATTTGGATTTTAAATATTTATAGCATTAGCATTGATTTGAATCTTCAGTCTTCATTGAAAGCTATGCTAGAAGGTTTATTCCCAAAGGGCTCCATTGTTATTCCAGACTCAGTCTCACATTCAGCCAGAGGGGCTGTTCTCTCTGTGTATTGGCAGTTTGACAGTGTGGCCCGACTGTAGGGCATTACATTTCATGTGCCAAGGCCCATGCGCTTCTCTCAGACTGTTAGCTGATTATGCCGTTTGTTCCCAGCTTCACTTCACGCTGCCCTCCTCCGTCCTGCTGCTAAATGGCAGCAAGCCGCTGTGTTCTCAGCTATAAGAGATATCAGTGAGCACTGCCCTCTGCTGTGTGGATGAGGTGCTTGCTCTTTATGCTCTGCTCTGCCACGTGACATGACCCTTCCACACAACCAGGAAAAGTGAACAGTTTGTCTACCCAGTGAATACTGAAGTGGGGGCAGAATTTCCCCCTGGGATCAATAAAATTCTGTTTAATTCTGCCCTGCCCTCAATCTATGACCTTTGACCTATTTTTAATGTCTTCTATTGTAGGTCTTTTGTCTGCTTGTCTTTTCTGTGTAAATTGCCTTGAAAACCTATGGAAGTAGGTTTGGTTGGGTAGTTCTCCAACATCCCTAGTTCATTACTATGAAAACTAAATAATTTTTTTGAACAGTGTTTTTGAAAAGAAGGCATCTGAAACTTCCCACTGATGCTGATTGTCCAACCAAATGTTAGTGTAGCAGGTAGAATGGCTGTCTAGCAACATTAGGAGTATAAATGCTGCTGTACCCTTGAGTTAGGTGCTCCAGTACCTCACTGCATGAGTTGAAATGCTTTGGATAAAAGCAGTTTATAAGCAATTAAATTGTGGTCAAGTAACCTCATGTTATGGCAGAGTATAAAGATATGATACTACGAGCCCTTGGAGTTTTGCTGTAATTTATGGTCCTCCAAGGAGAGCGTTCCTGTGTATCTGAGATGTCTGCTATGCCGCCATCTTCTAGTTTCTGATCCGGAATTTTGTGGGCCTTGGTTTTTTTTAATTTTTTTAAATCACTTTGGTACTCTGCTATTGAGTATTGAATCCATATCAATCTGTTACCCCTATTTCAATGTGTGTTTCATTTCTGACTGCTCTGAGCTGTGTATTAAAAAGACATTCACCTAAAGATGCGTGTATCCTTGTGAGTACCATACCTGACATCACACTGTTTAAACAAGCACTATTTATTTTATGTGTGGATATAGATTAACTCAGGAGCTAAAGTGCAATCGGTGGTTTTAATGTAATATTTTTAAAGTATCATATGGTGAATATCCTTGTAGGTTTAGATTCAGCAGCTGATTATTTTGCAGCATAAGTGCAGTAGGGGCACCGGAAGGTTTTAATGGAAGCCTTACAAAATCATCCTTAAAATTTCATCAGACTGGCTGTACCACCATCCCCGCCCTCAACATTCCAAGCACATGGTTGGATTCTGGCTGAAGGACTTTGGAAGGTGACTATGTTCCTTCCTACTGTGACTAAATAAATTTTGTTGGCCACTGTGCCCCCCATCAACATGGCCATTGTGACCATGAGCTTATACTCACTCTTGCCAAATCCAGTCTGTTCACACCACTGCCTGTATCTGATCCTTAGACAGGGATTAGGCTGTCAGCACTACTCCGTATAAGAGCTCTTCCATTTCCTCATAGGAATCACTGATCTGTGACCTATGAGAGACAAAGCACCAAAACATCTCGCTGACCATCTTTAACTCATTTAATAATGAACCCATTTCACATATCATCATCCTAGATTTTGAAGCTGGTTCTAGTGAAGCACAGAATCCTCTATCTGTTCAAGAATATGTGAAGGGCAACATCACAAATGTGCCAACCAAAATGTAATGTGGGCGTGCGGGGTAATGTATCATTGATTGGTCAATCTTGACCCTCATTCCAACTGGCAGAACAGGGTCACCTTGCCTTATCATCTCAGACTCATTAAACTCTGAGGATGCTGGACTCAACTCGACCTTGGGAGTGATGGTGTAAGTGGTCATGTGGCTGTAATGGGGGAGGGATTCTGTTGATAGGTGTGTCCTTTGGTTGGGGTTGTGTTATAGAGATTCGTCCATACATGCCCCTGTCTGTAAGGGGCTGGCCAAATTAGAGGCTGGCTGTCTATTTCCCCCAAATTTATTTCATGAATAGGGTGTCTGTGGCCTGACATCCACTAGTACACAGGACCTTCATCAATCTCATTCTCACCACTGATGTCCACTTGCAGCTTACTGTTCTAAAGACAGGTATGTTATTTAATTTATGTGTCAGAAATTAGGAAATAGGTGGGCTTCATATTACGTGAAATTTGAAAAAGCATTTGATAATTATACGTTGCTATTTGACTGATTGCAATGGCAGTCGACAATGTCTTTGCTCTGTGTCTCAGCTGGAACCAGGTGACAAAATTACAAATTCATTTTTAACTGACAAAATAATAAAAGTTCCACTTTATCCTTTGTATACAAAAACTGTGAAGGAATATACCTGAGAAAAATGTTAGTGTAAATATGCACGTGTGCATTTTCAGAGCAGAGGGAAGCTCACGAAGTGCAGATGAGAATAAGCTCGGGAAACTTCACCAAGCTGCCCTCCTTGCTGGCCTCCTATGTGCTTCATTGTCTGAACAGCACATGGGGGCCTTCACCCCCACAGGAAGTCAGTCATGGACCTGACCAGGGTCACGGCCGGGACCAGGGCCAGGGCATGATCTACCTGGTGTTTATGGTCTGTCTCTTCAGCTTCTTCACCTTCGGCATCATGCTCAGCTACATCCGCTCCCGGAAAGTGGAGGGCTCCCACGACCCATACCACCAGTACATTGCGCGTGACTGGAGCCGCCCGCAGGTGCCACCCTTCCTAGCGCTCACCCACAAGGACTCAGTGGTGCTCAGTAACCCGGCTACACTGGAGCAGCTGCCGGGGTGAGGGTGCCCATTGTGGATAGTCTGAACCCTTTAATAAACATATGTTTGTATAGCTAGGGTGCATGGATAATCCATTGGTGAGTATCAATGTTTCTGGAAAAAAACCAGTATGACAGAAATATCTGTCCCTAAAACTTAACATCTGTTTTATGTGTTACTTTGATTTGTTAAAGCCAAAACATTCAATTTCTAACTATTATATACATAGCCAGTCATTTACTAATTTCTTCCCCATCCCCACAGTTTAATAAAAACAAGGACTTGACCATGCAACCATCTGGTTAATTTCCATTACTACAATGGTGCCTCCTTCTAATGTTATGCCATTTCTGCACAAATGTATTATGCTCTTTGGGAAAATTATTAAAGTCAGCAGAGTGAATTAGCAATAGATTACAGGGACATGGAACTCTCCCTTATAACATATTATGTTTGATTGTGTTCAAGTGGTTAGCACTAAGTATTGCGACCCACAGCAGCACCCGGGGAGCTAGGGGGTTAAGGGTCTTGCTCAATGATCTGCAGATGTGCCGAGGCTGGGCTCGAGTTGGCGACCTTTTGATCACAGGCAAAGAGGCTTAACGGGCAGGATGAGCCAGGGGCAGAGAAGGGGTTTCACTGCAGGGGGGCATGGGGAGTGTGCTTTTTCTCTTCAGGTGCTTGTGCTGCTGTGGTATGCCGTGGAGACTTTGCATAGTGTAAAACGACCTTTTTTGTTCTGTGATCATTTGAACTACTCCCATAATTACGTAGTGACTTTAAAGGAAAACATCTATTATAATGAAGTGAACTGTTTTAGAAATCATAAAGGTCATTTTATTAAAATAATAATAAGCCACGCCTGTTAATCATCTTACCTCTTGTTGCTGCTCTTGTGATTTGCCTCTCATTTGCTCCCCTGTCAGTCTTGTTTAAAAGTGCTTCTCAGTCCTATGTTCCCCATTCCTGTCATTGATATTGTACCCTTGTGTTGCCTGTGCCCTGCCTTCCCGTTCCTCCCAATTATGTTCCCCTGAGATTGTATTTATTTCTAGCTGTTGTTCTGTTAAGTTTAAATAAGACCTGTTGCTTTATAACCATGCCCACTCCCATATCCTTCATCCCGGCATCACAAAACATTCTTTGTGGCATCCACTTTCTCAAATGGCTTATCCTGTTCATGGGGGGGTCCAGAGCCTATCCTGGAGGCTATAGGTGCAAGGCAGGGAACAACCCAGGATGGGACACCAACACATCACAGGATGCACATGCACATGGGCAATTTGGCAACCCCTATTAGCCTCAGCATGTTTTTGGACTGTGGGGGGAAAACTGGAGTACTTGGAGGAAACCTCATAATGACACAGAGAGAACATGCAAAATCCACACATGTATTAAAATGGATGTGAGAGGGATATAGGGCTCTCGAGGGAACAAACAGGCACGCTTAGGTTCACTCAAAAACACTTTAATAAGTAATACAAAATAATCTCGCATTTACATCAATACCAAGCTATCATATCGAAAGCAATGCAAAATAACCTCGTACTACAATGGGTATCAAATAGTATATATATTATAGCTAATAATAGTAGAGACAAAGATACAAATATACAGTTGTGTTCAGAATAATAGCAGTGTGTCTAAAAAAGTGAATAAAGCTGAAAATCCTTATAATATTTTTTATTTCCATACAAGCAAATGCATCAGGAACACTACAAATTCTATCCCAAATCAAAACAAGAAGTGAAATTCATCACATTTGTGTTATTCCTTTACAGAAAGTGAAGGAATGGGAATATTAGGCTGTTCAAAAAAATAGCAGTGTTCACATTCTTCTTTACAAACTCAAAGATTCACTGTATGAACTGTAAGATTTTGCTTTCCTTTGAATCATTGAACTAATATTTAGTTGTATAACCACTGTTTCTGAGAACTGCTACACATCTGTGTTGTATGGAGTCGACCAACTTCTGACACCTGTGAACAGGTATTCCAGCCCAGGATGATTGGACTACATTTCTTGGTTTTGCCTCAGAAACAGCATTTTTGATGTCACCCCACAAGTTTTCTATTGGATTAAGGTCCAGGGATTGGGCTGGCCACTCCATAACGTCAATCTTGTTGGTCAGGAACCAAGATGTTGTTCATTTACTGGTGTGTTTGGGGTCGTTGTCTTGTTGAAACACCCATTTCAAGGGCATTTCCTCTTTGGCATAAGACAACATGACCTCTTCAAGATAGTATCCCCATATCATGATGCTTGCGCAAATATGCTTCATTGTCTTCACAGTGTACTGTGGCTTGAATTTGGTGTTTGGGGGTCATCTGACAAACTGTCTGGGGTCCCTAGACCCAAAAAGAACAATCTTGCTTTCAGCAGTCCACAAAATGTTGCGGTGTTTCACTTTAGGCCAGTCAATGTGATTTTTGGCAAATTATAACCTCTTCAGCACGTGTCTTTTTTTCAGAAATGGAATTTTGCGGGGGCTTCTTGCCAATAGCTTGGCCTCACATAGGTGTATTCTAATTGTAACAGTACTCACAGGTAACTTTACCCTTCTTTGACCTTCCTGGAGCTGATCATTGGCTGAGTCTTAGCCATCTTGGCTATTCTTCGATCCATTTTCCGTTTTCTTCCACGTATTTCAGGTTTTGGTTGCCATTTTAAAGCATTTGCAATCATTTTAACTGAGCAGCATTTTTCTGCACTTCTTTATATGTTTTTCCCTCTCAAATCAACTTTTTATTCAAGGTACGCTGTTCTTCTGAACAATGTCTGGAGCGACCCATTTTACTCAGAATTTGAGAGAAATGCACTATAACCAGCATGTACAACATTTGCTGCCTTCCTTCCTTAAAAAAGGTCCATAATTGGCACCTGGTTTTTCACAGAACGAATGACCTCACTAATTGAACTTCACACTGCTATTATTTTGAACACGCCCCTTTCAATGAATGATTCAATTACACAGAATCAGCAGCATGCATGTCATGACTGTTGGGTCTGTTGGTATTCCATTACTCTACTACACCTACTAGTAAATTATTTGCCATGTAGAAATATAATTTCTATCAAAAACAGTGATTGATCAGGTTAGTGATGTTGGACTGCTATTATTTTGAACACAACTGTATATGTAGAAAAGAAGCAATAAAACATAAAAGAAACAAGGAAACACAAAAGAAGTTACGAAATATTATCACAAGTGGTGATAATTACTCGCAAGAATCAATGAAAGGCATAAGCAGTTGCAAAGCTATTTACACTCAGACGTGCCCTCATCACCCACCTTCACACACGGACTGGGGAGCCCTTTTCAGTCCTGGCAGGAGACCAACACGTGAGTTCCGAGAAAGTGCTGAGCGATGCGCGCTTTATACCACGGCTGAGCTCCGATCAGTACTGAGTTTTCCCCCCTTCTTATACTAAATTGGGTGCTGCGTGTGGGCAGGGGACAAGCTGGCCAGGCTCACTCCTTCCCCCAGGCAATGCGATTGAGAAATTTGGCTTAACAGACATGAATATTGTATGTTTAGTGTATTTGTCAGCACACCAAATTTGTCATAATATTCATGTGTAAAATTGATTTTTATTTACAGTAAATCTGACCAAATTAATCATGTCAAAAAATTTTCTGGAGTAGCAGGATGCAACCGGTGTAGGTACAGAGAGAGAGAATGTAGAAAGCAAATGTCTAGGATTTCGCTTTGTTTCATGTGGACATTTCAGGCATTTTAGGTCCTGAAATAGAGTCCAGGGAAAAAAGGATGTATGGTCACCTACCTCGGCAGCGACATTCAAGTCTCTAGTGACTCTTCCTATAAAGTCAGCAGACAGATTGGAAGACTTTTGGGGGTCATGAGGTCTCTGGAAAGGGGTGTGTGGCGCTCCCAATGTCATTGCAAGAGGATGAAGTCTTTAGAGTCCTGGTGCTCCCTGTCTTGCTGTATGGCTGTCTATCCACTGAGCTGAGACGCTGACTGGACCTCCTTTGGTACTGTATCTCTTCAGAGAATTCTTGGATACCACTGGTTTGACTTTGTGTCGAATGAGTGCTTGCTAGAAGAGCCCCGAATGAGGCACAGTACCTGCATTGTGAGGGAGCGTCATTTACGGTATTATGGCCATGGGGCACGGATCCCTGAAGGTGATCCAGCTCACAGGATCCTCATTGCTGAGAACCCAAGTGGCAGGACCAGGCCAAGGAGACACCCACATAACACCTGGTTGCGGCAGATGAATGGCCATTTCCGGAGAGTAGGACTGGACTGTGTATCTGCCTGGGGGATCGCTGGCCGGGATCCCGGAGTTTTGCTGTGCAGTGGGTGTGGCAACGCACTGCATCAGCACATGCTCCCCAACCAGACCTAACACCTTAGGTCAACAAGAAAGACTAGCCTGTGCTTGATATTTATAGTTTGAAGCGCTTCTTTTTAGTTACTAACGTATGGTACGATGCTGGAATAATGCAACTAACATTGTTGACTGTACTCTTAAGTCTTGAAGTGACAGTGAAAAACACTATAGCTAGGTACCTGTTGAGTTACACTGTATGAGTGTCATAAGCGAAACTATTGGCTGTGGAAGAGAGAGCGTGCATTTAGTGGATTACCCCAGTTCTCAAAGAATTTACAGTATATCGATACCTCAGAACTTCAGTCATCACAGATTACTGTCACGGTGGCGGGGCAGGCGATCCGGGAAGCAGGGAAAGGAGCCAGGAAGTCGAGGAAACGGGGTTTAATCGGGTAGACAGGCATGAACACCAAGACAATACAATGACAAATCTCGGGAAGACTGACTCAGACGAGGACTAAATACTCAAGACTAGGCAAACGTAACAGGCAACAGGTGAGAACAATCAGGGATGAACACGAGGTAATGAGGTGGGCGTGGCACACATTAGGGTCGGACGGAGCCGGGCGTGACAATTACATCCTGTTTCAAAAGTTTCTAAATTCTCATATTGAAAAGACGGAGAATTGTCAGAAAACAGCTTTAATTTACAAATCACAGGAGTAAACTGAAAGGTTTCCCTTTAAATAAATAAATAACTCCATAACAACCAGGTATATGTGGTTGTCTTAAAATCCAACAGTGAATCTTCTGTCAAGCCCAGCCAATCACAGGGCAGATTCTTCTTTCAGACCAGTGATGCATCATCCTGAAGAAAAGCGACTAATCAAAACCGGTTTGCAAAATATGATCATCTTACGTATAAGTTTAAATACATGTATTTTAACCCCAATAACACAACCAGTGGTGGCCTAATGGTTAGGGAAGTGCAATTGCCATCGAAAGATTTAAATCCCCAACCAGCAAAGTACCCTGAGCAAGGTACTGCTCCCCAGGTGCTGAATTAGCTGCCTCCTGCTATGTCACATATGGGTTAAATGCAGAGAACACATTTGTTGTTGTTAACTGTGGTGCGTCAACAATGACAACTTTTCACTTCACTTTCAATTCAATGTATAGTTACCAAATTTGTATGCAAGACCATTGAAAAAATAAACAAATGTTCCCTTCCCTTTCCACATTACTCCATTTTACAGAAAATAAGACAATCAGCTCACATCATCACACAATGCCCTAACTTCACAATCAGAATCAGTATTATACCCTTGAGTTAGCAATCTAAAACCAGCGTGCTTAGCACACATAAATGGTCCAATTACTCATTTAAATATCACAGTTTCTGTACCAGAGACCACCACATACCAGGTTACAAGTAGCATATGTATTAGGAAGGTGACATGCAGCTGAAAAGAACAGAGCCTGTGAGCTGGGCATTGAATCAGAGTATTTTAAAAATAAAAATACAGCTCTATACAGGAAATGCAACCCATGAGTAAGCCACCACACATAACTGTTTATTAAGTTTCTACATAATGTTAGGCCCTGGATAAGGCTGCATACTGACATCAGTGTTTCCCCTACTATTATTTTAGGGGGGCACCCCGCCCCCCCAACGGCACCTCCCGCCCCCCCTTGAAGGTCAAGTTAATTTTATTTTCTATATAGCGCCAGATCACAACAGATGTCATTTAAGGTTACCTTTCCTATACATTGTCCTTTTATTAAACAAACTAAATAGCCTTATGTTATTTATCTTATTTACACAACAGCTTGTCATTCTTGTCTCTACACGGTCACGTGTTTACAATTCTCCTCTGCTCTCTGTATCGCGCATGGCGGAGTTCTGCCCCGATGCACGCGCACAGACACATGTGCGCACACACAGGTGAGCACACTCTTACTAGCGGACAGAGAGCGCAGGTCAGAAAATATGTCACGTCAACCACCTGAAAAGCAGACAAAAATATCTGCGTTGTTATATTGACTGCTGTCATTAAAAGAAACACATGAACACCATGAATCCTGTCGGTGTCCGTCTGCGCTCCCAAAGCTGTAAACCTAGGGGAAACACTGTGACATCACTGTAAAGCCATGGGTGAACCTAAACACACTTGCAGGTCTGGCTACCTACAAGCTCTCAGTCTTCCTTCTTGCCATCGAGAAGCTCTTGTGTCTGCTGTGCGAGCTTCCTCTGTGCCTCTGCCCTCCGCTTCAGCTCAGCTTCTGCTCGCTTACTTTGGTACATCTTCACAGCTGCGAAGGCCAAACACAGCAGGAGGGTTTTGGCAGCCAGTATGTAGAAGAGCAGGGGCACGTTATCCAGAGCCTGGAGGACCAGTAGCGTCAGGTCATGGAAAAGGGACCAATTCCAATTAGTCAGCATTACTGCTGCATATGGGATCCACTATTCTGAATACAACTCATGCATACAAAACCAAACAATTAAGCGCCTAATCTGGCAGAACTGATGACCAGAATGTGGCCAGAAAATATGAGTTTAGCTTCTGGGTGCTTATTCCTGTGTAAGAACAGCTACAGATCTTGGAACAGTCAAGTAGTCACGGTCTTCTTCTGAAGTCCCACATTGCAATTCTCTCTCCTACCCTTCCCCCAACTATACAGCAGTCTATAACAGCTGCAGGGACTCCAGAATATCAAGCAGGGGCAATTGTAGAACTTGATCCTTAGGGGGCGGCTCAGCCCCCACTATGGTTCCCACTTTCAATCTAAAGAATAATATTTGCAAAATGCAAAAAAAGTATGAAAATACTGGACAAATCCATAAAAATATTCCGAGACAACATTTGAAAAAATAGTATCGCTAAAGATCCCCCCCAAAAAAAATGGCTTAGAACCACATACGGTTTCAAATATGCTCGATTTATGACTCTCACTAGAATAAAGAATTAGGTGTAATATGTGTCTCTTAAAAATTAAATCACCATGTGTGCAAAATAATCCACTAAAATGAATGAAGATTAAATACACACAATTGTGCTAAGTGAGTAAGTAAATAATATGGATGGGGGTTACAGTTCGGGGAGATACCAATTAGTTATTTCGGGGATTTTCAACCTGAGTGCTTGGAGAAACGTTTCGTGAATTGACAAAATATCGTCATTAACCGACGGTTTATATGCATCCTAAAACGTCTTTATATCTACGTGGGTGTATAGAAAGTGTACAGAATGAATTAACTGGTATAGCACACCAAGACAGGAACTGTGCAGCGTCCTCGCTTACCCGGCTGTGCTTTTCTTATGCGCAGCTTATTAGAACATGCAACACGCTACAGTAAGAGAAAAGCTGCCGGGAAAATGGGTTTTCATACTCAAAACCATCCGCGGGAACTCACCTTCCAGTTGATCATTCTCAGTTTTCGCGTGACGAAACTTGTTCTTAGAGAAAAACGATTATGGAAGCACAATAGTTCAACTACGTGGAGGGCGTAAATAAGCTCATACCCAACTGCGTGGTGCTCCAACGACCAATCATAAACCGGGGCCCTGGGCGGTTCTTAAGGTTTAATGTCCAATCAGGACGTTGTAAGAGAACCAAGGGCATGTTTATTTGCCGAAGCAGAATAGGCAGTGTTGCCGACTTTGTCGCTATATTTAGCGAGTTTTTAGACCTCTCTGGCGACTCGTTTTCAAAATAGCGACTAGCGACAAATCTAGCGACTTTTTCTAGTGTTATTGGAGACTTTTGGAGACTCTGACGTGGAAACACGTATCGTTCTTACTCTTCTCACCGAGCAGCGGGTGCTGCCGTGGGCTCCCCTCCCGTCCCAAGGCGCTCACAGGTGGACAGTCCTCGCGCAGCAGCCCCGCCCAGCTGCAGTCAGAGCAGGAGATGTTCGCTCTTCCGCATCCAGACTGCAAATGAATTGCGCCTGCGCGAATCCACCACTGGCTGATCCTGCCCTGGCTTATTGCCAAAAGCTCCGCCAAGTAAACAGTTAAATGACAATTTTCAAGAATAAGTAACTCCGCCAGAGTGTCTTTGGGGTCACTTTTGCCGGTCCCAAGCCCGGATATAGTAGGAGGGTTGGAATTGTAATATAAAAAAACAAGAATCGTCAGAAGAAAGTTCATTTGTAGTTCTAAACGTATTTAGGGTGTTTTTTAACCACCTTTTGTCTCTCCCACGACATTATTCCTCTCTCCTACAGCGTCCATTATCAATACATGCATTATTACATTATGCAAATTAGGCGATGGCGTCTTTTAGCGACTTCTGGGACAACCAATAGCGACTTTCCTTGCTGAGCAGTTGACAACAGTGAGAATAGGACGGTGTTCAAAAAGTTGTGGGAAGTTGTGAGCGTTAGTATTCTTCGTTGTTTCATTAGTTTGAGAAGCTTGTACAGATTTGAAGTAAATTTAATTTAATTCCGCTACTTAACGGTTTTCCTGATAGGGGTGCGACGGGCAGTTCATCAGTTCGTCACCACCAAATGTGTATGCATTCTGAATATTAAATTGATCTGCGTTGCAAAATTATCTTTTCGCCTACGCTATCTTGCTGTCCATGAGCAAGCTTGGCAGCAAAAGGCTGCCACCCGGCTGGCGACCTTCCGATCACAGACAGAGAGACGTAGCTCACTGAGCCACAGGCTTGTTTTGCGGGTATTTTCTACGTTAGATAAAGTTTGTTAGTGAAAGTAACATAAGAACCCACGTTTGACAGGGAAAAGTTAATAAATAAGTAATTTATATAAATTACGAATTAAACTACATATATATGTAGGCAAGGAATATATGTTCCTTACTGCGATGTTGGCCTTGTTTTTGTACGATTAGGCTTTGTAGAGCATGTGGGTCATTCAGGCCTATGTGTGGCTGGTAGGCAGATTATAGCCCACAGAGTACCAAACAAAGTTAAAGGTGACTTTGGAAGGTTCTTGTTACACCAGTTAGATAAAAATTAATATCTTGTATTTCACTTCTTAGGGGGTGCTGGTACAGAAGCATGCCTATGGGCTTCAAGGGCCACTAAAGTTAATGTCATAATGTTATAGTTACAGAACTGTAGCATATTTAAACACAAATGTTGCATGTTACTGCACATATTATGTTAAGTGCTTTATTCAAGCTTTGTGAGTAAATCTCGTATGAGGGTAAGGAATTCACGTAAATGACATAGGCAGAACAGAAGGAGACATTAAATTGTTTCATCATCTTTGTTTTGGTGTTAAGAAAAATTCTGCTTTAATTAGCATGATAATGTAAAGTGGCATTGATGGCAAAGTGACATTGTGTATTTTAACTGATGTATACTTGTACAAGATACATCTTCTGGATGCACTGGGACGCATCATCAGTTCTCATGGGCTTCTTTGATGAGCTGTGTGACTACACCAGTGTGCTCTAAGCAACCGGGAACTCCAGGAATGCTACCCTTCTGCACTGAGGGATCAATGTAGTTATTCTTGAGGAGAAACTCTGTGAGGCTCTGGGAAACAATGCTGAAAAAAACCTTCCCTTCGACACTCAACAGAGATGGACCGAAACTGACTGATGCATTTTGAGTTCTACTCTTTGGGGATCCACACTACCTCTTCACACCTCCACTGGTCAGCAATTCTCCCCCTTCGCCATTTCACCTTCAAGATTTTCCAGAGGTGATGCCAGAGCTGGGGACAGCGTTTGTACACAATGTATGGTACACCACTGGGGCCCAGAGCAGAAGCAGAGCGTGCCTTAATTATCTCCTCAACCTCCTTCAGGCTCTGCTTCCTCAGATCGAACATTGTTGTTGGTGGAGCTGGGTTGATGAGGGCTCTGTTGGGTTCAAGCTCCTGTTCTCTCATTGGATTATGGAATATCATTTAGCATTTCATAACGCATAGAGAATGTAATCATTAGGACTCTATAAGAAGCTGATGTAAACTGTGCAGGAAGTGACTTTGTAACCTTCAGAGAATGCAGACCAATTACTGCTGTGCACAATGTAACGAAAAACAAGTATGAATGAGCACCTTGTGTTGGCCTAGAAGTTTCTGTATCTGTTAGCCATTTGGTTAGCCTTTAGTGTATGAATATGTACTTTATTAGTGCTGCAGCTTATCACTATGTGGAAGGACAACCACCTGGCCAGACAATCTGCAACAAGCAGAAGCTGCCAAGGTTTGCTACTGAAGGAAGGGATTTGCCTGAGTTCACCTAAAGTACACGGCTGGGCATTTAAAAAAAACTGAGTAGAGATGGTCACGTCACCGTTATGTTCAGCCGAGGCACCAAACAGTAAAAGAGATGATTGACAAACTTATCATATAGGGGTGTGGATTAAG
>JABJVO010000036.1:430768-444682 GCA_026770805.1 Boulengeromyrus knoepffleri
TGAGACTTTTCATTTCTTTGTCATTGGACAAACTTACAAAATCAGCGAGGGGTCAAATAATTATTTCCTCCACTGTAAACCCTATGGAGGCCTTTACTTGAGACGGAAGTGTGCTAATTGGTGTGGTTGTTATTGATGCAAGGTCTAATATAGCCTGCTTTGCGTGATTATTTTTGTTTTTATTAATATTATGTATTTTTCTTTTTCTGTAGATCAGAATAAAGGTTTGTCTCAGCATTGGAACCCATTTGCCCCCTCTGGTTTTTGGAGCCTCCAGCCAGTCGGCCATTCTTAACATATGGTGTCAAAAGTAAACAGTTGGGTAATTCTGGAAACCAGAGGAAGAGAGAAGCAGGGGTGAAAAGATGGAGCTGTGGGAGGCCAATCGGAGGATATTCCAGAGCAGATTAGGCCCAAGTCAACAGGTGATTCTGCAGTTATCCAGCTTGCAAGAATATTTGAGAATTTTATGGACTTTCAGAGGGTAAGAGATGAGAGGATAGAGAAGGAGTCTGCTATTCTTAACACATACCCTCAGATGAAATTCATTGACAGAGGAAGTTTATTCACAGGTGAGGTCTACAGCAAGACCATTCTGGGGGGACTAAACAGGCACCAATATGAGAAAATGTTTCAAGGTGAAATCTTCCTGCTATAGTCAAGGTCAGAGGGTCAGAAATACAGTGAACAAATTCACTAAGATTTCAAACTATACTGCAGTGTCCGGTTTCATTAGAAAGCTATGCAACTTGGGGAGAACATGCAAACTCCACACACAGTGCAGGGGGTGGGGTTCAAACCTATAGCCCTGGAAGTGTGTGCTACAAATGACATCACCATGCCACCTTTTATTTGTTCCGGTGCCAATACTATGAAAGTGATACCTAGTTAAGCATCCAGCAGTTAAATCTGGAGGAAACGGCAGAAGAGAATTATGGTTGTATGGTTGAAATGTGGTCAGGATGCCTCCCTGGTGAGGTGTTTCGGGCATGTCCCACTGGGAGGAGGCCCCGGGGAAGACCCAGGACACGCTGGAGAGACTATATATGTCTCTTGGCTGGCCTGGGAACACCTCGGGATTCCCCCGGAGGAGCTGGACGAAGTGGCCGGGGAGAGGGAAGTCTAGGTTTCCCTGCTTAGACTGCTGCCCCCACGATCCGACCCAGAAAAGTGGTAGGAGATGGATGGATGGATGGATCACAATGCAAAGGCAGACAATAATGACCCAACATACAGACACATGCTGCTTAGCAGTAGGTCACTAAAGATAAGCATAGCAATATAAGTAAATTTGTGGCACATGAAACTCAACCATGGAGAAACTGGTACTGTCCCACCATAGTTGTTTGAATGCAGTTGTTTACTGTCAAGGCTCTGTGAATCGGTAGTCTTGTGAGGCTATGATCGTGTTCTATCCTGACACTTTGCACCACCAGTTTATTGGTACCCAATAGCTAGATAATAGGTTATGTGTAGGGCTGCAACTAATGATTCTTTGGACTAAATTAAAACAAATCTTACCATTTGGACAGCACCAAGTACAATCAATAACTTAAAGAAATGGTATTTAATAAGATGCTGTATGGAAACAGTTATGTTACTAGTAACATCTCAAAGCTACATCATGATTTAGTCCTTTCAAACTTCTGTAGAGAAGAAGAATAAAGAGTTTTGTTCAATAATTGTTTTTCTTATATATAAATGCATCCAAAATATTTATGATAAGTGCAAAATGACTTCAATGGAAGCAGATCCGTTGCGGATCCCAAATTGAATTGCTGATCCGGACAGGACACTGTTTGCTTAGTAGTATGTTTCCCTTTCTACCCAGCCTGAAAATGAAGAAACAAAGAGTTATGTGACGTAATTGTAAAGTGTTCTGTTACGGGGTGTTCTTACAAGGCTTGGTCCATAAGTAGTCTTACCTCCCGGACTACGCCGAAGGATGTACCTTCTGGCTTCATCATACAGGAAGATGAGGAGGGAGTAGGGGAAGGCGCAGAACCACCAGCACGGTCTGGCAAGACGAAGACAGCCACACAGGAAAGCAATCATTAATTCATTGCATGGTTTTCCAGAGAGTTGGTAATGGATTGCTTTTTAAATACAAAATGACAAACACTCACTTTAGCGGGTACATTCTAAGGGCAACATCCATGCCTGGGCAGTAAGAGAGAAAGGCAGCCAGAGCTGTTTCCTCAAATAGTCCAAAGATGAGTATCTTATTCCTGGCGTGGATGAAAAATGCCACATTTTCACATGACTCAGTTCATTTTGTATTTTATGCTACAAAACACTCTTTTGAGTTGAGAGAGCTGCACTTTGTTACTGTATGTTTGCTTATGTTAAGAGCAAGTCTGATGCCTCATATACGCACTTCATGCCTTGTTGAAGTATAGAATTTCTTCTGGTCTTGCAGATGATCAAGTCAGCCCACTGTACAATCACAATGCTGGCAAAGAAAGCAGTGTGGCAGGTGTATTCCACAATTTTTCTCTGTTCATAGGTCTAAGATGTGTAAGAGAAAAACAGAAAATTAGTAGTATATTGGTTGCATATTCTCACATGAAATTTAGTGGTCAAATGAGTGGTCATGTGGGTACAGACCAATGGTGGATGGGGATGTGGGAAGCATAGTACCAGCAGTTGGCAACTTCATCTTATTTTAGCCAGACAGCTGCTTATATGTAAATCCTGCTCTCCTTTATTTTTGTAAGAAATCATCTGTTATCCTGTCATACCAGCATGTGGTCTTCTCAAGCGATTTGACTATCTTGAACATACAGACAGCCAAGCTAACTACAAAACTAATCTAATCTACAAAGAAAATTACTGAACTTACTGAAAATCAGGAACATTAATGTTATTGTAGTTTATCCTGTCTTGTCAAGATATCTCCCAAACATCATGCAGAGATGCTTGACTTCCAGGTAATTCTAAAATATAAGACTATAAGTCTATCTGTCTAATCAATTTTGTCTAAGCTAAAAACTATGTATGAAGCTCTCATAAACTCCTAGTCAAGCACGGTGTCTGTGCAGGCTCTGAAAACACATCATCGAAGCTGATTGACAAATAAGGTTTTGTCTATTCTTTATTTAGACAAAGCGTACAAGAATCTTCCAACTTCCAGTGAAGCACGCTGTCAGTAAGTATCTATGGCCTGTATTTATCCTGGCTTCAAAGGGTATATGTTGTCAAAAGCAATTCCCATGAAAGGATAGGCACTGTAGTTCAATTAGTAAGATAGATTATACTATTAATCACAAATAATTTAAATTTACATTTAAGTGCTGACTAATTAAATTCTTTTGGCAATGTTATGGGGGAAGCCGAGCTTCTCGTGTAGTCTTAGAGCAATCGTTTGAGGTACTGACCCACTGCTGGCCATAGCTGTCCTCCAGGTCATTGACATATTTGTCGTCCCAGCCAACACGGATTCCCAGGAGTGTAGAGGGAAGGAAACCATTCTCAGCCAGGATGACAAAGTAGGTGAAGAACCCTGCCGTTGCTTGCATCATGCCTAAGGAGTTTATCAGATGTCAGATAGGATTGTAAAACTGCTTACATGTGTACCTGGGCATTTATTGGAAGCTCGGCCTAGCTGCACTTATGCCTAATGACTCATCAAGAGCATATATGGTATATGACACACCTGTATGTCACTCTGGAGAACAGTATCTGCTCAATAAAAGGTAATGTAAGACTTATAGTGTTACAGAGTAAAGATATAATAATTCATTTTTAAAACAATTTTAATAGTACAACCGTCAAATCTAAGCTTCTGAGGTTCCTGGTGGATATAGATGAAGATCACAATAGTCCACATGATATATGCATGATATCGCTGCATTTGTGATATCTTACCTATCTGACCATAGGCTATACTGATAAGTCTCTCATTCACCAACTTGTCTGTTATGGGATTTCTGGGCTGCCTCTTCATGATGTCACTCTCAGCAGCTTCGTAGGCCAGGGAGATAGCAGGAACCTGCCGGTTTAAAAAGAGAATATTAGTGATGAGGAACCTGATAATTCAGCCACCGATCTACTCAGTAAGGCTGTTTTATTCACTCACCATATCAGTTCCCAAGTCAATGCAGAGGATGGTGACTGTTCCCAGGGGTAGAGGGATGTTGGCAATAATGAAAAGGAGGAATGGAGAGATCTCTGGGATATTGCTGGTCAATGTGTAGGCGATGGATTTCTTTAGATTGTCAAAGATTAAACGACCTGAAAATAGTAGTAGAAGTCATCAATGGCTGAAAATTAGACTGGTTAGGTAACTGTTTGGACACGCCATTATTTGAACTTGCTTTACCTTCTTCAACCCCAGTGACAATGGAGGCAAAGTTGTCATCCAGAAGGATCATATCAGCAGCCTGCTTGGAGACATCAGATCCTGCAATGCCCATAGCCACGCCAATATCGGCCTTCTTCAAGGCGGGGGAGTCATTGACACCATCGCCTGTCACAGCTACAATGGCACCCTGAAGGTTAAAAGTAGGTGGTTGGTTGTATTTTATTTGAAATTTCTTTTTCTGTTATAGGTCTGGATATATACAGTAGTCTTAATATCCCATACAAAACTCATACAATTAATACATTGAGTAAACATAATGAAAAAATACAATAAATACAATACAAAAGAAAGAAAGAAAGAAAGAAAGAAAAAAAAGAAAGAAAGATAGAAAGAAAGAAAGAAAGAAAGACTATTGATCCCACACTGGGGAAATTTACTTGTTGCAACAACCAGTAAATAAAAAGCAAAAGAAAAAAAACAGACCAAAAAAATACTGCAACAAATACAGTCAATAATACAATTAGTGCACACAATTACACATATTGCACAGACCCAAAATACACATACATACATATACACATACATACAGATTGCATCGAGTAATGTAAATATACTTGTATGCCTATGCAGCAGATATTGCACAATATACAGAATAGTGACATAATTTATGAACCTTAGGTGACTGAGGTGTTATAAAGTCTGATGGCAGATGAAATGAATACATACATACATACATAAATACATACATGTAATGTATAATAAACAGGATTAAACTGAAAGAAATAAAAACTACGTGAGTAACACAAATTAATTCATTTGTATTGCATGAAAGATATAAACTTCCACATGATGCGGCTAGTTCAGGCAACTCAATGCTTCAGTCGCTCTGAACAAAATCAGTTTTATGTGAACTTTTAATAAACTGGGAGTAGGCCAGTAAAAACGTATCCCTCCATTTCTGGTTAGTCCAGTTATACTGTGAATGGTTAAGGCATGGTTTTGTGAGGTGCTTGCAACAGTTTAAAGGGAGAGTTATAATTAGCATTCCAACAGAACATCGCAATGTACCTGTCTCTGGCAGCCCTCCACAATGATCAGCTTCTGCTGTGGAGAGGTCCTAGCAAATACAATTTCTGTGTGGTGCTTGAGGATGTCATCCAGCTGATCTGAGGTCAGATCCTTCAGTTCTCCCCCATGGACCACACAGGCCTTGGCATCTCTGTAATTTACAGCATAAAGAATCTTAACACACTGGGATAGAATTTACCTTGTAGCAAAAGTGATTATTCTTTGTCTCTGAGGATAATTATTTGAAAACCATTATCAAAGCATACCTGGGGTTCACTTCTCGAACTGGGATGTTCAACCGGGCAGCAATGTCCTCCACAGTCTCATTGCCCTCTGAGATGATACCCACACCCCTTGCAATGGCCTTAGCTGTGATTGGATGATCACCAGTAACCATGATAACCTGAATTAAGAGTGGAATATTAATTATAAAATGCAAGAGATGCAAAAATAGGTCATGTTCAAAGATAAGGCTGACTGAGAACTTGGCAGACATACTTTGATTCCAGCACTCCGGCATTTGCCTACAGCATCAGGCACTGCAGCACGAGGAGGGTCAATCATTGACATGAGACCAACAAAGCACAGATTTTCAGTGGGGAAGTTCACATCTTCAGTGTCAAACTGGAAGCTCTCAGCAAACTGGTCATCCGGAAGGAAGAAATGGCAGAATCCTACAGTACAGCAGTATGAGAACATAGTGATACTCATTGTCTGTGAGCTTTTTTACAAAAAACATTGCATTTGAAAGTCATAAAAATATGTACGTTTGCATTTTTAAATTAAATACTGTAAGGCTGAATAATGGAGGCTGAAACAGTGTTTCAAATTTGAGTATGAGTTTATATTTCACATTCATTGACCTAATACTCTCTCTCCCAGGCCACCCAGCTCCAGATAGGCATTTTGAAAGGCATCCTTCATCTCATCATCCAGGGGCTGCTCCTTGCCCTGGATCAGGATGGTGGAACAGCGGTCCAGGATCCTCTCTGGTGCTCCCTTCATGACTAGCAAGTGCTTCGACTCGGAGGTGTTAGGGTTCTTGTGGATGGAAAGCTGCAAGGAAATTGGATATGCAAAAACTATTTAAAAATGTACACATATAATGACTTTATACTGGAAAGATGGATAAAGCTTTATTAACCTGATATTTGTTGGTAGAGTTAAAAGGAATCTCTGCAATTTTGGGATACTTATCCCTCATGTCCTTCACAGAGCCACAGCACAGTTCAATGCATTTCAGCAGGGCTGACTCTGAGGCATCTCCTGCAACATCTCTCTAAGAAATCAGAAGATAAGTGAGCAGTTTCACAGAGGAGTATGCATTGATCCTCTTTTGAGGGAGGTTTACAATATTAAGGACTTTTTACATAAAAGGGAAATACCTTCAGAATAGGAACACTGCTCTGTTCAGCCAGGAAGACAGCACGATTGCAGAGGCCTGCAACTCTGGCTAGGGCAGCCCAAGTGGCAGAGCTCCTATCAAAGGAGGTGCCGCTCTGGTTCTCTGTGGTGTCAGCCTCATGGATCTGGTTGTCAAACCACATGTGAGCCACAGTCATGCGGTTCTGAGTCAAGGTACCTGTCTTGTCAGAACAGATGGTGGAGGTAGAGCCCAGGGTCTCTACAGCCTCCAGATTTTTCACTAGGCAGTTCTTCTTAGCCATACGTTTGGCAGTTAGGGTCAGGCACACCTGGGAGAAGGAAGCAATATGATGAGCAAAGCAGGTGGAGATGCCTACAAAGTGCATGTATTTTCCCTTTACTGATCTGTACAGTTTAGAATGATTACAGGGGTTGACTCCACTCACAGTTACAGTGGCCAGAAGCCCCTCAGGCACATTAGCCACAATGATCCCGATGAGGAAGATGACAGCTTCCAGCCAAGCATATCCAAGAATGAGGGAGAGGATGAAGAAGGTTACGCCCAGGAAGACAGCCACACCCGTGATGATGTGGATGAAATGTTCGATTTCGATAGCTATCGGGGTACGTCCGACCTCTAAGCTCGAGGCAAGGGTGGCGATGCGGCCCATGACGGTACGGTCTCCGGTGTTGATGACAATACCACGGGCAGTGCCTGAAAGGGGGAAACACAGGGCAATTTTGGGCTGGATTTACAGCTAGGAAAAAAGTATTCAATGGAAAAAGCAGCTAAAAATCCAAACATTAAACTGTGTTCCTCCATCCACCTTCCAACCATAAGTGTAATATAGTGTAAATCTGAGTCTGGAGTTTATCCCAGGAAACACAAGGCATAAGACAGTTTAACACCCTGGACAGTATCCCAGTTCATTGCCATATACAAACACACACACACACACAATTTATAGATACAAGTTTCTAATCACAGGAGGAAACTGGAGTACCCAGAAAGGACACAAAAAACACACGGAAAACATGCAAACTATACACTGTGAGTGGGGGAAAGCCCTAATGATTTGTATGTTGAGGTAGATGCAACCGTATAGAACAATAGATCTGACCTAAAAACCTTCTGGGTTATTCAAAGGCTGTGATAGCTAAACAATTACCCTGCATGTGTGAAGCAATATACATGTATCCTCCACTTTACGGAAGTTCTTTGTGGAAGTTCACTTCACTTTATTGAAAAATCTGCATTAGTATCTGTTTTCACTAACTGAAAGAAATCCGAAGAGGATTGTAACTTGAAGAATGAAAGTGAAAAACAAAAATAGCATTCAGCGTTTGTTTTACAGCAAATTGTTATTTGGGCAGCACGCACCCCGATCAGCGAGAGTGGCGTTACCAAACTCCTTTTCATGGAACTACACTCATGTCTGTGAGCATCTGTGTTTTATCTCCAAATCCTCTTTGGATTTCTTTCACTTACCAAAAGTACACTGTACATAAATTATTTCTGCTTTAAATAGGCTGTGTATTTATGATATAATTCTTACTTTAACCATATATTAGTACTATTGTAGGTTGTATTTATTATTTGGTATGATTTGGTAGGTTATTTTTTTGGTCTGGGAACGCTCAAAAATTTTTCCCATATAAATTAAGGATAATTGGTTCTTTGCTTTACTTCATTTTAGCTTGTAAGAGGTTTCATAGGAACACTATTTTTGGATGGTGGAGGAAATGTGTATTTGAAAAGTATTACAAACATCAAACTGAATTCTGACAGGATACTCTTATTATATTCTCATCTAATTACAATAAATTATCCAATCCAGACCCACAATGATTTATTCACATAAATGTTTTTCAGTTCCTTTGTGTCGATATACCTTCTACACAGTTAGTGGAGAAGAATACAATGTTTCTGGTCTCCAGGGGGTTGTCATTGGAAAAGTCAGGAGACCGAGTTTGAGGTTCTGATTCTCCGGTGAGAGAGGAGTTGTCCACCTAAATAAAGATCAACTGGTTAAAAACAGAGGGAAAGATGGACTAATATAGATTGCTCTAACTACTACTCCCCAGTAAATCATGACCCCTCAGATCTAGAACACTGATGAAGACAAGAGCTTCCATGAGGTGAAAAGGGTTGTGCTTCTCTGTTAGGGGCCCAAAGTGCTTGGTCAACTTACCTTGCAACCATGAGCAGAAATAATGCGCAAGTCAGCGGGGATTCTGTCTCCTCCTTTCACCTCCACCAGGTCTCCTACTACTACATCCTCAGCATTGATGCTCTTCTTCTCACCATCCCGGATCACCAAGGCTTGCTAGAAGACATACACAGTTGAGTTTGCCTTCACAGAGTAAGGCCCAGCGAGCAAAGTCTAAAACATATTTGCTATATATATATTCCAGAAGGTGACACCTGAGGAACCAGGTTCTTGAAAGAGTCCATGATTTTGGAGCTTTTAGCCTCTTGGTAGTAGGAGAAGCAGCCAGTGATGATGACTACAGCAGAAAGCACAACCCCTAGGTACAACTATGGAACAAGAGAGCAGACATAAAAACCTTGAAAAATATACTGTCTCTTCCTGGCTATTCAAAGGCTGGGACAGCTGGCAAATTACATTGCATGTTGAAATATCTTGTCTGAAATAGCAGTGTATTCATTTTCCATTTTTAAATCTCATGCAATTGTGAAAGGCACACTGACAGTCATACACTATATGCAATATAGAAATGCCAGTTAACCTAATTGCAAACTTTTTGACTGCAGGTGGAAATCAGAGTACCCAGCGGAAACAAGCACATCACAGGGAACACATGTAAACTTCACTGCCAAAGAACAGCGGTGACATTTAAACCCCAAGTCATAGAAGACAGTGTGAAGCAACAGTGCTATCCACTGAACTGACCCAGAAATATCTGCATTTTATATTTTAGAAAACTTTTAAAAATGACTGATGATATTACATTATCGTTGGCAGGCTCATCTTCAGAGGCAGCCTGGATTCCATATGCCAGGAAGCAGAGAATGGCACCAATCCACAACAGCATGGAGAACCCGCCAAACAGCTGCCTGCAGAACTTGACCCACTCTGGAGTGGTGGGGGGTGGAGTCAGGGCATTGGGGCCGTCACGGGCAAGGATCTCTGCGGCACGCGTGATGGTCAAACCCTGGGCAAGAAAGACAAAAATCCATCCATTCATATTCCCAGTAAGATCACTGTGAGCCTGTATCACAAAAAGGACAAGGTGCATGGCAGTGTACACTTTGGATGGGATGCCAGTCCATCGCAGGGCATTAGGCAGTAAACACTTTGGATGTGGGAGGAAACTTGAATACCAAGAGGAAACATAAATGAATGTGGGGAAAATATGAAAGCTGCACAATTATGTAGATGTGGTAGAATCAGTCCCATAATGCTACCCACTAAGGCACTGTGTTGCTCCTAAAGTAAAAACAGAGATGATTATCGAATAGGTCAGGCCACATCCTGCTTGGATCACCATCATCTGGTCATTTGTACAGGCTGATGCATACTTCATGAATCTGTGTAATAAATGATGTCTATTATGAATATGTGAACCAGAAGCTCACCCTGCTCAAATCTGTGCCGTATTTCCGGTGAAGTTCATCCAGCGTCAATTTGTGGTCATCCTGCAGAGGAGCAAATCAGCAAGAAATTATGTGCCAAAAACCATAATTAAAGTCTTTGAAAGACAGTCTTTAATATCAACTTATCAGTTATTATTACCAGTTATATCCTCCTGAGACCCAAGGAAAAGAGTGTCCTTCAATTTTAGGATATTTGTCTTTGGAGGAAATAAGACATCTTACAATTTAGATTTTTTCTAATTTATTTTTATTTTTAATTTGACAGCATGTCCTCTTTAGTGTACAACAGGAATAAATATGTTTCCTTACATCAGTGAAAAGATAGATGCAAAAAGAAAATGTCCACTACAATGGACATAAATGAATGGGTGGGGTCTCAGGAGGATATTGTTTGTTTTATCAGCTTATTTCTTTATTCATTCTTTTAGTGTAGGTTTCACCTTTGTAAACTGTGATTTTTATATCAGTATAAAAGCAAGCATTGAACACAGACCAGGTCCACTTCCTTCTTCAGCTCATCCATGTCCTTCTCTTTCTTCTTCCCCTTAGACTTTTTCTTGCCATCTTGCTCAGATGTAGCTGCCAGCTGGTACTTCTCATGGCCTTTCTGTGCCAGGTAAGGGAAAGAGGGCAAGTTGATGTGTGACAAATACTTACTAACAACCAATACTTGAATCATTCACACCAGACTGCTATTCTTCAGATTCCTCCTATTATGTCTTGATTTGTTACTGAATGTTACTATGATTATATGATAAACTGAATAAGTTTCTACCCCTTCTGAAAAATCACAAATCCAGTCCAAGATCACAATGACCCTGAAGCCTATGTCAGGGTATTGAATATGCTAACCAGAATCCCAATGCACTAAAGGCCACACACACCATGGGAAAACCTGTAACTAGGATAATATACAACTTCATCCCTGGGGGGGAGGCAGGACAACAGGAATGCCATTAAGCAAAGAGCCACACTAACCTATGATCCTCCAATCCAGAGCCTAGTCAACTAATCATTTCAGCTAAATTGTCAGCAGTTTAAAAATACAATTGTAGAATCCAAGACTTGTAAATCGCCCTTGATGAAAGCTGCTGTATCTGATTAACCCTGAGAAAGGCTGCTGAGCTAAGAAATCTTTAACAATGATCTTTGCTGACTTCACAGGAAAAGCTGATGTTATGTAAAAATAAAATCATGCTGTGTCGTGAAATTATCAAATGCTGTGATCTAGCTAAATATTTTCTGGCACCAGTAATGTAACTGCCTAGTCATTCAAATTTATTTTCCTAAGTTCACTAAGTAAAAAAAAGCCAACTGTTGATGGTATTTGCAAGAATCATCAAGTTTTTCTGCACTAGTTTTAGTTTCTTTTGGAGGTATATGAAGATGGACAAAGAGAGAACAAATAAATAGAACAAAATCTTACATATCACTAGCTTTTTAACAATGAAAACATAATAGATGCTAAAAAGTACAGCACTTACCCCAATTCCCATCTTTATGGCCCTGATGTCTCAGTCAGAGATTTCAACACTGAGTCAAAAATAATGCCAGACGTGCTTCAGAGCTGTAAGACTGTACTAAAAAAGCTAATCACTCCCTCTGCGCCATCTGCAGCACACTCTGAGCGACCTAGGTCATCCCAGAAAGCCAGAGATGCTTATATACCCTCCCAGTGCAATCCTTAGAGGGAGGTGCAGAAGGGAGGGGCTTGGGAATAACCTTCAGCTTTCATCTCTCAACTTTCATCTCCCCATCTAGGTTAATAAAGTCAGTTGTTTCATTATTGCAGTCCTTCAATACAGGAGACAGGAAGCTGAGCCACAGATGGCCTGTTGTACCAGATAAGGCTGAATCAGTCAAAAGTAGGATATGATCTGAAATCCACATAAACATGACATTTTGTATATATAGTTGTAAATATGTGCCACTTTATTGCATGTGAATATTCCATTAAATATTCTATTAAACATATGACATTTAAAAAAAACTTAAACTTATTATGTGCTTTTTTATACCCCTACTTAGAGGCAACACATAGCAATATTTTTGATAATAAAGCAATCTGGTATTTTCCAAGCAGTTTTCTTTCAAGGTCAAATAGTCTGAAAGTCAATTATTTTTTGTAAGCTTTTCTTTTATATTATATATAAAATCTGTTTATAACTTTAGAACTAACACAACTAAAGACAAAAGAAGACTAAAACTAACTAACAAAGGTAGTTAGTTTTGTTTTAAAAATAAACAAAAACTTTATTTTGCATATATGTGCACAATAAAAAACTTGTTTCATGCAGTGGTCATGAGCTATTTTGTTTTATAATTTTACAAGAAGCTAAACCTGTTGAATCAAATGAAAAACAAACTTTCTGCATTAGGGAATGTTATAGTCTAAAATTGCTAAAATGGCATTCTCAGTAAATATGGATAAAATCACTTGTCTGTCATAGAGAAAGAAATCAGTCTTTTAACACTCTTTCATTTGTTTGATAGGCCATTCTTATTAAAGATCTTTTATAAAAGCAGGGCTTTGTTTCAATCAGCCAATGTAAGATAGTAACAGTATGATAAAGGAGTAAAAATGGACGGTATATTTATTTCCCTCAAGTTAAGCTTGGACAGATTCGTTAGAAAATATTAAAGTATTATTCAAAATATCTATGGTGACCCTTGAAGTAGTATTTATTGTTAATTATTTATGTTGAACAATCTCTCTAAATAGTTAAGCTGAATAATGTTACAGTATATTCTCGCAGGGATACAAATACATTTCTTTTAGCAAGACAACTTTTAACAAATTTCAGAAATGCTTAATCTAATTTGATTATGCAAAAAGCCTCCTTAAGCGAGGATTGTATATCTATTTGCATTACACCTTGCATATTTAACTCCTTATGATCTGAGTTCCCGTACACACAATGACTAGTGCACAGAAAGCAGAAAGACCAGCCTGTCTGATATATAATACCCCAAGACACTATTCTGTATGTTTGGTAAAGAACTTATGGCATTTTCCATTAACCAGCAAAAGGGTTATAGAAAATCTACAAAAGAGAGTGATGGAATGGTACTGAGGGATGTAATTGGCCGTATGGGTGAAATTTGGAGGGCAATTAAGTTAATGGGACTTGATGATATGATGAAGGCTACACTCCTGCTGTTATACACTAAGGCACTTATGTGATTAGAGCATATTTTAATGATTAAAATCTAAACAAGCAATAGATGGTAAGATAATCTGACCACTTCTTTTTTTTTGTTTTGCTGCAGTAGCACAGCACAGGTAGTTTGGTCAGGGATACCACAGCAGTGCTATTTACGAGTGGTGTATTGTCCTCTAGACGGGTCAATATATGGTTTAACCTCAAAAAATTGATACAAAAGGTTTTTTTTATGGATTCTGTTACTATTGGACCTGCTAAATGACATACTAAAAATCTAGTAAAATCTGACCTTGGGAAAGGGGTCATTTTCAAGATGGCGTCCAAGATGGCCGCCAGGGCCTTAAAAGGGGTCTATCTCAAGTACTATCCAGCTTAGAAGGTTGAATTTGAGTTTA
>JABJVO010000036.1:504907-519037 GCA_026770805.1 Boulengeromyrus knoepffleri
TTTATCTACGTTAAATTTCATCTGCCAAGTATCAGCCCAGTCGCTAATTAAATCCAGATCCCGTTGTAGCCTCTCTGTTGCTAGATCAGTATCTGCTACACCACCCACCTTGGTGCCATCTGCAAATTTAACCAGTTTACTGTATGTATTGGTGTCAATATCATTAATGAAAATTAGGAACACTAGTGGTCCTAAAATTGAAATTATATTGTTATAGTATACAGACCACTGGGACCATGCACTTTGTTTCTGACTGAATTTGGGGATCTTCTTACTGACTTAGTCATTAACTTAGAGAGTATTATAATACTTGGAGATTTTAATATACATGTGAACATAGAGACTGATGCCCAGCAAAAGTTACCTGTCTCTCCTGGATTCTGTTGAATATTACCATGATATAACGGGACCATAATAATACACTAGACTTAATTACCACTCACAGAGTTTATGTTCATCATATATCTATCTGTCCATTGAATAAGTCCTTCTCTGACAATTTTCTATTCACTTTTGCGATTCAGCAACCCTCTTTGACTATGGTAGAGAAGATTATTATGACACGTCACTTAAATGATAGAAATACCCTATGATTTATTAATACAGTAAGTAATGTGAACTTCATGTCTAGTTCAGATGTCAGCAAAGTCGCACATGACAGCGCCTTTAAAAAAAAAAAGTTGTAAAAACCACCAGACACTCCCCATGGTTTAATGATCACACATTCTCTGACAAACAGGAGTGCCACGGATTAAAACATGAATGGAAATTTATGAGTTTAGAGGTGTTCAAGTTGGCATGGCCCAACAGCCTGCAAAAGTACAAGAAAGCCTTCTATAGGGTGTGTTCAGCCTTTTACTTTAACCTTATTGATGTCAATATAAATAACCCTTGCTACCTTAATATAACAACAGCTCATATAACAAATAAGGCTGAACCACTGCTACCAAGTAATAATGGTAGTGAACATTTTATGGACTTCTTTAACGATAACATTACGAACATTGGACTTCAAACATGTTCAAATGGATTACAAATAATTCAGCTGCAAACAGAATGTGCACACACCATTAATGCTTTTTTAATTAATCAATGACCAGGAGTTAAAACCTATAATAATTAAAACTAAACTGACCCACTCAACTTCTTAAATCCCTGTGCATTCTGGCACGACCTCTAACTGCCACAATGAGTGTGTCAATGTCCTCAGCTGATGTGCCTGATCAATTTCAGTAGCAGTAATTAGACCTCTACTGAACAAACCAAGGTTGGATCCACAGGAGCTCAGCAATTACAGACCTGTGTCTAACGTACCATTTTTGTCCAAGGTTCTGAAGAAGATAGTCACTGCTCAACTTTAAGTCCTACTTGGAGACACAACACACTGAATAGATTCCAGACGGGCTTCTGCCTAGGACACAGCACTGAAACTGCCTTAACTAAAGTTTTAAATAACATAACAATGGCACCTGATGCTGACAATGTGACTTTGCTAATGCTTTTAAACCTTGGTGCAGCCTTTGAAACAGTTTGTCACACCCCGATCGTGCCGATCCTCCTGTGTCAGAGTTAGTTTCCCTAGTTCTGTTATTGTAGTGTAGTGTCGTGTAGTGTTGTGGATGGTCCTGCCATTTATTTCCTTATGCCCCTTCGTTTGCCAATTAAACCCCTTTATTTTACCCCATTCCTTTTGCCTGCTTCCCTGGTCCGTGCCGCTCAGTTCATGACAGAATGACAGAACAGAGAGGTGAAGACGCCTATCCTGACTGAGGAGCAATACCTCGGTCTTGTAAATGCATTGGCTTGAACAGCCCGAGGTAAGGGAGGACCCTGTGCTGCAAGCCCTAGCTATCCGGACGAGAGATACTCTCGAGGAGCTATCCCTGCCCGAAGACGCACACCTCGCAGATGAGGTGCGTGAAGATCTGCGGAGGCTGAGAAACGGGGTAGCGGAGGCAAACATGAGACAGGTTGCCATCGACTGCGGCATACCCTTTGATCTCCTGTCCGAGCTGCCTGAGGTACCCCAAACTTACGACCCGCTGCAGCAAGCCGGAAAAAGCAGAGAAAACGGAAACAGGAACACGTGCAGGAGGTCTGCCTGAGGGCTCTCTCTCTCTCCGCTGTTTCCCCTGCCGGGTGTCGGGATGATTCTAAATCTGGTGGTGTTCGCGCCTACTACCACCTGCCCCGACCGTCCGCCCACCGCTTTGCTGCCCAAATTGGCAGCGCGCCCCTTTTCTGGGGGGCCAAGTCCATTTGGGACGCTATCCCGCGGGTTCCCCGGTTCCGGAAGCGGACGGTGCCCGCTACCTGGGCACAAACCCTGACTACAACCCCAGTGTTTCCCATGCCGGCTGTTCCCGCAGCACCCCCACTGGTTCCCATGCCTCCTACAGTGCTCCCAGTGGTTCCCATGCCTCCCACAGCACCCCCTGTGCCTTTGTGCCCCCTGTGTTTGCTTCCCATCCCTCTGTGCCTTCCGGTCCTTTTGTGCCTCCTGTGGGTGTTTCCCCTGGTGTTGTCCCATCATTGTCCCCCTCCTTGGGTTCTGTGTTCCTGTTTTTGGTGCCCCTGTATCTGTCTACATTCCCCGTGGTTTGTCATTTGTTGTCTGAGTTGTTCTCTGTGTGCCTGTTGATGTTTTGCTTTTATTTTCCAGGTCCTGTGTGCGCGCCTTTGGGGGGGGGGTTCTGTCACACCCTGATCATGCCGATCCTCCTGTGCCATGCCCCCCTCGTTAACCTCATGTGGATTCCCCAATGTTACCCCATTCCTGAACTTCTTTGCCTGCTTCTCTGGTCCGTGCCACTCAGTTCATGACACAATTGACCATTTTACTCTATTACAATGACTTAAATTTGATGTTGGGTTATGTGGAATGGTGTTGAAATGGTTTAAATCCTATTTGACTATTATGTTCAAGTGTTGAATAATTGTGCTCTGTTGTCTGTGTCACCATGCAGTCAAATATGAGGTACCACAAGGATTAGTTCTTGGTCCTGAAATATACATTCCAGTTATACCTAATGTCACTTTAGCTAATTGATTTAATGAAGACCTGGATGACTGAAAACTTTTTATCACTAAATGCTCAGAAAACTGAGGTTCTGTTGTTTGGAGGCAAGTCCGCAGATAAGAATGCTATAATCTCTGCACTCTACTCCAAGGAGCTGAACTTTCCCCTCAGCAGCTCAGCCTGTAACCTAGGTGTCATCTTAGATACAAGCCACACATCCAAATTGCATGTGGATGCAGTATCGAAGGTGTGCTTTCTACAGCTATGTAGCATCACCAAACTACAGTGATTCCTTACTATTCAAGACACTGAGAAATCAATACATGCTTTTGTATACAGTAGGTTAGACTACTGTATTGCTCTGTTATCTGGGACCACACACTGTACAATAAACACCTTGCAGCATATTCAAAATGCAGCAACTTGAATTATTAACAAGAGCATGAAGTTTAAACATATAAAACCCATGCTCTTAGTTTCCTGCACTGACTTCCTGTTAGGTTCAGGACTGACTTCTCCTCCATATATATAAGGCACTTTAAAGGTCTATCACCTGCCTACCTAACAAAATTACTTAAAGTTTACGAGGTGTATTGTCCACTCAGATCACAGAACACAGGTTTCCTTGTCGTTCCACATATAAATAAATTGACAGTTGGCAGTACAGGACCCCTATATTGTGGCAAGCCCACACTTTTCTTTTTCCTATAATGTTAACATGTCCAGGGGGGATTGGTCAGCCACTTGACCTTCAACCCCCAGAAGTTTTTTTTCTCCCTACTTGGGAGTTTTTGGTTCCTCTCCTCTGTTGTCATCTCACTTTCTTTCTTTTATTTCTTTGTCTTTCCTTTTCCCTATTTTTGCATTATTCTTAATGTAAAGCGCCTCATTAAATTGAATTGAATAGAATTGAATGGAATTGAATTGCCTTGTCCTCTGTGATCTCAAACCATGTGAACAACATAAATGTCCGTCTGTTCACTATTGAGCACAGGTGTGCTGGCTGGTGTCCTTTTTTCACCCACGTACAGAAGAAGCCTGCCTGGCTGAATGTTCAAATGCTGTCTTGCTATTTAGCAGGATCTATGGTCTGCGGAGGTTTTCCTGTGAGCAAAGCAGAGTAATGAGACTGGCTGCGGTGCGCTCATGCTGTTGTGTGAATCTTCTGTGTTAACATGTTACTCTAGCATACTGGAAGCCCATTGAAGAGGAATGCCACTTGTATATGTAGTCAGAAAAGAAATAAAGTATAAACATTAATGTTTGTTTCTGGTTTTTATCAATGAGGGATGATCTTATACTACAAACAATGAATTAGGTCAAATAGGAAGAACATATTCTTTTATGATTTTTGAAATGTTTTATTTGTAAAAAAAAATTGCAAAGCAATATTAATGTGAGCGAGGAATACCTTAAAGGGTGATACCAGACAACAACAATAATGAAAGCCATCTGTTAAAGTGACAAGAGCATCACATGAAATTTAGTTACAGGCAAATGGGATAAATTTTTTAAATAGTGTAGTCTGTGGAAAACAGCTCAGTTATCAAGATCTGTATGTGATAAAAATGCCAGTTAAGTGAATCATCAGACACTTTATGTGCTGAATATCAGATCATAAAAAGTCAAGTATAGAATTTCAATAATGTATGGTTTCTTTCCTGAAGTCAAAATGAAGGATAAAATAAACGATACGTTATCAAGCTTTAAATTTAATTTAAAGATTAACATTGTAAAACTACAATGGGTATAGAAAAGAATCACCCACCTTCAAAATATTCACATTTTGTTTCTTTGCAGCCTGAAATGAAGACATACACACACACACACACAAGCAGGTGTCCCCACAACATGATGAACACCCGTTTTTTCCTGGTCCCATAAGGGAAAACTCTATTAAAAATCTGTGACTGCAATGGAAAAACTAAAGATGCAAAAACTCTTGTATTTTTCTTGGTTACTTATGATTAGGGCTGGGTAGGGTTTAAGGTTGTCATAGGTTAGCATTTTTTCCATAGAAATGAATGAGCAGTCCCCATAAAGATATTATGCTAACTATGACAACCTTAATTGTATAATCGTAGCATCACTTCCCTTGACTTAAACTCCACACACCTAGAGTTGTAACCCAACATCCTATTGGCCTTTTAATTTCATCTGCCAGGTATCAGCCCAGTCGCTAATTAAATCAAGATCCCATTGTAGCCTCTGTGCTGCTAGTTTAGTATCTGCTACACCAACCACCTTGGTGTCTTCTGCAAATTTAACCAGTTTACTGTACGTATTGGTGTCAATATCATTAATGAAAATTAGAAACACTAGTGGTCCTAAAATTGAACCCTGCAGTACCCCACTATGAATGCAGGCCCACTGTGCCATTGTGCCTCTAATAACTACCCGCTGCTTCCTGTCTGTTAACCAATTTTCGATCCAAGTTACTGCAGTTCCTAAAACCCCTGTAGCTTTGAGCTTAAGCAAGAGCCATTTGTGGGGGACAACATCGAAGGTCTTCTGGAAATCTAAGTAGATCACGTCGTAGGCCTTTTTGTGATCAATTTCTCCTGTAGCTTCCTCAAAGAACTCAAGTACATTAATTAAAGAGGATCTAACTCTCCTAAATTATTAGTCTCCGAAAACTATTTAGCCTCAAAGCCAAAGAATATATCTGGTGAAAAGCCAATACAGCTCAGCATCCAAAGAACACCATACCTACAGTAAAGCATGGTGGGGGTAGCATCCTGCTGTGAGGGTGTTTCTCTCCAGTGGGGACTGGGGCACTTGTCAAGATAGAAAGAAAAAATGGATGGAGCAAAATACCATTCAAATTCTTAAGGAAAATCTGCTGCCCCCTGCCAGAAAGTTGTCAATAGGAAGAATATTCATGGGAAAGTTGACCACATAGTGGCTGAAGGCCAAAAAAGGTGAATGTCCTTGCATGGCTTAGTCAGACCCCAGACTTAAGCCCTGTTCAAAATCTGTAGAATGACTTGAAGATTGCAGTCCACCAATGGTCACCAATATTAGTGAGCAAATATTGCACAGAGTGTGCAAAGCTGGTAGAGAAGTATCCCAACACTCATGGGTGTAATCAAAGCAAAAGGTGCTTCTGCAAAGTACTGACACAGGGTGTGATCCTTTAACCATCTCAGTAATTCTGTTTTATTATTTTTTTCTGAACTGTTGCTATTATATCTTTCACTTGGCTGTTTTAAGTTGCATTGAGTTAACAACTGGAAAATATTTGTGTGTGTGTGTCTTCATTTCAGGCTGTAAAGTAACAAAATGTGAATGAAGGGGGTGATTCATTTTTATACCCATTCTACTAGATTATTATTTTAATAGTGTTAAATCTTATTATCATGGCATATTCACTTTTTTCACTAGGTTAATTTCTGCAAATAGTCACACATGAGTTTGCAAAAACTTTATAGAGAAAAATTAAAAGGTAAAGTTAAACTGCTTGTTATACACTTTTTAACTGCAAATATTGCCAGTCTCCCAGAACAAGACAACAGATAGTATGGAGTTAATCTGCACATTTTTTTAAAAGTGGGAACTGCACAATAGTTAAGGTTCATGACGAGGCCTGCTGGAAGGGGGAGCTGCATAATGGTGAATGATCATGATGAGGCCTGCTGGAAGGGGGAGCTGCATAATGATGAAGGTTCATGATAAGGCCTGCTGGAAGGAGGAGGTGCATGATGGTGAAGGCTCATGACAAGGCCTGCTGGAAGGAGGAGCTACATAATGGTAAAGGCTCATGATGAGGCCTGCTGGACAGGGGACATTAGCAATTAAGGAAATATGCATCTTTCCACACTCATACCACCCCCCCATACACAATTATCCTTTCAGAATATAAAAAGTACCCATAATGGAATAAGACCTTTATATGACGTTTGATATTCTGATCTTAGTTGGCAGAACACAAGACATTCAATTCTTGTGCAAGATCTACTGCTGTGGTCTGTTGGCACCATCTGTTGCCAGTTAATCTGACATGCCACAGACACAAAACTTGGAATATTGTCCTTTTTTGTGCTTGGTGCATATATTCACAAGTGATGGACTTCATCTTTCTGTACCTTTCTATAGTCTTTCTTTTCCTTCGTTGGTTGGTCTGCCTGAGAAACTCCATGAAGCCTATGAACTGTGCCAGTCTGCCATGTGATCATATGTTACATGTAAATAGTTACAGCTCAGGCCTACTGTAATGCAGTTGGAAGACTGTAACACACAGGCTATTTCATAGAGATGAAGCAATCACAGTAACAAGCTTATCATGGAGATAAGCAAAGGTCACTGCCCCCTCCACTCTAACCAAAGAAAATGCTTAGTTTATTAAGAAACAGTGGCGTAACTAGACCTGGTGAGGAATGGCTTAGACCTTTGAATTATTGCAAAAGATATATGTGGTTAATGCACAATCTGGTTGTAAAATCTCTTTGTGGGAACTCAAAGTACAGTCAATTAAAATGAATGCAACCTTGAAGCGACAAGTTCTACCTTTGAGAGCAAACACATGCAGGTGAGACTGAAGCAGCATGATTTAAGTGAACCATGACCCCAGACAGCTGACAATGCAGTTAAGATCTTAGCAGCCAGTGCCCAGCACTGATAAGCAGGTAGGTACCACACCTGCTTCAAGAATGTGGAGAACCCCCTTATTTATCTGTCTGATTTCTCACAAAGTGGCATTCTTTTGAAATAAACATTGTGACTCCTGTCTTTCATACATACATATAATAAGCTCTGGCTGCTCTTTGGATGAAGTGTGAATTTTTATTCAGTACCTCCAGGGCCACACTCAGCTGTACTTAAGTTCCCTCTGACTTTTTTTCAATGGAAGCCTAAGTATTTCTAGGAAAAAGGCCGTGCCAACAGAACTTTCACCACAGTGCTCATTTCCAAATATCACAGACATCAGTAAGAACTGATGGAAGGTCTACACCTTTTCTTGGAGTGCCAGAAGGATAGAGGAGGCTACTTTTCTCTTCTGATGTAATCCCTCAATTTTTTAAAAGCATGGCAACATGCCAGAGTGAACATAAAAACATTGGACCTCTAATACCACCAGCTCACTATAATATTGTATACGCTAATATTGATTAATGTATGCGAGCTGGAACAGATTAAACTTATAATAGCTCCTATCGATCCACTGGCACCCCCTGCTGGTCCGTGAAATTTTTGTACAACAGAGACCAGTCCTTGAATATCAAAAGGTTGAGAACCTATTGAATTGAATTGATGCCTTTAGAATCCTGCTAGTAAGGGGTTGTCCTAGTCTTGTACCTTGCTTCTTGGGATAGGTGTCCAGCTTGCTACAAATCTGGGCCTGCATTCACAAAGCATCTTAAGGCTAAAAGTAGCTCCTAACTTGCTGATTTAGCAGAAACTCCTAAAATAATGAGCGTGTCAGTCCTTAATGTAGGATTCCTAATTTTTTTTGACTAATAGCAATTCACAAAGCCCCGTAATGCTAAAAGTAGCACCTCAACCCGGAGAACTAAAAAGTAGTCGAGAGGACTCCTAAGTCATTAAGACCAATTCATAAACAGTCACCAAATGGCTCCTATCAATCCACGTTGCATTAAACGAACGCTGAATTACTTAAAAGATACTTTGTCAGTCAGGAGGGAATAATGATTGTCGTGGAGATTGAGAGAGATGCAATAGCATCTCCAATAAACCAAAAACAAAACAACCCAATCAGATACAGTGGAAACCTCTTATAGTGATAACTATAACCAATGTTTTTCTTTTTCTTTATGTCTCAGGAAGATTACCATCTAATTGACATTTGTCTATTACATGAGTATAAAGTAATAAAATTGACAGCGTTGCTATGTACTACATTTTATTGACTTGTTCAAAATACAGTACAGCCGTTTTCAAATTACTGAACTGTGTATAATTGAAATACGTTATAATACAGTACTGTACATAAAATTTACCTTAATGCAGTTTCGCCGCTGCCTCGTTGGCTTGGTTTTGGCAGTTTATCACAAGCTTTGATGCGTTTATTGTGTGGCTCAGTGGGCTAAGCCTGTATGTCTGTAATCACAAGATCGCTGGTTCAAACCCAGCCTCAATATGTCTACGGGTCCTTAAGCAAGGCCCTTAACCCCCAGCTCCCTGGGTGCCCCAACAGGTGGCTGCCCTTTGTAGACAGCTTGCTCTACAAAGAGCAAGTTGTAAAAAGAATTTTCCCATGGGAAATTTTCATTGAGAGAAAATGACTTTTTCCCCCCCATCATGTTTTCTCTTTACACAGCATTAGCCTCAGGTAACTAGCCAGAAGCAGAGGTAGGGCAATCAAATTAAAGTAAAAAAAAATGTGGTAGTCAACTTTTTTTCCCCATACGTAATTTTTAAAAAGACCAAAAATGAACACTGTAAGCAGACTACTATAAAGAAATTATTTAAACAGTATTTGTACAGAATGATTCTGTCCCAAGATTTTTTACCTAAATAAGCAGTTGATCACTATAACCATGATCACTATAAGCGGGTTCCACTGTATTTGTGTTTATAAGATGTTGCGCGTATATTCTCACCAGCACATACTGGCCTCTCATCAACCCCCATAGTTATTGTAGGCAAGCTTGTGCATGATAACGGATGTCAGCCAAAGCGACGGAGTCCTACTTTTATGTTAAAAGTTGCTCTCACTTTATGAATAGGTTTTAGGAAAAAACTTTTAGTGCAATTTAGGAGTACTCAGATAAAATGCTTTGTGAATATGGGCCCTGCTTTCGATTTAATTCACTTTCATATAGCTCCTTTCGCAAGAGTCACCCCAAGGCACTTTACATTGGTGTATTCTGTAATCTGTAAAGCTGTACCTATTATTGAATTTATGGAAGATCAAAATAGCAGTTTATAGTCAGTTTTTTTTAATCATCTACATTTTCATCTTTACACTTGTATGGAAATTATATGAGAACTAACTACCTAACTAAACAAACAAACAAAACAATCTTGAATTACACACAATGACAGCCCTGTTAGCCTGAATTTCTGTATGTGGCAGAAATGACACTAATCTAACGTGAGTCTGCAATCCCAATTAAAAAACCCAAACCAAACACCAAGATCAGTGGAAACTTTGAGTTTATTTTATTTTACACTGTTAAAAACCATGTATAAAATGTCCTTCTTCAGAACAAATGCACGTCATGTCTTTTTCATAAATCAATTTTTTCTTGTTGAGAATTCTCTATATAAAAAAACCCCAAATTTACCAGTAGATTTGAAATCATCAGCAAAACTACCATGCAAACAAATAAAAAAAATGCATGGGGATTGTGTCTAGTAGTAGGTCTCCCTCTCCACCCAACCTAAAACAGAGAATAACCATTAGCCTTGAGTTAGCTATTTGAGCAGCTACCACAAATGTATCACTACTCTACAGTAACAGTACTAAATGATGAAAGTGCTTTTATACATTACAAAGGGTTATGAATCAACCACAGGATAAAAATGGGGAAATTAAATGTCTTATCTTACCCCCTGGGCTGCGTCGGAGAATAAGTTTTCTGATTTCATCATAAATAAAAATGAGGAGTGAGTAAGGGAAAGCACAGAACCACCAGTTTGGTCTGAGGAAAGAGTAAAATGTGAGATCAGTTTAAGCAGACTACTCTCCACAAGAGGCTTCTAAGAAGAGCATATGTGATGATATACCATGACAGCTGTAAGAGTGGCAGCGAAATTTAAATAATGGATGCCAAATACACCATGGAATTGTGAGAAACAAAGCCTCCATGGAGCATTTGTTTAAGAATCAGGACACCATGATTCATCGTTTACAGGTGACATCGTGAACTTACTTGAGAGGGTACATTCTGAGGGCAACATCCATTCCTGGGCAATAAGACAGGAAAGCAGCAAGAGCAGTTTCTTCAAAGAGTCCAAAGATGAGGATCTTGTTCCTTTGAAAAGGAGTAATTAATTAAGTAAAACACTAACAATCTTTCTGGTACAAATGAAGGTCAACAGACCCACTAGTCCTTCCTGTCTTATGCACATACTTCATGCCTTGCTGGAAGACAGAGTTCCTCCTGGTCTTACAGATGATTAAGTCAGCCCACTGTACAATCACAATGCTAGTGAAGAAAGCTGTGTGGCAGGTGAACTCTACAATCTTTCTCTGCTCATACGTCTGAAGGAGAGAAGGAGGAGGAAATCAGAAACAGATCAAACACCAACATTTGGGGCTTACTACATCACATGCACTCACCCACTGCTGGCCATAACTGTCCTCCAGATCATTGACATATCTGTCATCCCAACGAACACGGATACCAAGCAGTGCAGAGGGCAGGAAGCCATTCTCAGCCAGGATGACAAAGTAGGCGAAGAATCCTGCAAGAGCCTGAATCATACCTGAGTTGGGGGGCAGATAATCAACATTTGATGGTTAATTCTTACTGACTTGACCATTTGATTTTCAGTTGCCTAGAAATGTGCACTTAAGCTATTTGTTTTCTCCTGAAAGATGTGTCAATAAGTTTTGGTTTGTAGTAAGAAAATGTCAGGGTGAGCCAAGCCATGAAGCAGACAGCACTAGGGGTGGGTGATATGACCGCAAATTATTATCACGGTATTTTTCACTTTTTGGACGGTGACGGTATTATATCACTGTTACTTTTACATTTTTTTGCAAGTTTTGGGGGGAGTAGTATATTAAATACACTTTAAAATAAGTATGGATGGTTTTATTTCAAAAAGACATAAAATGTTTCATAGGTAATGTTTTCTCATATTTGTTTTAAAATTGTCAGAGAGACAAGTTGCTTCAGCCAAAAACAGTGCATTTTACAGTTCATTTCAAATAAAATGCAGGGTTGCCAACTTCGGTCTGCTGGCTGGAGTGAGATTTTCAATTCAAGTCTGCACACACATGCAAACATGTACATGCATGTAACAATTTTATTACCTTCTAAATAGTCTGTAGGGTTTGAAAACTACCCCAACGCTTTTGATGTCACCAATTTTAGGTTTGTAATGGAATAATATATAGTTGCCTAATTCTAGCATGAGCGTGAGTTTGAAAGCCCGAGTGTCAGGCCAGATGCGTGAGAATAGGCAACCCTGAAAACGTACGTTTTTTGTTTCACGAGTTGATTTGTATAAAAATAACATTACTTTATACAGTTGTTAAAAAAGGTAATCTTTGACGAACATGTAATCACCAATTATCTACATCCATTTATCCAGCATTTTATAAGACACTGCTTTGAAAATTTTTCAGCTGTACAATTTCAAGACAGAGCAGCCGTTCTATTAGGAACATTATGGCTTTTTGCTAGATTCGCTACTGTTAACACAAATGACACATTAGCACAAACAAAAAGGCTGCATAAGCCAAATTATGTCTTGCTTGGAGTTAAAGGAGTTTGACGTTCATTGATATAGGAAACTGGCGGTTCTAGTATTAACTGGGTAGCTGTGCCGTGTATCACGCACCTTGCATGAAGACAGCGGCACATATACAGTATATGCTGATTTGGCGAATATGTTTTATTTTAATTTGCTACTATATAACCAGGTTATTTTGTTTAATGTGTATAAATTACACAAAATCTGTTTATTTTGAATTTGTTAATTTGCTATTGCAACACTTCGTCGGAGTGCGTTTAATAGAAAATTGACACAACGTAGATAAACCAGCTACATATACTATTTAACGACAAGTATTTAGATTACAAATGAAGCTTTGAAGAAAATAAAATGTTTTATTTTTATAAATATGCTGTTGTGTAATTAAAATGCTCAATTTTTGCGGTGTTAACGGTATAGTGTAAATCCATACCGTGGCGGTGTACTGCCCACCCCTAGACAGTGCTATCTAACCGATACTGTCATCCTTCTGCAAATAATGGGATAAGATGAGTTAAAGTGTGAGAGCTGAAGGTGAAACAGAGGAGTTGCTCTCCAGACTTGCATTATTTATTAATCTTTGATTTCCTTCTAATAAATGAATTCTTCAATCTTAATAGAAATCCCTCTCTTTGTCAATAAATAATTCAGTTAATTATGAAAACTGACAACACGTATCTAGAAGACCAGAGAAGATGCTACTGCGATCAGAAGTACTATATATGCTTAGCATATGTCTCCTTTAAAGTACAACCCCCAAGACAGTTCTGAAATAAGCCCCAATACTAGCACAGTGCTTACCACCAGAGATTGTATTTGCGGGTCATGGAAAAACACCATAATAAAGAGACTGCTGCAGACACTCAGACCTCAGAAACCACAGAATGCATAGGTTCTAGTCCAAGATGATGGACTTGGTGAACCCAAGATCTTACCTATCTGACCATAGGCTATGCTGATGAGCCTCTCGTTCACCAGCTTGTCTGTTTTGGGATTCCTTGGCTGTCTCTTCATAATATCACTCTCAGCAGCTTCGTAAGCCAGGGAGATAGCAGGAACCTGTCAGTTTAAAAAGAGGATATTAGTGATAAGGAACTTGATCTACTTAGCAAGGCCATTTTCTTCACTCACCATGTCAGTGCCCAAGTCAATACAGAGGATGGTGACTGTTCCCAGGGGCAGAGGGATGTTGGCAATAATAAAGAGCAGGAAGGGTGTAATCTCAGGAATGTTGCTGGTCAAAGTGTAGGCAATGGATTTCTTCAGATTGTCAAAGATCAGACGGCCTAGAGAAAATAGAGAACATAGTCAGCGACAGAGAGGTCATACGTAATTTGGGGGAAATGCAGGCTGGGCTCTTTTATTTGAACTTGTTTTACCTTCTTCAACCCCAGTGACGATGGAGGCAAAGTTGTCATCCAGAAGGATCATATCAGCGGCCTGCTTGGAGACATCAGATCCTGCAATGCCCATAGCCACTCCAATATCGGCCTTCTTCAAGGCGGGGGAGTCATTGACACCATCGCCTGTCACAGCTACAATGGCACCCTGTAGGTTCACATCAACAAGTTAATTCAAGGTACTACTGAAACTGGAGAGATGGACCCAACCCAACTGCTGTAGGTCCATGGTTTTGTTTAGGTCAGTCTGATCTCTCAGGCCCTCCCCCCCCCCCCCCCCCCCCCCCCCCCCCCCCCACCCACCCGCCACCAACAACACCACCA
>JABJVO010000036.1:573171-584470 GCA_026770805.1 Boulengeromyrus knoepffleri
AAGATCGACCGGCAGGGACACCCCCTCCAAAAAACCTGGCATCAGCATGGATATGACACAGCCTGGGTGCCACCCAAATGCGGAATGGTTCCTAGCGGCTTGGAGGAAGATTGTGTTTGGGATCCCAAGAGGATCGATGTTTTAGATATAATTTACCCACCGCGCTATACAGGGTTGTGTTTTGATCCATAAAAAATAGAGAAAGAAACAGAATGGGAAAAGGAAGGAAAGAAATTGAAAGATCTATATATAATCTATACGTAGTTTTTTATAATCTCTTACCTATCATGTTAAAAATCAATCTCTCTCTCTCTCTCACACACACACATAGACATACATGTACAGTTGTCCCTCGTTTATCGCGGTTAATCCGTAACAGACTCTACCGCGTTAAATGAATTTCTGCGAAGTAGGATTCTTTATTATTCGGCTGCACCTGCCGTTGAAGGATTTGCGGGGTTGCTCGAATACGTAGGCCTACAGTCCATACGTACAGTAATTTTAATTTAAATTTTAATTGTAATACAGAGGTGTATAATTGACTCAGACAACCGAGCGCGCGCTGTATCATTTTCACTGTCTATCAACTTTTTAATGAATAAATGTATTTGAAAAAACCGCGATAGAGTGAAGCCGCGAAAGTCGAAGCGTGAAATGGCGAGGGACGACTGTATTGCTAAAAAATCATGAAATCATAGGAACAAATAATTTTAATAAAACAAACTATTTCACTATAACATTTTTTCAAAAGATTCTTAAATGAGTAAGAATGACCCATATTTTAATATTTGTTAAATGGTTTAAATTGAAACTAGTACAGGTAATTTATTTCCAACAAAACGTTTCATTTCAATGCTTCCAAAAAGGCTTCATGAAAAGATGCCAATAATAAAAGAGAGGGGGCATTGTATTTTAATTAGGGATGTTAACCCTCATCCTTCCGACAGGGGTCCCTGCACATCTCAGAGGTATATTTTTCTCGTATCTCACAGATGATTTTTTTCTTTTATTATGTTTTATGACTGTTAATCAATTTGTTCCTAGTGATGTCACATCTTTGTTTTCTATTTCTGCTTTGATTAGTGCTTTTTAAAAACACAAATGTTTTGGGGTCCCAGCGAACCCCAGTCAAAAGTGTCCAATTTTGTCTGTGCAGTTTTAATAAATAGATAATGTTTGCTGTGGGATATCATGTATAAAAGTTATAAAGTATGAAGCTATTATAAATAGTAAAGAGTGTATAAGTATAGAGAAATGTTTATGGGTTATGGTTGTGTTTCTTTATACTCAGATTTATGTTCGTGACATGGTTGAAAATCGGAGGGTGGGAAGGAGGGAAATGTAAGGAGAAGGAGGTTTCTCACAGCTCCAAGATGTGTTTGGCTGTAATAAATCTAGAATATAACTATATAATGTAGTTATTGATAACACCAGCATTTGTTTTTAGGCAAAATGGTAAGCAGATAAAAACTGGCCAGATTTGGTGTTGTAGCTTTGTACTGAAATACAAAATAAAATTTTAAAGTTTGAATGAGTGTGTGTTTATTTCAATTGATTGATAATAGGATCAAAATGACCCCGACGGGTTTCATCATATTTGTACAACAGAAATAGTTTACTTGAAATCACTGAAAAGTAAGTGATACCACAATCAAAGAATGAGGAATAAACTTCCAAGCAATAATGTGGATTGTACTTGGGATAAAATTATAACTTAATTATTTTACAATTAAACCAACTATTTTGTTTCTTTTATTCTGTATGTACCGCTTCAATTGAGATTTCTTTGGGGATACAGATACATAAGAACGCCACTACTCAGACCAATTACCATACAACAATGTGGTAAAGACTAATATCAGTGCCATACCATCCTCAATCGTGGTGGGTTTCTAAAAATAAAGCTTAATGAAAATCTGAATATTAAATGAACAAAGTGATTTGATTATATTTGCTACATGCAATCCTTCAACCATTAAGACAGCTCTCACCTTTTTTTTTTAGCCCTGCTAAATAATTATCTCATGCAGTCTAACTACACAATCTGTGTTTGGTGACAGTTACCGCACATTTTACTCACTTCTATATCACAGATCTTGTGATTCTTAAAAAAAACAACTAATGCAAGTTTTCAGTGTTCTTCCTCTAACTAAAACCCAAATTTAAAGCACAAACAAGGGAAGACTCAGAAAGAAGCAGCATGTGTTCAGCTTACAGGAACACAGTGTGCTGGGGCCTCATATATAACGACGTACGTCGAATTCACATTAAAACATGGCGTACGGACAAAACTTGTATAAAAAAAAATTGTATAAATACCCACTTTGTTCTATGTTTTTCTAAAACAACAATGGATAAACCACGTGGGAAAAAGAAGTATTTCAGCGAGTGCAGAAGTGGAGGTCATGTTAACAGAATTCGAGAAAAGAAAAGTGATATTATTTGGTGGTTTAAGCAGTGGAATCAGCAATAAACGAAAGTTGATGGAGTGGCACAGCGTGGCGGAGTCAGTTAAAAGTGTTGGTTCCGAAATTCGCACGGTGGTCAAAATTAAAAAGAAGTGGTCGGACATTAAAATCAACGTTAAAAAAACGAGCGGCCGCTCCCCGTAAGAGTCTTAACAGCACAGGCAGAGGTCGCGGAATTCCCGGTCTCACACCCTTTGAGCAACGAGTTGCTGCAATGACACTTTTATCGGGGGAGGGGGACGCCGATGTCAGTACCATACTTGTTTGAATTACTTCAATGTTTATGAGTAACATGTAGGGAGCAGATGCGGTATTACTTTCGTTTATTCTGTTTGTTTATTCTTACAGGCAATAGTACAAGAGGTGCCCCCAGTGCCGAGGACGACATAGGCGATGATGGTGCTGCTGTGCTGAGCACATCTTTGGGCGCTGGCTGCCCACATTCCCGTGCCTCAGAAACCGGGGGGCGACCATCCGGCCGTGTGCTGACTGAAGCTGTGCTGCAGTAACAAAAAGAAATCGTGAATGCTGTAAGATGTTGCCAGTGAATTAAAACATCTAAATGATACGCTGTGTGATACTGAAGTTGTAACACTGTTCCATTTGGTGGCTCAGGGTCTGGTTAATCTTGCCTAAGCTCTTCAGATACCGGCAAGCCACTATTTTGTACCAGATTATGCAACACGCTACATGCGTGTACAATGCGACACACTTTTTGCAGACTGTATGTATAGCAGCACCGCACCGGTCTTGTCCAGGCAGGGCCAACAGCCTTAAAGCTGCTCTACAGTGTGCTCCACTACCATCCGAGCCTGAGAATGGGGGGCAGCATTATAACCCCATCATTCTGTGGGTTTGCGAGCGGTGTTAGAAGCCACGACTTCATTGGGTACCCACTGTCCCCTAAAGAGTTGTAAAATGGTTAAATCAAACAAAGCTTACAGTATTGGGCCAACCCACATAGCAAAATGAGTCTGAACCGGATCCGGGCCAAATGTTCTTCAGAAACCGTTGCAGATCCGTAAACCGCATCTGGCCCGGTGTCTTTTTGCACAACGGACCAGTACCAGTCCGAATCCGCTTTCCAGATTTGAAACAGATTTGGGCCATATCTGGGCCAGCTTTACATTGAATATTACCAAATCTGGCCTGTATTTGTACCAGAGTCAAAAGGTAAATTCAGATCTGGTCCGAATGTGGCTCACACTCATTTTTTCCAGACTGATTGCTGACCACTTCTGCTCCAGGATCCTAAGTGAATTGGTACACTATCTAATCTAACCTAATATGGAATACATGGAACACTCAAATTGACCCTGTTCATCTTCAAAATTTTATTGTAAACATAACAAGCAATAAGTCACATTTTGCAAAATAATTCAATAGAACATTTTTAAGACATAAAAAGAACAAACATTTAACAAATTTATTGTCCACTGAGCATTCAACCATCCTGTCCAGGTGTGGAAGCCCTAAAAAAAAACAAACAAAAAAAATATATAATTTTGTGCACAAATACATCATGGCAACTGATTTCATGATAATTTTTACCTATGACTGTACAATATGTCCATTTATCTTCTCAGTCATCACAGCCTCAGTATGTTTCCCAGAGTAACAGTTATTATTAGTTATACTGGTGAAACAGTGATACAGCCTGCAGTATTCCCACCAAACAAAAGCATTTTAGGGATAGAATTATCATTACTATTAATCATTAGGCTTTATGACATCTAAATTTATTAGTTTATTGAAGTATTAGCACCTGTCATTGCTTTCCCTTGTCCCTGTAGCATTCTACATCATATTCACTCATTCTATAGTGCTTAATATTTAAACTAGTTTATCACAAACATAACACAGACCAGTAAAGTTGGTGAGACTGAAATTCTGAAATTCTATAATTATTCAATTGAGCAAAGTTCAGACTCATGGTTTGACTAAAAATACTAAAGAATAGAATCTCACTCTATTGTTGATTATGTCCAAAGGCAGATGTTTATTATTTTATAGATTTTATAAAGGTCAGAACCGGATTTAACAGGTTCTCCCCGTGTCTGCTTCGGTTTCTGGTTGCTTTCAACAGAACATGTAGTAGAAAATGTTCTAAACTGGCCTAGTGTCAATACATGTGTGGTCACATTCCTGTGTCCAAGGTGGTCCCTGTCTAGGACCCCATATACCGGTTGTTTTAAACTAGATCACTGCATCCCTGAATTGAATAGAGCTGTCATAGATGGTGTGTTTGGTTCAGAAATGGGAAATCTCATGACTATAGAAGACAAGATTATGGACACTGAACACCATAATTAATGAAACCTGTGTTCAGGGGTCCAATTACTCTGTTCGTCACTATGTATTTTTTATTATTGGTAGAAATAATAAACACTGACCTGTAACGCTCCCTGCGTCCACATCCACGGTCAGATGCAAGGTTGAACCATCGGATTGCATGCTTATTTATCTCCATTTCTGTGGCATTGCTGCTCACTTTGCATGCTCGAACAGCTCCTAAATGGGAAAAAAACAGATATATGTGGAGTTTATCCCCTTCATCTGGAACATACAGTGCTCTGTCTGGGCCTTATTGTTTATTAAGACTGGTTATTTTCATAATTTTTTGTCCATTATAATCACAATACTGTTTTTCATTGGGCACAACATGACTGTCAGGAAGCTAGGGCTGTACAAACCAAACCGAAAAATGTTCAAACTGTTGCGTTGCTAATATATATTCCAAACACACGCATTTTTAACCATAACATAAAACTCTTGGTAATACTTACTAATCAAAAGTGTCTTCAGATTCATTACACTGAATTTCAGTTTTTGGTTGGCTCCCTTCCAACTGATTTTTTTCCCAACACTGTTGCTGAACATGTGACCCAAGATGTTCCACGTCACCTTCTTCACATCTTGCCCTCCTAGTGATGATAAAACTTTGAGCTGTAAAGTAGAAAATGCAAAGTCATATTTAATAATAATATGGGTGATATTAAATACATAGCTATCCCCTGCTTTATGAATGCCCTTTACAAAAAAATGCTTTTACGAAAGACATTTTTAAATACCTGTTTTTTTCTAAATATATTTTTTTTAGTAATGAATGAGAAGCAACAAAAAACCAGGTCTGTGAGAATCCATGCTTTTATTTTGTGCTTCTGTTTCCGAGATGTGTCACTGCTACTGGCAAGTTGAACTCCACTGTAATACATTATTTTTTGCTTTATCTAAGGTGTGCAGTTACATCATACCTGCTTTGATTTGTTGGGGTCTGGGAACGCTCAACTTTTCCCCAATAGAAATGAATGGGAATTGCTTCTCTGCTTTACGAAAATTCAGTTATGAAATGTTTTGTTTCCAGTATTTATAAATTTCCAACTTATTCACAACGTACTACTCATATTTTGAAGCTTAAATGTTACATTAAGACATTGCTAGATGTTAAAACAAAGCACAATGTTCACATAAAAATCAAATATGAAATACTAAATTTACTACCAGACTCTTTTTGGCTCCAGTCTTTGCAGAATCAGCTAGCCATGATTCCATCTGCTCCACTTCCTCAGTGGTGTTTAATGGGAACTGCAACCCTTCTGGCATCTCTAGAGACTCCTGACACTCTTGGTTTTCGAAGACCTTTGAGTTCAGGTTATTCAGCATTAAAATGATTTGGCTTTGTTGGTGCTTGACCTGCTCCAGAAGAGTGAGCATATGCAACTGGGCAGCTGTAATATGAAAAAAGAGTACATCAGTAGGTTAAAGTTACAAAACAAAGTGATGCAAAAATTGAGCCATCAAAAACAATAGCACTAGGGACAGAAAATGTAGGAAACTGTTCCACAGGAATATAACTGAATATAACAAATTGACAGGGATAAGACAACTGTCAAACACACCAAGAGAAATCAAACACCCTCTGTGCCATAAAAAGGGTGTGGCATAAAGGACCTAATATTTGCAACACAAATAAGAGGCAAGTCTGAAGGACTATGTCAGCTGTGTAGGGGATTAAAAAACACACCTGTGCAGGGAATTTGTCCAGTTCCAGTCCTGGCCACTCTGCAAGTTGGGTGGAAAAGATGTTGACCGTCCAAAGTGGTGGTGTTCATCTCGGGGAGAGACAGCATGTAAGTAGGCTGAGCTTTTGCTGCTACTGGAGGTGTCACCTGAGGAGTGATATTTGGTGGCGGGGGAATGGGAGGAGCCTGGGCTGAGGTACTTGGCAGGCGAAGAGCTGGAATATAGTCCCGTCGTTTCTTGTGAGGGGCTTTCATCTCAGTATCATCACTATCAAAGTCAGAATCTCCTAAATAGTGGCTGAAAGCAGAAAACACACAAATGTAAGCCACATTTTAATTTATAAGAATACAGGGAAACACTTTAGATACTGCAAAAAATCATTAGTAAACATTATCAAAAAATTCAGTATTATGCTATTCATTTTTGTACCTAATTACGTAACCTAACCCTAACCCAGATGTTTAAGGCTTATTACTATTATAAATCACTTATTCATTAGTTATATTATTTAGCAGTAACTAAAGTTTCACAAAATACAAATGAGGAAATCAATCAATTTTGAAGCAGTAATACTAACACAGGTTTGGGTTTTCTCCGAGGTCTTGAGTCTTCTTCATCATCCTGTTCGGACTGCATGTCTGATGTGCTGCAGGTTAAAGATTTGCTTTAGGGAAAACACACTCCTTTAGCCACTAGAAGAACTCTCACCTTCTCTGAGACCTGCTCTCTGAATTCTCTGAATTGCTTTGTCAATCCTTTTGTCACTTTTATAGTTAGGCCACATAGTCTCTCCAGCACTGTACCATTCTGAAGGTACAACTGCCACAGATTGCGTTGCCAAGAATTTCACAACATGAAACATACTGGAATAAAGACAGCAACACTATGATATAGACAGTAAAGGTAACACTTTAGGGTTGGTATTGCAGACACATCTAACACTAATGAGTAACGTAAAGGCAAAAGCATGCAAATATTATTTCAGTGGTAATAAATCTGGCAAAACATGAATTATAATGTTGTTCATTATGAATGAAACAGGTATAAGACTGTTACTAATATTTATTACTAAATTAACATGAATTTATATGTACTAAGAAATTGTTATGCTTTATAGTGTTTATATAATGCTTGCTGATGACATTTTGCAGTAGCGAGATTTTACATTTGCCTTAACTTTGATGGCTTTTATGCCATCAATTCAGTTTCTGAGAATGAGTTAATCTTCTCACATATGCTTTTGAAAAATTTAATTAGTAAGCATACAACATACAAGAAACACTTTCAGTTTTTGACAGTACTATATTGATAAAAGTTCATTTAACAATGGACAAATACATAAACAGTATTTAAGAACAGGTTCATTTAACAACTTGACAATGGATTAATGTTCAAATACATAAATTTAAAAACAAACCAACTTTTCCCAACAGAGACAAACCTTATATACAATCATGTGTCTGTGTGGTACAGGAGATAGGAATAGAGACAGAGAAATCTATGGTAAGTTAGTTATGCAGTAATGGTATAACCACAAAACCATCTTTGTGAGGCAAGGCAACAAATTTCTGCATAATGTTAGAACACTTGGCATACTTCAGTTCCTCCGACAAGTGAGACACAAAATAAATGCTCAAAAATTCAGAGATAAAAGGATAATCAAAGAAAGCACTCCTCTGTTCAAAGACTTTGTACAAAACATACACGTCATCTGAACAAGAAACTATGTTAAAAACAACACAAATTTCATTTCCAATGTTGAAAATATTATCTCCTGTTGAAACTTTAACAGTCCACTTGTCTTCATACATTTCCTGGTACTGTCCATTCACTCCTAGAACACTTAAAAGCGGGCCAATAAAGTGTGGTTTTTTAAGAGTACGTTTCAGCACTGAATAGTGTTGGGTGTTCTGCTGCTCAGACACTCTTCTGAGAATCTGCTGGAGTGGACAGCTTGCTTTTCTAACAAATTTTTTAAGTTTGTGCAGGTAGTTCTCATAAGGGAAGGATGATATTTTATCTAGACAACCATGCAATATGACATCTTGTGGGAGATGTACTAAGGCATGCACATTGTAAACAATTTCATGCTGGCCATAAATGTCTCCAAAATGACTCACAAAACTAGAAAGCAATGTTTGTGTGTATGATGCATGAGTTAATGACAAACTTGGACTGATTAGTATGGAGATGCTGGCAAATAGAAGCATGAAGTTATTGTACATGTTGCTGTCAAGAAAAGACATAAGGACAACAGGACCAATGTAGAGGAGAAATTCCCTGAATTCTGTTGCCTTCCAACGGTCAACTTCCCTGAGCGACCTTGGTCGTCTAGCAAATTCCACAGGTATATATGGACGCATTTCCACAAGACGATCAGAAATTCTATCGACAATTTTAGAAGGCAATCTGAAAATTAGAGGTCCCCTCATCCACATTAACAACAACTTCCGGACAACCCCCAAACAAACAAGATGCATATATTCCAAAGGGAACTGGGATATCATGCCAACTGCACATTCTTCAAAAGGATGTGGACCCACGTGATGGTGTTCCTCACCATGCCTCTCTTTAAACGACCCATCTGTTCTAAGTCTAAAAGTGGTCTAGGGGTATGTCATCCTTCCATCTACACGATGTCCTGGCTGCTCACATTTGTCCCCATGATAGCCATTATGTGCCTTTATGTTCTTAATGAATGACCTGGCAGGTGCGTCACAAATCACGGTGTCTAATTTGAGATAGAATCTTTTTCCTTCAATGTCAAAACCTCTCTCTAGTTCTTCCAGTTCTTTAACAAAATCTTTCATGAACTCAACAGGGGAGTCAGGTTTTTTTTGTGCCACAAAACAGCCCAAGGACAACTGGTTCTTTCATGGGATGACTGACCAAGAGTCCAAGAATTGGCCATAGTTGCATGGTAGAACTTTTAAATAATGGTAGGCCATCTATGTTTATTTGAAGCTTTAATATACTACACACATTAGCAACTCCATGTGAAATCCTAGATAATGTGTTTTGTAAAGAATTTAGAATGCCAAAGTAATAGTACAATCCACCACACTTTTCTTCAATTTGATACTGAGTTTTTGTCTTTAAAAGAGTGCGAGCATCTTTTGGCAAATCTGGGTGATACACTCTTAACAGGCTTAGGAGAGCTGTAAGGGCTACAAGGGATACTCCAAAATTTAATGCCCAACTGCTAATTTGATTACAAAGAGTTGCCTCTTCATCTACATTTTCATTTTCAGTGTCAGAAGTTAAACTCTGGTCCCAAAATGTAGAGCCTATAAACTCAAACTCGGCACTCTCTATCTCTTTTGAAGTGTCCATTCCCTCCCCTTCACTCTCCATATCTTCTCTCGCCTCTCCACTCATGTCACTTCTCTCTTCTACAACTTTTCCACTCTCTCCTCTCATTACTGCATTGCCAGCTTCTGCTTGCTGCTCTTTCATTTCCTCAATAATCTCATTCAATCGCCTTCTCACAGCCTTGCGTGCCCTTCGGCGGAGAGTTGAACTAGACACAATTTTGTTCATATCTGCGCTGAGAGCAAAAACAAAACAGAAAAATAGCTAACCAGTCCATATTTTATTGTATACCATGTCTTTGGCAAATACTGTTTTATTAGTCCAGACATGTAGAGTGGGTGTTTATTTTCATAGAACTGTCTGTTCTGGCAGCCTAATAACAGTTTTATATTAATCTATAAAAAGAGCTAAATTGGGTAAACATTGCAAAAAGTACCACTATAGATAATACCCCATTCCCACGTTGAAGTTTACGGACAAAGAGTGTGAATGTGGAGAATAATAATACAAAAGAGGTCAATATGAGCAAAGTTTTTACTTATTTCATTGATCTAAATAATTTTGACTCAGGGAGATTAAATAATGCACGTCTTTGTAACAGCGCTGTTTATAAACGCCACACTTAAAAAACGCAAGTAAAAATACAGACACTTTACCGTGTTCGAGTGGCTATACTGACCAGGTAGCTTTTTGGCAAATAAATGACTCTAAATGACGGCTATGTTTCTTGCCGCTTCCAGTGAACAGTCTGTCTGACCAGACATTCTATTCTTATAGGGACTATATTTTTAAAAGCACATTGGAACATTATTAAATGCTAAGTGAGGTTATTTTCTTCAGAAAAAATAATCATGAATAGTTTATTCTATTACTATTTTTGTTCGTTAACCACACTTCATTGTGGTTTATCCCTTACTCATTAAAAATTTTCTTCGAGGTTTTAATGACGAAAAGGTCCACCGTGTTTTTTTTTTGATAAAGGTATTTTTATTTAGTTTCACAAGTTGTAGTTTACAATATAACATAAGTTCAACAGAACCAAAACCATCCCTCCCCCCACACATACCAGACAAACCATGTTTACAGCATGAAACACAGTTCAGTATACAGAGCTCCCACAGTCAGATGAAAAAAGAAAAGAAAAGAAAAGAAAAAAAAAAAAAATACCATAATAAAGATAACTGAGAACAGCAACAGGGGTTCACATTGTTATATTCTCTGCCGCCATATCTTCAACAAACATAAAAAAAGGCTGCCATACATTATAAAATTTTCTAGTAGACCCCCAAATTGTGTATCTGATTTTCTCCAACTTGATATGATACATGATTTCCCTAATCCAATGACTATATGTTGGAGGTGCTGAGTCTTTCCATTTCAATAGTATCAGTCTCCTAGCTAGGAGAGAGCAGAAAGCTACTATTACTCTTTCCCGCATCTCTAGATGGGAGCCCGTCTGAGTTACGCCAAAAAGTGCAATGAATGGACACGGCGGA
>JABJVO010000036.1:624862-638714 GCA_026770805.1 Boulengeromyrus knoepffleri
CAAACACTGTGTAACACTCCAAGTGTTCATATCCTCAAATCAACACCAGAATGAACACCTGTTAACTCAGAAAAAATTAACACTGAAAAAACAACACTAATCAAACACTGAAGATTTTGCTGTGAAGAGGGCAGAGGAGTTAGTCCAGCACAGTCCCTGGGGCCTAGCAGGTAGATCCCCGAGGGGTCCCATTCTAGCTCCTCCTCTCCCTCCACCAAGGGAGGAGGAGTGATGGCAACACAGTCCGGGACCTCCTCGGGGACAGGGATCTGCAGCGTAGGCGGAGTTGGGGCCTCAGACCCAGCAGGGGGCAGAGCCCTTGGAGCCTTGGGTGGAGCAGGAGGTGGAGGCCCAGGAGCCTTGGGTGGAGCAGAGACGGGCAGAGCAGAGACGGGCAGAGCAGAGATGGGCGGTGGTGCAACCAGGACCTTGGGAAGCGGCGGAGGCCTAGGAGCCTCGGGCGTATCTGCAGGCGGAGACGGTGTCGGGACTTTGGCCCCAGGGGTCGGAGCGTCAACCGCCGGGATGGGCAGGACAGGCGGAGCTGCCGGGGCCTCGGGCGGAGCAGGAGGTGCAGCCACCTCGGGCGTGGCGGTAGGCGGAGGAGGTGCAGCTACCTCGGGCGCAGCGGCAGCAGGCTGGCGGGCGTCGTGCGTGGTTTCAGCAGGCTGGCGGGCGTTGTGCACGTGTGCAGCCGGAATGGGCGGCAGCATGGCAGGGGCCTCCGAGGGCGCAGCGACTGGGACTGGCCGGCCAGCTCCTTCCAGCATGACCTGGGCAACGGTACAGACAGGCAGGACAGGTAGAACAGGCGGGACAAGAGCTGGTGAGACAGGCAGGTTGGGCGGAGCCGGTGAGACAGGCAGGACGGGCGGAGTTGCAAGCGGAGCTTCAGCCGGCGAAGGCGACAGGACCTCAGGTGTGGGAGGAGGCGGACCTGTAGCAGGCGCCTCGGGCGAAGCAGCAGGCGGAGGCGATGCCGGCACCTCGGGTGTAACAGCAGGCGGAGGCCGCTCTGGCACCTCGGGCGTAGCAGCGGGCGGAGCCACAGGCAGAGCATTGGGCACGGGCAGAGCTGCAGGTGGCGCCGCGACCTCGGGTGCGGGTGGAGCTGGAGCAGGGAGCTCAGGCGTAGCCGCCGATTCTAGGCCAGCAGGGGGCGCCGCAGGAACAGCCAACTCTAGGCCAGCAGAGGGTGCCGCAGGAGCCGCCAACTCTAGGCCTGCAGGGGGCTCGCCAGGGTCCTCGGGTGGAGCAGCAGGAGGGGCTAGGCCAGTGAGTGCTGCAGCGGGCGACACCTGTAAGGGCAGAACAAAGACGGCCGGAGCCTCGGGTGGAGACCCGACCTCGGGCGTAGCTGCAGGAGGAGGCGGTGCCGGGACCTCGGGCGTAGCTGCAGGCGGAGGTGGTGCCGGGACCTCAGGCGTAGCTGCAGGCGGAGGCGGCGCCGGGACCTCAGGCGAGGGCGCTGCAGCAGCGACCGCCGACTCTCGGCCAGCAGGGGGGTGCTGCAGCAGGCACCGCCGACTCTCGGCCAGCAGGGGGCACTGCAGCAGGCACCGGCGACTCTCGGCCAGCAGGGGGTGCTGACAAGACGGGCGAGGCAGGCGGCAGGGCCACGGGCGTAGCGGCGGCGTCAGGCAGGGCCGCGGGCATAGCGGCAGCATCAGTCAGGGCCAACTTGTGGCCAGCAGGGGGCGCCACAGCAGCCAGAGCCTCATTGGGCTGTGCAGCGGCCACCGGAACAAGCAGGACAGGCAAGACAGGTGGCGCCGGCGAGTCAGACGGGACGGGCAGGACAGGTGGCGCCGGCGAGTCAGGCGGGACAGGTGGCGCCGGCAAGACAGGGGGGACAGGAAAATCTGGTATCTCTGCAGCAGGCGTTGCCCCTTTAAGGATCTTGGGGATCCGGGGAATGGCATCCCCTATTGACCTGGCGTGCTGCAGGCAGTAATGCAGCCGACGGTTGCTGGGAAGAGGTGGCAGTGCCGTTAGCCGCTGGCTCCCTCCTCAACCAGAGCAGCCTCTTCATGCCATCTACCAACCTCTCTAAATCGCCCCGGGGAGAGGTTGGGGTGAAGGTAGCAAACTCTCCCTGTAGCTGGTCAGCGAGCTGGGCTGCTTCCGGGCAGTTCTGCATGGCCGGATCCTCCAGCACCCTCCAGTATAATTCTTGAAGCGTGAAGAACTGGCCGGTGAGGGACGGATCCGTGCTGTCTGCGGCCAGCAGGAACACCCCTGGTTCAAGGATTGGGAGGCGCTCCTCCAAACACTTGACGGGGGAAGAAGAGGAGAGGGAAACCTCCCCCAAACAGATCGTCGGCGCGTCTTCGGGTCTTTTACCTCTCCTCCTTTTCTTCCTCCGGTTCGCAGCCTTCGGCGGGGATTGGGCATTATCAGAGATATCCCGCGGTGGATCTGGCAACCGTTCGTCATCGAGCGGGATCCATCCGGTTCTTAGCTCGGGAAGTCTCCCCCGCACCTGCTGGAGGTTATCGCGCACCTGAACATCGAGGTGCATGTCCTCTTCCAGGGACATCCCCTCCAGGATGTCCCGACTGGCTAGCACCCAGGCTTCAGGGTTCTCCTGAACCTCGGGCTGGGCGATCCAGTGCAGTACCTCATCGACCAAACCGAGGAAATCTTCCTCGGGCAAGGGGGGCACTTTCTCGCGGAGATCCGTCATTCTGTTACGTCGCGTGCGGGCAAGCGGGGAAGCAGGCGAGTCGAGCCATGATTACGGGTAGAAACGGGGTTTATTTGCAGGGAAACTAACAATACGGCAGACAACATCAATGACGGATCTGGGGAAACTAACTCACGGACTAAATACACAGGACAGGCTGAACATAACAGGTAACAGGTGATTACAATCGGGAATTAACACGAGGTAAATGAGGGGGGTGTGGCACACACAAGGATCAAACAAGCAGGTCATGACAGCTGCATCTCTCTGAAATACTTTTTACAATTTTTGACTTTTCAGAGTCCTTTAAATCTCTTTTTTGGCCCATTTTGCCTGAGGAAGAGAAGCTGCCTAATAATTATGCACACCTTTATATAGAGTGTTGATCTCCTTAGGCCACACCCTCACTCATTACGCAAATACACATCACCTGATATGCTTAAATCCAATAAGCACTCAAGTTTATACAACTTGAAGCTGGAAAATATGCATAAAAATGATGATATGGCCAAAATACTCACTTGCCTAATAATTGTGCACACAGTGTAGGGTGGATATGTTAAGCTTAACCACAGCCGGCTGTAGACATAATATGAGGAAAATAAGAATAAATATTTAGTAAGCATACAGGAGTTCTGTTCACTCCAATATGGGAATGAAAATATAAAGGTTATATTCAGTGATGCCAGTTCTCACGAGACAAACACAAGCAACCTTACCCCCGAAAACAAGCCCAAAATTCACCCACTCTGCAAAGCAGGATGGAGAAATCAAGCACAGAAACAAGCTCAATATACACAACCTAGTGGAACACAGTCTGTCCTGTAATTTGGCCGTATTACGTGTATTCCTTATAAATGTAACATGCATGCAACAGAAACTAAAGTTTTAATTTATCAATTTCTATTTTCTCTAATTTTATTAGTGTGACATAACTTCTTATGACTATAAACTAAATATAGTTCTTTGTAGCACTTTTTACACAAATTATTGGATACTACACCCATAAATATCACAACACAAAGAAAATATTTGAGAGAGAGATTAATGATTAAAGTAGAGTTGCTTTGGAAAGTCAAAATACTATATACCATGGTCTAATGTATGGATAGCATGATGGAATGAAAAATTTAATTCAGTTATGACTAAATTAACTTTATTGATCCCAAGGGGAATTTACTGGCCAAACATAGTTACACATAACCTAAACCGAAAGCAGTATCTGATGGCAGGATGTCGTTTTAGTTATTTTATGCATGTATGTCTGTGTCAGCTGTCTAATGACTGCAGTCAAGCTATCCACACTTTACTGATGCAATCATATAATCAATGATGGGTTGGGTCTGTATTCTATAGTAGGCTATTATTGTCATTAATATTTGAATTTCTTCAAATGATAAATCTGTTATAAAAATTAGGACTAGGTTAAAATGCCATAAAACCACAACCTCAAAATAAGAACAAGCTCAAAAAAACACAACTCAATGAAATTTTAAGCGACTTCAGAATAAAAACCAAAGCTGATTATAATAAGAGGACTTTGCAACACTGGTTGTAATGTGACTGATGCCAAAGGTCAGTCTCTAAAAGGGCTAGTTAGGGCCTACTATCGTTGCCAACTGTCCCATGTTAGCTGGGACAGCCTGTATTTGGACTGAAATTTGTTTATCCCTACGGAACAGCCATTGTCCCATATTTCAACCTCGGAGTTGTGTGTGCAAGTGCACTGGCAGAATACACCACTAGAGGGTAGTACACATCTGTCTAGCTCAGCGGTGGCCAATCTTATCCGCAAAGGGCCGGTGTGTATGCAGGTTTTTGGGGTAACCTTTGGGTCAGCTGTTCAAACCCAGGTGTGAGGACTCCTCAGACAATCAGTCCTCTAATTAGTAATGTGATTATGGCGCTACAGTGAAAATCTGCACACACACCAGCCCTTTGCTGGATAAGATTGGCCACCCCTGGTCTAGCTGGATGCATTGCCAAAGAACTCATGACAACATAAAAAAAAATATCTGTGTGCTAATCTTGGGTCAGATTTGCTACGCATATGTGTTTAGGGAGTAGCTGCATACGTTCACGCACAAATGTGCATGTGCTTTTAAGTTAAGAATAATAAATCAAGATGGATGAAGGGCCAGCTAAAAAGGAAAGACTGTGTAGCTGTAATGAGCAGTGGGAAAACAAAATGTCTTGGGTAAGTGGTGGCAGTGGTGACTTGATGGTTAAGGAAGCGCATTTGTAATTGAAAGATTGCAGGTTCGAATCCCCAACCAGCAAAGCACCACTGAGGTACCCTGAGCAAGGTACCGCCCCCAAGCACTGCTCCCTGGGCGCTGAATTAGCTGCCCCCTGCTATGTCACGAAAGTCACATATGGGTTAAATGCAGAGGACACATTTCGTTGTTGCGCACTGTGTGCTGTGGTGTGTTGACAATGACCACTGATCACCAAATTCTAAAACTTGCCAAACTTTTCTTATTAGACATGGGGGAGAGAATGACCTGACTCAGCATGCTTCCACAGAGACACATAAGAAAGCAGTACTAGCCAAAGGTGGCAGCAACATCAGCACATTCTTCATCACTTCTACAAAGGAAATTGACAAAATTGCCACTTGTGAGGCCTCATGCGTATATCATACAATTAAACTTGGACTGAGCTATATCACTAACTGTCTTGTCAAACTTAATAGTGCTGTATTTCAAGATTCAAATACTATTAAGAAAATGCACATGGGAAGAACGAAAGCTGAGATTGTTATGAATGTTTTGGAACCAAATACTATAAGTGATATACTGGATCATCTGTGTGCCTCCAAAGGTGAGTCTGTTTATTTCTCATTTGCCACAGATGTATCAAATAAACGGAACAGAAAAATTATGAGCTGTCTTGAAAAGTACCAATTAGATATCGAGAATATCACGTCATATTCAGCAGATAATGCTAACGTTAATTTTGGAAAACACCACTCAGTTTACCAGTTGTTGGCCAGCACGAATAGTAAGTATCAACATTATGAATTTGCAAAATTTTTTTCAGTTTGTTGACACTGAATGATGACAAATACTTCAACATGTTTGCACAAGATGTCTTTCACTTCTTCCAGCTGTTGATCATTTATTACAGAGCTGGCCACTTAAATCATATTTTCGGTCAGTTAAAGAGGCCTGTCCTGGGCACTGAGGAAGATTTTTGAGGATGAAGAGAAAACATACACAGTTGAAATTTAATGGTGTTTTTTCCAAACGTGGGATGTGTTTCTGACAATTTCATGAAAAAACTGGAGGAGACAACACTTTGTATTCTTGACATGTATGGGGAAGTCTCCAAATTTAGATTCAAAATGCTGCAGTGGAAACAGCAGAGTTTTTTGGATACCAAAGAAGACAATTGATGGACAAACAACTGCCATCACAAAGGTCTTCGGTGAATAAAGACTTTGTGCAGTTCTAGGATGCTGTAGTAAGACATATTGGCAAATGGTTGATTTCTCACAAGAGAATGTGATGATGATGCTGAGACACATTGGCCTGTTTGAGGAGCTTTCCTACAGTGATCTTAAGCAAGTAGTCACAGCTCTCCAAATGACAGAAACTATCAATATGTACCAACTATATAAAGAGTTCTGTGTCAGTCGGGAGGAAGTAGACAATGCCAGACAGGATGCCACAAAATCCATTTGAGGGAAGAGGATGGCAGTTTTTCAGAAATTGTATCATTTATTCTCGGCGTACCAGTCTCAAATGCATTTGTGGTGAGAATTTTTTCTCTGATGACCATTAAATTGGCAGACTCAAGAAACAGATGCAACACTGAACTCATCAAAAGTGAACTTCAAATCTCTGTGAATTGTGAATTGTCATGTAAGGACTCCTATCTTGCTGTGCAGAAAGACAAAGTGTTGTTAGAGTCAGTCAGAAGCAGCAAGAAATATCCATGGAAAATGTAGATTTCGTGAGTCAAACTTTTGAGTTGAACTTTTTCTGGATTTTCTCATGCAGTTGTGTATCTACATTGACAAGATGTAAATGATTTTTGTGAAAGAATCCATCCAACCTAAACTGTTCTCTCACATTGTGTGCATTGTTTATAAATTGGTCACATATTCCTGATACCTGTTCTTAATTTTAAATAGCTATAGGTCCTGCATAAATCTTAGATTGGCTTCTAAAATAAAAAGAACTGGGTGCAGAAGGCCATGATATCATAAGTTAATACTGGGCCCTACCCCAATAAAAGAAGGTGGACAGCAATTCTAAGGACACATTTGAAATGTTTAATATTGTAAAGAAAAATGCAATGAACGTATCAAAAGACATGCATTATGTAATACCTTGATACCTTCATAAGTTAAAGAAATGTACTGTATAGATCATTTAACATGTTTGTTATGTAGTCACTTAAAATGCATATCGAAAATAACCAGGCGACATTTGGGATCCTATACAACCCATCAAAGAAAATGGTATAAAATGTAGGCCTACAGTATAAAATGAATTTTAAAACAAATGTCATTGTATATATATCTTAACTGTTTACCCTTTCAGAATAAACCTTATAATATCTGAATGAAAATTAAATTATAGCACCCTATACTGAGAATGACACAGATCATGGGGACTTGCGACTCCTCCGCTGGCACAAGACTAAAAAAAAAAATGAATTGCTTTACATAGACACTGAAAATTCTTGTGTTTATTTGAGGTTATGAATATCCCTCCCTCTTTGTTAAATGGACTTCGATCGTACTTTTAAATATGTTTCGCTTTATATTACAATTAGTGCGCTTCGTATCTCGGCCTAGATATATAAATGATATGCAACAAAGTCGCACACTAAGATGTTCAATTAAAATGAAAAATCGTGTAATTCTGACGTCATGGATACCCTGATTTACGCGAAATAGATTTAAACGAATATATTAACGTTTACTCATCGTGCCTTAGTAGTGTTTGCGTTTTTGCTTACTCGCCTAATATTAAACATGTAAAGGCTTAACGACAGCCAATCTCCAGTGTTGATGGTACTGCTCCCCCGCATACCTGTGGCAGTTGATCGCTGTCCCCTCTCCACACATGCGGCACTTCCGCGCTGTGCTCCCAGCCCACAATACGTTTCTGCATGCAGAATGACGTTTGCGTTAATGTGAACTCTTGCAACGTGCACATGTAGTACAAAATTCAAGCGCTTTCAGCTATCGTATTTCTTAAGGACAACGGTATTTTTAAAATGCCGCCGTGGCGTTTACATCCGAAAATTGGCGACAAGTTCCGAAGTGGAAAAAAAGAAACCAAGATGAAAATTCACCTCGTGACATGTTTGTTGTTTTTAATGTTCGGTGAGTTACTGATAATCGTTTTAAATCCCGTAACTTCATCCATACATTTGTTGTCTAATTTTGTACAAGAAAAAATTGCAATCTTTTTTGTTCAGCAGGGACCTTTTTGGTTATGCATCTTGCCTTGCTCACGCGCAATATAGAACACATTTCAAATTGTTCAAAATAAATTTTTTACTAAACGTAGTACAACCAAAACCAAAGTTAGTAAAATACATTGACCGTCTTATTATCCAGTAAATTCGTTTATAAACATAGCATAGAAGAGCCTTTTATAATGGCTTAATAATGATCATTTATATCTATAAGGTTCAAGTGTCGTGGGTCTCCAACAAAGCAGCTGATTTAAAAGCTTTTGAAACCAAAGGAGTTCGCTTTCTCTGTATGCGCGGGTGTGGGAATTGTTATTGTTGGTCATTTATCTTGCTGGTCTTGCAGATTTATTGATAATTCTTTATTAATTATATTATATTATATTATATTATATGTATAATATAATTGTATGTGTATAATATTAATTTAATGAATACGTTTCGTACATTCGTACATCTCTTGAAGTTGGGACAACAGCATTAACGCCACTATTTTCCTTGTGTTTTTGGTTGCCATTGCTATAGCAGTGCGTAGTACACCAAATATATGTAAAATAACCTCGATTTTCCCAACAATTAGGTTTTATTTGGTATAGCCAGCAGAATAACGCATGTGACATTGTGTTCTGCCTCGACATAAGAAATTAAAGATACATTCATGACCATGTGCCATCAAGGTGCATCCTCTAAACAAGGTATAAAAGTTTCTTTGCAGGGTTTGTGGATATATGAAGCTAATTTTAGGAATGAATGTTCTTACACTTCTGAATCATTGTGTGTATAATTTGTACTCAAGTCAGTCACATTGTGAATGTACCAGCTTCCCCCCTACAGCATTTAATAAGTCATTTTCATTACAAATCATCTATGTTATCAGAACTTGGGTAGAGGGGTTATTAAGCTGAAAGACTATTAAAATAGCCAGAAAGGACCATAATTATGAAAGCCTTCCATGCAACAAGTGTGTTTGTGTTCTGTCTCAACAGAGAAGGAGTTGATTAAATGCCTGGCTACAGTACGTTTCACAGTACTGCTTTAGTCCATCAAGTTAAGTGTGTGCTATGTTTGGCACATTTGTGCCATTTAATACCATAAAAAATCCTTCTTCAAGGACTTAATCCAGATTGTAATAGAGGTTGTCTACATCTTCACATTTTTGGCTCTGTTCTGTTGCCTTACACAATTCGGATTAGCCAATTAGAGTTTGATCTCTCTAAAACAGGATGGAATTTTCAAAGGTGGTATCTTTTAGCTGTGGATCTCCACCTGATAACAGATGCTGGAGATGCTCCAATGCTGCTCCTCTCATTTTCTCCACAATGTATCTTTTCAAACAAGCCCTCTCCTAATAACCCACCAATTCTTTCACTTTCACATTTTGTTGAACATTGAGCACCTGCCATGGGAAATTTAGCACAGGACAAACCTGCAAGACCAGCTCTTTCATACCTGAGAGTTCACAGATTAATGCAGCTGACGATAATATGAATTTACAAAGTCCAAATCAGGTTACACTGATATCATGACTGAACTGAAAGAAGAATGATGGTGGAAGAAGGAAATAAATGGCTAATCAGCCCCTGATATGATGTCCCCCTAGACGGGGGGGTTTCATGGAGGTTTTCTAACATGGAGGTTTTTTATTAAAACCTCCATGTTAGAAAAAAGACCTATGTGTGTCACATGGGTCTTCATTTTGTATTATAAAGTTGTTGCACTTGCCTTTGCTATTACAATCAAAACATGCTCCTAATTCCATCATTTCCATAATCAAGAACTGTAAAAGAGTAATGGGTTTCAATAGAGATAAAATTATGGTTTTGGGGGAAAAAATACACAAGACCCCCATTACACAGTGGTGATCAAAGAGGACAACAGGAATGCTGGGAGTAGAGATTAAAGCAGGGAATTAGTGATTTACCTCTGATTAAGTTATCAAGCTGCCTCACTTGAACTCCAACACAAATGTACTGTAGATGATAGCCTGTTACAAAATTGAAAAGGGAGCCATGCTAATTCATTAAGCACTCTGTTTTAGGTGAATTCCTCCAAGGTTTTATTTTTGGTAGATGTCACACATGGTAAGCTGTCACATTTGTCTAGCTGTGTAAATGTGTAGTTTCACCTGTGGTTGGCCTCTGTGGTTTGCAGTTGGTGGTGAGGCGAGGGTGGTTTCCGTCCCCGAGGGGCACCTGGTACGAGTGGAAGGCCAGCCACTGTCACTGCGCTGCAATGTGTCTGAGTATGAGGGCCCCTTGGAGCAGGTGTTTGAATGGCAGGTGTTCCAAGAGGGCAAGTCCTTCCAGCTCATCTCCTTCATGGAGTCCAGTTACACAGATGCCCGCTTTGCCAAGCGTGTGGCTGATGGCGATATCTCCTTGCTGAGGCTGGCTGACAGTGCAGCGGAATTGAGGATCAGGGTACTCAGGACCTCAGATAGCGGAATTTACACCTGCAGCACTCCAAGCACCGACATGTCTGTTAGCGGCAACTACCAGGCCAGCGTGCCGCTGGATGGTGAGTGTAAAGAAACAAGACCCAGTGAAATCCAACTACCAGCTAACACTGACTGCTGTCCCAGACAGACCAAACTAATAACTGCTTTGCACTAACCACTGTTGCAAGTAGATAGCACTGTTCTGTTCTGACCACACTGACAATTCTTTAACATAGACCACACTAATTGTTACTCCACACTGACCACTATTCCATATAGACCGCACTGTTCTGTACTGACCACACTGACCATTGTGTACTATAAAGACCACACTAATTGTTACTCCACAGTTCATGCTGACCGCTGTTCCATATAGACCACACTGTTCTGTACTGACCACACTGACCGCCGTACCATATAGGCCACAATAATCATTACTCCACACTGACCGCTGTTCCATATAGACTGCACCATTCTGTACTGAACACATTGACCACTGTACCATATAAACCACAATGATCAATATTCCACACTGTGCTCTGTTCCATATAGACCATGCTGTTCTGTAATGACCACACTGACTGCTGTACCATAATAACCACACTAAGCACTCCTCCATTCTGACCCCTGTTCTATATAGACCGCACTATACTGACCACTGTACCATATAGACCACCACAATCATTATTCCACACTGTCCTCTGTTCCATATAGACCACACTTGTACTGACCACAGTGACCACTGTACTATACATAGAAACACACAGTAATAATCACTCCACACTAACCACTGTTCCCTGTTAACCGCACTGTTACATATTGACCACATCATTCCATGCTGACTACACTGAACATTGCGCTACACTGATCGGGGAATTACAGTGAACTAACTTTGCTTACTGTCAGTGTGAGATTTCACTTGAGGCTAAATTTACCTGCTCCCTCTTGCAGTGATTAAGGACAGCCTCCAGGTGCTGTCCATGGCTCCTCCTACTGAGATTCCAGAGGGAAATCCACTGGATATTCACTGCATTGCCACAAGGGACTTGAAGCAGAACACTTATCTTTCTGTGACCTGGTCTGTCAGGAGGGGCACAGCCCCCCCAGAAGACATTGTGACCCTTGGACCTGATGGGGATCACCGGGTGGGTTCCGGCTACATTCAGCGCCATGCAGACATGGGGCTTCTTCCACAGACAATGAAGGGCAACATCTTCAGCCTGGTTCTGACTGAGACACGACCCAGCGACGAGGGGCAGTACACTTGCACAGCAAGGGAGTGGGTCCCTGAGGGGGGAGCACTTTGGCAGCCCATCCTGGAGAAGAGTGCAGAGCTTGGCCTGCTGAAGGTCATGCCTATTGGTGCGTCCATCATAGCAGGGAGCAAAGTACTAAATTTGTTGACATCATCTTAAATTTATTTGCATCTTTAAAATAGATTTGTAAAGTTTGTTATGCAGTGCCCTGCATAGTTGGTACTCATTGGATTTAAGCAGCAGGCTGCCATGATTATTGTGCAGCTTATTGCTTTGTTTGGGATCATTGCACTTTACAGGAAAGGAAAGGTCAAGCTGCCAATTCTAATGAGGTAAATGTAAGGGCTAACCACGTGATGTGGGAGGAGTATGCGTGTGTGCACACAGCCGGACGGAGGTGGAGGTGGTGTGTTGAGAGCGAGCGTGGGAGACCAGCGGGGGGGAGGAAGAAGAGAGGTAGCGCGTTTGTGTGTTGTGCACATTTTACTGAAATAAAGTGCCGAGTCCTGTCTGCCAGCCTTGGCTATTGCGTGTCTGTAAGTGGAGTCAACTGCAAGCACACATGCGGATGAGTGGGGTAACCCTCAGAAGGAATCCTCCAAGGCCGCACACACAGCCTCAGCTAAAAACCGAAGCTCATTAGTCATTACACAATATAGAACCTCAAGCAGGAAAGGAGTCAACTTAGAGGTAGGGTTAGGCAGTGACCCCCCTGAGTCCCCCTTAATAAAACAATGTATAATACATGCTTATTCACTTAAAATGTGCTAGAACTCTGTATATTTTCAGTGTTTTCTCAGCTTGGTTGCAGTGGCAGGAGGAGTTGCAGACTAAGTTTGCGTGCATGACAGTATGAATTTTGGAGTGTCTGTGCTGGTGGGTGTTCAGCCACCTCCTCCACTTCATACACAGCCACTGTTGCCTGGGGTGATCACATTGCCCTGCTTTTGTTGTCAGTTAGCTCACAGCTCTTAATTAAAAGTGGTGGAATGTGGCTGATGGGCAGCAGCCACAGGGGATGGGTGCTGGAGTGTGACCTCACTAAACACCATGGTGGAGGTCATTTTGTACTTGGTGCCATTTTAGGTCCTTAACATTGAATCTGTTCTGAAAACTCAGTTAACAGAATTTGCCGAATACCTGTAACACAGACAAACAAAAATCTCCTGGTTCTGCAATTAATGCTAGAAAGAACCCAGATGCTGAGGAATTTTTTATGGGTTCCTAGTTAAGATTATTTAGAACAAACATGATATTCCATCAATACAATTTTCTTCACTTAAATTACTTACCTAGATGTTTTCCCTGGTGTTTCAGCTGAGTCTTTGAAAGTCTTCTTGGAGAAGAACGCCACCCTGAACTTGCATGATACTCTTCACTTGACCTGCTCTGTCGCACTAAACAATCAAGTGAACATTGGTTTGGAGGTCACATGGCTGGTTGGACCTGACAAAGATGGGTCTAATACGTCTAGGATTCTGGCTCACATGAATCAGGACGGAGTGTTGGCAAATGGATCGGGCCCTGGGGAGATCAGCCGGACAGGATTCGATGAGTTCCAGCTGCTGCTGCGCCATGTGGACCAGTCCGACTCAGGGTTTTACTCCTGCAGGGTCCAGGTTTGGCTCAGACAGAGTGGTGGGCGCTGGGTTCAAGCAGCAGAAAAAACAAGTTACCCAGTTCACATTTGGGTCACCACAATGGGTGAGTGAATATCGTAATCAAGAGTTACTATTCCACATAGCTTAGCTTTCAGGTGGTCTGGAAAGATCTCAGAACAAGCTGCATGTTTCAGAAAAACATCTTCAAATGGAAACAGCAGAAAATGAGACCCTGAAAGAGTGTATCACACCAACATGTGATGTAGACTGTAAAATTCTCTACAAGAACTGTGTTTTTATTCAGGCTGTCAAAATTAACAGGTTAACGTGGATTAATCCATCATCGTGATTAATCTGATTACAATTTTTAACGCAATTAACCCATCTGCAGCGCAGAATGACTCAAAATCCCTGAAATGTCTCTGTCAACCCATTTCGG
>JABJVO010000036.1:665585-681114 GCA_026770805.1 Boulengeromyrus knoepffleri
TAAAAATGAATGATATTTAATCGTGATTAATCGAAATTAATCCACAGCAACCCTGTGATTAATCTGATTAAAATTTTAATCGTTTGACAGCACTAAAAAATACATAAAACAAATTAACTTGCACTTTACTTAGAATCATGCATGGTGTGAGGGAGATGAGAGAGAGGAGATGAGGAGGGTTATTTTGTAGGACGACTTTCACTATAACTAACGGAATCACTGCTATCGGTTTGACATCGCGGTGAAGTTGGTTTTATGTTCGATATTCGCTACATTCACTGACATCTAAACTGCAATATCTTCGGAATCATGACGGCAATTCTTTTCAGATTATAGGCTCTACATGTGAAGTTAAACGAGGAAAATATTTCACACTTTAAGTTAGCTCCACCTTCTCCAGCAATATGAATTAAAAATACAAATCATTCTGCTCACACAAAATTGCCGGAAAATTTAGGGACCGTCTTGAAAGTTCAATGCCAATCAGCATGTCCTATAATCGTCTATCAATATTGCAGTTGGATAAATTGCAATAACTCTTTCATTTTTAAGCCAATCAACATCAAACCAAATTCAATGTGTTCCTCTGGCCCTCTCTCATCTTTCACACCATATGAGGAAATTTTCACACCCATCTATTTTCCAGAACACCAGCTCTATGTGTCCTATAACCATGTGTCAATATTGCTGTTCACACATGGTTATAGGTCACATAGAGCTGGTGTTCTGGAAAACAGTTGAGTGTGAAACTTTCCTGAAAGGGTGTGAAAGATGAGAGAGGGCCAGAGGAACACACTGAATTTGGTTTGATGTTGATTGGCTTAAAAATGAAGGAGGTATTACAATTTATCCAACGGCAATATGGATAGACGGTTATTGGATACATACTGTTCAGGTGGCTCACTGAAATCTTTTTCTTTTTGTGCGAATTTAACAAGGAACCTACCCAATGACAGCTGCTTTTGCCTCCTTTTCGATTTCGTGGAAATGTGGACATTGCATTGTTGTTAAACAGATTCATCACTCGCACCTTATTCGGGTGGTGCTTTTCTACTAAATTTTGATTATACGAGTGAGGCATGCCAACTGAGACTGAGCATGGGAGACAATTACCCACAATCCCGCAGCGAGAGAGGGAGAGAGAAGAACCATCGGCTCAGTTGTGATCACGTGTTGCTAGGCAGACAAAGCATATATGTAATACTCATATTCAAAACCTCACTCGTTTATCAAGTTAAAATTAATTTTAAATTTTTGCTCATCTTGCAAAACACTCGCAAACCAAGTTACTCGCAATCTGAGGTTTGACTACTACATTTTACTGTAGTATTGAAAATGAAGACATTGAAAAAATGTTACAGTCACTTGTGCATTTTCAAACAATATTTCAAACATCCTACTTACAGTATATCCAGTCTCTTGCAATCAATCCCTGAATAGAAAACACAATAATTTGAAACTTTGCAGTATAGAAATTGTTATACCACACAGAAAATATCCTTGTCAAAATTTTCAATAAAGATCAAACAATTATATTGAAAACATGTTCATGCATTTTAACCATCTTGTTCATAGGCAATGGTGCAAGGATTTTTCATTCTGATGGAACTGACAGTTTCCCTGATGCAAATATTTGCTTTTGGGGCATAAACTAAGCATTTTGAGCAATTACTTGCTTTTGCAGGTAATATGCTGTGTTTTGTGGTTTGCACACCTGTTGTGCAGACATAAATTGTTTCCAGAAATGCACCAAAGCGATTGAGAAAAACTGTAACAGTGTACTGTATTTACTGTAATATGGAGTCTAGCAAAGTTAAAATGAGTGTCTTTGACATGAGTAAGTATGAGTTTGCTAAAGAAGAATGATCGGTTTGTGACAATGTGAAAGTGGGAATCAACTATCATTCTGAATTGTGGCGCTCAGGAGCATGCTTACACTGACATACTGACAATATATCTAAGCATTTTGGCTCACATGATTAATAAAATGTTGATTGTATTTTTCATTTTGGTGGTACTGACTAATTCATTGGTGGAATTATTTGCTTTTTAGAAATGAGTTAATTCTTTTGAGTAAGTTACAGGCCTTTGCATCTAAACCTTAGAGTTGTGCTATATGCATGAACTATTTTGAGAAATGCTCTTATAGCCTTGCGAATGTTAAGTCTGTTTTGTGAAATGTACCAAAACAATCGAGAAAAACTGTAATAAGGAATTGCACATTTTCAAAATATGTCATCACTGAATAAGTATGGATGAGAACCAAAATTCTGAAGGCATTTCTTAAAATCAGTGTTAATAAGTACGTAAAAGACACCCCTTAGTAGTTTCATGAAAAAAAGTCTTTGTTGACTAGTTTAATTCAAAATACTCAAGTTTTAACATTTTAAAATGATTCTAACAAAACCGGCTGTTTCGCAAAAGCCTTATGTGATGTGAAAATGTATTATTTAAAACGTTATTTATGTGATCTGCACCACAAAATCTATCTGACACACCAACAATTATACAGGAAACAAAACCTTGTAAACCAGGGATATAATCATTTGTACTCGCTGCCGAGCTAAGTGTTAGATTTCTGGCATTTCAACATTTCTGTGCAATTGGGACTGTTTTGATGTTTTAAGAAAAAATGACATGTTTGTCTTTTTGTAGTCTATGTAAGTACAGTCACAGCGACAATTATTTCTAAGAGGGACAGGTCATATCACTGAATATAATGTAAAATGAATACCCTGCTCAGTAAAATGTACCTCATTTTAGAATTGCACTTCTAGGTACTTTAGGCAGTTTTGCTCTTGATTGGGGGTGCTGTCACAGAAACCTGTGTTGATATTACTGAAATGTAACAGCAGTATTTGAGGACCCACTGCCCTTGGTGCTGAAGGAGGAGACAGGCTAGTAAATAATCATGCAGATAGTCGCCAGACGGTCAACAGATGGCTCCTAGGGAATATTTGAATAAGCATGCCAATTAAACCCAGTTGCCTAGAAATAGGATGTGGAGAGCCTCCATGCCAGTCAGCCTCCATGCTGTCCCTGAAGGGTCTGGCTACACAGCACATGTCCTGCTATGAGCCCACATTAGAGTCCTGAGAAATTGTTAGCCTCAGATCAGGATCATATTCTGTTAAATACCTGCTGGGTGTGTGTTTACAATGAAACTGTCACTATATTCATATTGTATTTACATTTCCACTTCTTGTTTGTTGTTTATTAGTTACACTGACATAAGGTGTATTTTTTCTTTACTGTTTGACCTTTTATCTTGGACCTTTTATCAGGAGCAGCCCCTGGGACCCTTGGGCAATCTCAAACCACCTACAGCATTTTTTGTCTGTCCTAGAGCCTGCAGCCAATGGAACATGCCCAGAACAGCTCCCCTGGGAACAGCACCTTCAGCCAGCTGGGGGATCCTTATGAGATGCCCAAATCACATCAGCCGAGTCCTTGCCATCCAAAGGAGAAGTGGATCTAATTTGAGGTCACTCGTCATCTGCTTTGTTAAACATCTGTACTGGTTGGTAATTACATATAGTGAACACTAGAGGGAAACAGAGCCTAAAAAACAATTGGCACAAGTGGAGTAATGGTACTGGGCCCTGGGTACCTGGGTTGGTAGCTCACATATGGGCAGTGGGAATGTTGATATGAGAAGGTCTATATTCTCCTTCTCAGGGACTTGGGAATTTCTATCACAGGGGTGCGGCATGGTGCAGGCAGAACAAAGAGGTGGATGATCCACTTGCAGCTCCAGAAGAACACAGGGGTTTATTAACAGAAAATGAGAACACTAGGAACACTACAAAACAAAATGGACCATGAGGGGTCAAAACTAAAAAGGGGTATGAAGTAAACTAACACAACCAAAAGGACCTAAAAGGTGGAAACTGGTAACAAAAAACAGGCAAGGAAGCAAACATGGCAAACATGCAGAAGCACCAACATCCCAGAATCAGGGAACCACAGTCAACAAGACCACCAACAACAAAATACTAAATGTACTAAAACATTTGGAGATATGTGTGAAGCAATGAGAAAAGATGATCTGCTGTACAGAAGTGACATTCTTGTGTGGGAATTACAGTCGTTGTTTCGCAAATGTTAATTGTCATTTGGGAAATGCTCTAAAGCAATTGATAATATTGCATGGGTTTAAAAATCCAGCCATGACAGAAGAACATGCTATACCTCATTAGACCCAGATATGCTAAAATGACCACATTTATCAATTTAGAGAGTCGAAATTTTTTTCATTTTGGTGCAACTGTAGACTTAACATGTGACTGAAGCCAAAAGCAAATCTTTATTCCATAAACCACACACTTCCTAATTTGTAACCCAGTACTGATAACACTTTTTTTGCTTAGTATGTTAAGGTGTGATATAAATTCAAATTTGAACTGAAATGCTTTGTGACCATGGTGTTAACAAATCATGGCATTGGAAAATCACACAGAAAGGTCAAGTGTAATTTATCTTACTTCAACAGCCTATGTGGGAAACCAGCCAACAAAACTAACATTTTGGATCCCAGGTTTTCTCCCTGATCTGCAGTAACCCAGGCATTGAGTACATTATGTATATTTTCTCACCATGGTGATGTAATGTACACAAACGTTCTCATCATTTCAAATGAATTGCATTATGTGCAGCCAGTTCATCTTTGTGGAGACAGCCTCAGCAGCATTCATGATAGGTTGGAGCATGGCTGGACTGAGATTATAAATCAACCCTGGACTATTGCCCATGCAGGCCCACTACACATACAAAATCAATAGTTTTTTCAGCCCACATAACTATCGACTCTTCGGGAAAATGCCCAGTATGCCTGATAGCCAGTTCAGCTCTGGATTCCCAAATGAAAAAAGAGTAGGTTTGGGGGTCCTTAATACTAATGCCTAATCACGTACGCAGGGCCGGCCCGTGGCATAGGAAATATAGGCAAATGCTAAGGGCGTCATCCATCCAGGGGGCGCCACAAACGGAGGAAGAAAAAAGTGTAACATTCCACTATTCTTAAAACTAGCTGGTATTAATGTGTCTTAATGAAAAAGAACAAACCCACATGAATTTACCTGCTTAGCAAAGCCTATTAAGTAGTACAGGCTGCGTATTACTAATTCCAGACTAACCGACGTTTAAGTAAATCCTGTGAAAGTTTAGCTGGTAATTTAAATCACCCTCGCTACACAGGACCTCATAGACCTACTCATTTTCGTACGGTACCAGTGGCATGCATTGCGTGAATGACTGCAGACTATTTAATACTCCCAGATGGTGTGTATACAAACTGAAAAAAGACAAGAAGGAAAATTTTGGCCGATAAGGCGTGTGAAACACTTCTAGATCAAACAAGGCTGATTCCGGACGAAGTTTAAAATCTAAATAAATTGCCTATTGCCTAAAAATCAAGCACACATGGGGAACAACGGAACCACGTAATATTTAACTGCATGCCTAAAAGTATTTGTTTTTCTTCGTATTTTATGATGAAAGCAACGATAAATAACACAACACATGCGTCCATGTGTAGTGGGGGGAACCAAAAATATTTTTTGGTCAGCATTCGTTGTGGGAATAAGGCTTGGCTGTGTGAGTCAGTATTTATCCGATTGCGTGGGGCTGTTTTTTTCGGTACAAGTGGAGGAACCGTCCCGAAATATAACGCACTTCAAAGAGTACTAGATGTTAACAAAGTGACCACCCTTGAATCTACGTCCCAAGACGGTGGAACTGCACATGCGCAGAAAGGCTCGATAGCACGTCTCGATAGGTAGTATTTTATGTCATAAAATACTACCTATCGAGACGTCTTGGGATTAGGGTTAGGTTTTAGGGGTTAGTGTTAGGGTTAAGGTAAGGGTTTTAGGGGTTTTGGGGGGTTAAGGTTAGGGTAAGAGTTAGGGTTAGGGCTATCGATTAGCACTACGGTAGCATTTTTCGACAAGGCAGCATATATCGACAGAACACCGGCACTGATGCTCGCCTAGGGTGCCACATTGGCTAGGACCGGTACTGCACGTACGTAACTATGAATGATAAGAACTAAGGTCTGGGAGCAAAACAGTCTTGAATATTACTAATAACAAAACATTTTAATAACAAATAACAAAACTTTTAATCAGTGAAAGTTATTCTATGACGTTAAAAAGCTTTATAAAAAAATACATAATGTGACTGATTTTGTGAACAAAAGGTAGTGGTGCTCCCAATGACGGAGCTGTATGAGTATTTAATACGACGTGGCCGATCTTGCTTTCACTGCTTCTGGAAGGACGCAATGCTTACGTAAGGTTGCTAATGAGAGGCTTTTGTGAGGGAATAGGGTGTGGCACGGCAATGGTTGGCCAGGTACGCCCTCAGGCACCTACAGGTAGACAGGCAGAAATAAGAGCTTGCCTGGAGTGGCTCCTGTAAACACGAAGGTAGCTGCAGTCCCAAAAAGGGAACCACTTATAGACACACTGGCCCAGCAAAAACTGAATTTCTTTTGGTCTATTGTTGTTTGTTTGTTTTGGTTTCCATAGTTAGTTAAGAGAGAGTCTTTAAAGGGGGATGACTCAAATGATTTTTTATGTTATTTCTTTTTACTTTCATTTTCAGCAACACCAAATGCTCAGCCTGAACAAAGAGACCGGTTAAGCTACTCGCCTGTTTCCTTCTTTCAGCCTCGAATCTGACACTACAGTAAAATGATAAGAGGAACCAGACGCCGAGGGTGTGCTGTGCTCTCACGCTGGTTTTGTGGTCACCTTGCTACATGAATCTGTCACAGGATGTCTGTCAGCGATTCGATCAGACAGCTAAGAAGACCACAGATGTTCCATTTCCTTCTGCTTGAAGTATGCAGAAGGTAGCAGCAGCCACTTACGGATCAATTCAGGCACACAGAAACAGAGACATGGAAACTCCTGAGCGGCTGGAGCGAATTCCACGACGCCTCCGGGTGTCCCTGCTTCTACTCTGCCTGAGCACAGCTGTGCAGTGGGGTAAGACCGCACCCAACTGGGAGCTCGACTTCTGCATCTCACACATTGACCTTACATACAGAGAAGAATGCTTCACAGAGAACAAAATATCATAAAAATGAAAAATGATGTCATTCTTGAAGCCTTTACAGGATATCACACACAAAGCATATAGTCCCAAAGCATAAAGAAAACAGCTTATGGTATTAACTTCATGTGGAAGTTCAATATGAATGTGGAAGGCACTGCATTTGTGAGTAGCTGAGAGCTGCTAATAGGGCTCAGAGAAAGTTATTTATTATTGTTACATAACACCAAAAAGAATTAAAGGATAGATACACATTTATATATCTATCTATTTAATCATCTTCTAGCATATTAATCAACAGTAAAATACTTTTAATAGTTGAGAATCAAGGAAGAAGCACATCAATTTTTAATATAAAAATAAACTAATGAAAAGTATTGAATTAATACTGAATTCTGCCCCAGCTCTGTGTGTGTGTGTGTGTGTGTGTGTGTGTGTGTGTACGTGCGCATGTGCGTGTGTGTGTTCTGTCTCAACAGGCCTAAAATTACAACAGAAGGAGTTGATTAAACGCTTGTGGTAGATGTACTCTGTCTTTCAAAAAGAGTTTGTGACAGGTAGGATGTGAGAAATTCATGGTGGTTATAAGAAACAACATCTACAGTACATAGTGGCATTGAGTACATTCACATTGCTATTTGTCCAGCTACAGTACATTTCACAGTACTGCTTTTGTCAATCACGTTAAGCGTGTGCTATGTTTGGCAGATCTGTGCCATTTAATGCCATGAAAATTCCTTCTTCATGGACTCAGTCCAGATTGTAATACAGGTTGTCTACATCTTCACATTTTTGGCTCTGTTTTGTTGCCTTACATAATTCGCATTAGCCAGTTAGAGTTTGATCTCTCTAAAACAGTATTTTCAAAGTTTCAAAGGTACATTGTGTGTATACGTGTGTGTCTGGGGTAATGTATACATTACATTGTGGGGATCAAATAGCCCTACAAAATGTAATAAAACCTGTTATTTTGACTTTATGGGGACCACCTTTGAGGAGAAACTCAATTTTATAAAAAAATTTATGACTGCACAATCAAAAAACTAAAAATGCTTATAGTGAACACGTCTGTCTGGGTTAAACTGATCATTATAAGAGGATGATCATTATAACCGATTTTTTTCTTATTCTTTATGTCTCAGACACAGTACCATCTAATTCATATTTGTATATTTATTACATGAACATAAGGTAGTAATACAGACAGTGTCGCTATTTACTTAATTTTGATTTCAAAATACAGTACAACCATTTCAAATGCTTTTCAAATTACAGTACTATACAAATTAAATTACTGAACTGTGTATAATTGAAATGCACTATAATATAGTACTGGACGTAAAAAATAGCTTATTGTAGTTTTGATGCTGCATCTTGGTGGCTTGATTTTGGCGGTTTATCATAAGTTTTGATAAGTCTATATTTGTCATTGAGAGAAAATTGTTGTGTTTTTTTCTTCCCCCACCAATCAGGAGTCAGGAGCTGCTTGTGTAGATCTTCAGATTCAGTCTTTATTGCAGCATCGAGGTTATCGTGTAACAATATCTCGTCACTTAAGCATCATCATTCCTTCAACCATTCACCATTGTTGTTTTCTCCCTTGATCCACACCCCTAGATGATACGTTTATCAATCATCTCTTTTACTGCTTGGTCCCTCGGCTAAACATAATGGTGGCATGACCATCTCTAGCTGGTTTTTTAAAATACCTAGCTGTAAACTTTTGGTGAACTCAGGTGAATCCCTTCCTTCAGTAGCAAACTTTGGCAGCTTCAGCTTGTTGCACATTGTCTGGCTAGAGGGTTAATAATAAATTTGTCCTTCAACATACTGATAAGCTGCAGCACTAATAAAGTACATATTCATACATCAAAGGTAACAAATACAGAATCTTCTAAGCCAACACTAATTCGTACTTGTTTTCCAACACATTGTGCACAGCAGTAATTGGTCTGCATTCTCTGAAGGTTACAAAATCACTCTCTACACTGTTTACATCAGCTTCTTAACAGAGTCCTAATGATTACATTTTCTATGCGTTATGTAGTGCTAAATATTATTCCATAAAATGACTTTTGTTTTCCCATCATGTTTTCTGTGCACGCCACATTAGCCTTAGGTAGCTAGCCAGAAACAGAAAGGCAAGTCAAAGTACTGTAGGTCGTAAAGTTAAAAAAAAAAAAAATGTTAGTTTTAATTTTTTCCATATGTGGTTATGTTTAAAAAGACCCAAAATGAACACTGTAAAGGGACTATATGATTACAATAAGTAAATTATTTAAACAGCATTTGTACAGGACTGATTTTGTCCCAAGCTATTTGATCCATATAAGCAGTTGATCACGGTTCTAGTGCTTTCTACTGTATTTTGTTTGGTTACTTATGGTTGACATTAAGGTTGGGTAGGGGTCAAGGTTGCCATTGTTGGGATTAGGATTTTTCCCATATACATGCATGGACGGTCCCCACAAGGATATGAATACATTTGTGTTTGTGTGTGTGTGTGTGTGTGTGTATGTGTTTGCATGTATAATGTGTATGCTTTCTCATGCAATTTAGAAACATTTGGGAAGGTGAGTTAGCAATTCTAAAATTCCCCATAATGTATGACTGACTAGCATCCCTCTAAGGCCTGAGCAGTTATTTTCTATGGATGCCAAATCCGAGCTTCATCGTGTCAGCAGGGGTCATTATTTTACTGATTATTTTCCCATAAAATCTGTAATAGAAGGCTTTTTCTTTTTAGAAGAAGCTCATTTTTGCATTCCAGAAGGGAAGCAACAGGTGTTTTTGTGATATATAAAATATAAATATAAAACTTTGCGTGTTATTATTATTATTATTGTTATTATTTTCACATTTATCATTATTTTTGCATTAAGTGGCATTGATGACACCCAGGTTTTTATTTGCGTTTTAAAGGCCAAGTGTAAAACATCTTCAAGTGATACGGCAAAGTGCCTTAGAACCATTTAGTTCATCCATCCATTTGTCTATTCTCTTTAAAAACTTGCACTCCAGTGCAAGGCTGCTCGTATCAAACTAACATTGTAAACCCTGTATTATTTTGTACTACGGTGCTTTTAGAAATAGAAATTGAATAATACCATGAACCTGTAATTGGATGGGTGGTGGAATGGATGGATGGATGGATGGATGGCTGGAAAAGAGCTCCTGTTTGCTTCTTCAATAGACTCTTTTCCTGCTGTTACTCTGTCCCACAGATGTGTGTGAGAGCCAGAGAGTCATCGACATAAATAAAGGCCCCCTGTATCGCGCAGCCGGCTACCCGCTGGAAATCTCCTGCAACGTCAGCAACGTGGCAAGCTACGCTCAGCAGCACTTTCAGTTCTCCATCTATAAGCCGGCCCAGCCCAACCAACCAATCAACATCATCAGCACCAAAGACCCCAACTATGCCTATGCCAAATATTCTACAAGAGTGAGAACCAAAGACATCGAGATTGAGCGTAAGAGTGACTTCTCTGTGCTACTTCACATCAAAAGCACGGACGATTCAGATGCAGGCGAATATGAGTGCTCCACCCCCAATCTAGATGGCTTGTATTACGGCAGTTATGCCGAAAAGACCAAGATAAACAGTAAGTTAAAATCATGCATATGTGTTTAAATAATTACACGTGCAAAAAAAGCTGATGTATAAGAGATGTTATACCCTAAACTACATGTTTGACATGGTTCTGTAGCTCTCTCTTAACAATATCCCTAACCCTTATTCCACAGTCATTCAGGACACTCTGAGTGCCTCTTCTGATGACATTGACCTGTCCAAGACGGAGGGAGAGTCGCTCACGCTGGACTGCGAGGTGTCTACCCAAAGCTTCCAGCACACCCACCTGTCTGTCACCTGGTACCTGCAGGTGGCTGGGGACAGCCAGCCCCACCCCATTATCCAACTAGCCCGGGATTTTACTCTGAAGCCGGGGGAAGGCTTTGAGGAACGGTACCACTCCGGCCTGCTCAGCTTCAATAAGCTGGGTGGAACCACCTATCAGCTGGCTCTGTCTAAGGTACAGGTGAACGACCAAGGCACCATCTTCTGTGAGGGCAGTGAGTGGATCCAGGATCCAGACCTCTCATGGTACAGACTGGCCTATAAAAGAACCAACGGGACAAGCCTCCAGATCCAGCCAATGAGTAAGTCTGAGTTATAGAGCTCTGTTACAGACAATAAACACTGATCATATGCATGAAACATTCACATATAAAATGCTTAAAAATATGAAAAACGAGATTCTACTGCAGAAGCAGTGAAGGTTATGCACACCTAAATTGACTTTGAATGATTACACATATGCACAAATTAAAAATGGGGTGATTGGCCTTGTGAAAACATATTATGAAGATTCTAAGCAAAATAAATGGTCAACTTACAATTGTGGTTCCTATTGTTTCATGCTATGCAACCTTCCTATTTACAAGTCTATCAATCATTTCAAGTATTCTTGGTACCATGGAAATTAAGTAATTTCTTGACTACTCCATTTACTTGTTACTTTTTAAGATAAGTATAGAAGTCATTGTCAGTGTATAAGTTTAGATAACGTTAACCTCATGGTGGCTTGGTATTGGGTCCTGGGTTTCTAAACATAAACAACACTTGCAGTTAAACAGGTTAAGTTCTTAAATTCACTGTATTAACTTAGTTGATAAACTACCTGTATGTACATAGTGGTACACTATACTGTACAATGGTAGAACCTCTTCAGAGCTCTTTCATTGGCATGTAACCCCTCTGCCCCTGTCATAGCTGCTGATCCAGACTTCTTTTCTGTGCGCTTGGAGACCCCTAAGGAGGGTGTCCGGGAGGGTGAACTTTTGAAGATGAAGTGCACAGTGGAGGCACAGAATCTTCCAGATCGATATTTCACTGTGGCTTGGCTGCGGCTTGGCAAGGAGGTGGCCCGTGTTGGCCCCACAGGAGTGCCCTCTGTCACCCAGGATTACGAACGCAGGGAGCAAGAAGGAGAGGTCAGCGTGGTGAAGAAGAGTGACAAGGACTACATGCTGTCCTTCAGGCCTGTCAGACTGGAGGACCAGGGGGAGTATCAGTGCAAGATCTGGAGGGTGGACAAGGGTGAAGCGGGAGCCTTCATTCAGGGGCCGAGCAATGAGACCAAAGTGGAGAACGTGCGGATCACTGTCACAGGTGTGTCTGAATGAAAAAATATTATCAAGGGATAACGGAGCAATGTAGACCATGTTTTTTATACCCATCAAAGAATGAAGGAACTATGAAAAAAAACAGTTACACATTTAACATTTTGGTTTCAGACCAAGGTAAAACGCGAATAACTGAAACCAGGGATACAGCAGGACTACTGTAATTCCTTCCAATGATATATTAAAATGTGGCCACGATATGTATACTTTTTATCATTATGTTATCACTGAAGCTCCATAGCAGAGTTCCATACATTCTGTTGGTTGTGTAAATAAGTTTAGGGAAGTTAGGATGTAATACAGCCCTGGACGGAAGAGACCAAAAATAGGTTATAAATGATAATTCAATCAACTAGGTGAGATCGATCTTTTGTTACTTTCGTTTAGAGTCTGCCCACTGAGTTTGTGTTTGATAGATCATTTTAAAGGTTGTTGGTATAATTTAAATTGCAATTTAAATAATAATTTAAATGACGTTTTAATTTATTGAATATTGTCACAAAATAACCTCCATTTTAAATAGGCATGATCTCCTGCTATATAATTGAGGACAAATGCTACAGACTGATCATGGACTCACATTTACTGCATGCTTCTGTCCACAGAAAGCAACTTGACGGTCACTTCACCAAGCCTGATGGTGACTGCCATCCACGGCAGTGTGCTGCAGGCCTCCTGCACAGTGACGGGAGCTAAGGGACAGGTGTCTGTGACCTGGCAGCACATGGAAGCCCAGGGACCCTTCAGTGATGTCATCACCCTGAATCAAAACGGAATAATGGATCCCGCTCCACGATTCCAGCAGAAGATGGAAATGGGGGACGTACAGGTCCACCGTGTGTCAGCCAGCTCCTTCACACTCAAGATAGCCAATGCACAGCCCACAGACTCAGGGATTTATAAATGCATCGCATCTGATTGGGTGACCGATAGCAATGGGAATCTGAAAAAGGCTGACAGCAAGTACCAGGAGCTCAAAGCTACTGTCCAGCCTATGAGTAAGAGCATGATTACATCAGTACTATATGTAGAAAGTAGCATAGCAATTAAGCACCTGTACTTTTAACATGAAGATTTCTCAAGTTGTGAAGGGTACTTTACCTTTAGAAATACCCGGAGTAAATGATGGATAAAGAGTAATAATAATGAGTAATATAGAATTGTCTAAAGCAGTGTTTCTCAACCCCAGTTCTCGGGGGTCGCCTGGCACTCTACAATTTTGTTCCATCCCAGCCCTGCACACACCTGAACCAAACAATCAAGTAACCATGAATACCGAATTCCTGGTATATGTGTGTTGGGAGCTGGGAGGGAGTGAAAATGTGCTCTGTCTAAACACTGTTCTAAAGCAATAACTTCAAATGAGTGGTGTTATATTCTGACCTGACACCTATTGTTCTATAGGATCCCTCATACGTGCATCTTTAAGCGGCCGCAAAGTTCAGGAAGCGAAGGAAAACGACACATTAGAACTCATCTGTAAAGTGAAGAGGCCCAAGATACCTTTATCAGTGACATGGAAGTTTAAGCATGAAAATGCAACGTCTGAAGAAGAAATAGTGTCGCTGTTGCATACTGGTGATATAAGGTGGTATAAAGAAGGCCATACTTATCAGCCAAAAGCAGACGTTCAGGAGGAAGAAACCAGCTTCACACTGAAAATATACAGGGCCAGCATCTCAGAGGCTGGCTTCTACAAATGTGTCATTGAGACATTTCTAAGACAAGTGCAAGTGTCATCGATTCCCTCCAACCACTTACGGGTGATTATTACACGACCAGGTAAATGAAAAAAAAGAATACAATTTTTGCATACATTTGTGCACATCTAACAGGCTTCTTAGTGCCTTTTTAGGTTGTTTCAATATATAAATTACATCCAAAACAGCCCACTTGCTGATTTAATTCTATTTGTGCCTCATCACTCCCTTAGTGAGCACCTTGTCCATCATGATGGGACCTCCATCTCCCCTGAAGTATAATGCAAACTCAGATGTTCTGATGGAGTGTCGCATCCTGAAGTCTACAGTCAACTCCAGCCGGTTTGCTGTCTCCTGGCTTGTCCAAAGGGAGGGAGAGGGACATCACACACTTTTCAGTATGGATCATGACTCTGTCACCTCTGGGATCCAAGGAGAGAAAAGGTTCAGCCTAATGAGGAGTGAAGCCCAGCTGTACACGCTGACGATCAGGCAGGCTAAGCCTTCTGATAACGGTCTGCACTACTGCCAGGTGGAAGAGTGGCTGCAGGACCCACATGGGGTCTGGTACATGCTGTCCTCACAATCTGCCTCCGTGGAGCTCATCATCACACTTCAACGTATGTTAAAGCCCATTGCACACTTTTCTCTTGTGTCTTGTTTCGGATAAGAATATTATCTAAACAAAAAAAAGATATTGCACTTTGTTGTGTCAGCCAGTGTTGCAGTGTTCCCCAAGGAGAGGAGATGGCATGTTTCATTAAATAACCTCTAATAATCGTATAATACTTATATAACTTAAGTAATCTTAAGAAAAATGTAGTTCTCAGAAATAGAAAACTGGAAATTCTCATGGGACAAATTTATCAATAACTTTTAAATAATTTAATTCCATGAAGTCTATTGTCTTAAGTCTATTTAGCAATTTTATGTTATTTATTGAATTTTATTTCAAATTAAACTCAATACCTTATGCCATGAAGTCTGCTTGCAGTATTAGCTGGTTACTCCTGTTTCCTTAGACCTCGATCAATATTATTCTCTAAAGACTGTTTGAATTTCCAGAGGTAAAATATGATCAAGTTGTTATTTGATCAGGTCCAGGGTCTGAAACATGCTGTTAGCTTATAGGAAAGAAAAACCAAGACTATATAATCACCAGTTTTGGTCTCCCTCCATTTGCTTGCCATTCATTTCAGGATTGATTTTAAAATATTACTGTTTGTTTTTAAAGCCTTAAATGGTCAGACCATTTATATCTGACAAAAATTCTGCACCTCCATAAACCAATCAGAACCTAGATCTAGGTATAAGAGCAGAGATGATTGTGCTGTTGCAGTGGTGGCTCCTACCCTTTGGAAAAGTTTGCCTTTACATATCAAAACTGACCAGTCTGTAGAAACTTTCAAGTCCCTGCTGAAGTCTCATTTATTTGTACTGGCATTTGCTGTAAGTGAAGCATGATAACTTTGACTTTCCTAATGGAGAGTTAATTAATTAGTCTGTCTATGTCACGTTTGCGGAGAAGGCGATCCGGGAAGCAGGGATACGGAGGCAGGAAGTAGGGCAAACGGGGTTTAATGAAG
>JABJVO010000036.1:696982-706986 GCA_026770805.1 Boulengeromyrus knoepffleri
TCGAAAACATACCGAACCGTGACACCACTGTGTCGTATCGAACCGAACCGTGATTTTTGTGAACCGTTACACCCCTAATAATCACAGTTACATAAAATGGATGGCTGGAATATAGCAGCAATGAAATAACCGAGTGGACTTCCAGGGCATAGTTGCCATGGAAACTTCATGCCATTTTGTCATGGATATGGCTGTATGCACTCACAGCAAATGTCATGTCAATTGACCAAAGACTGGAGAAAATATGAGTTCACTGCTTGTTTCACAGTTTTGCTGCTGAATTTAATAGGTTGTAATGGACAAATGGTTTTGAAAATAAAAAAAAAATCTATCTGATCTATCTGATAACTTTCATGAGGCTTTCTCTTAAAATCATCTGTGGTGAAAACATGAGGTTTGTGGCCACTGAAAACTTTGTAAGGTTTTGATTAAATCCAAAATGGCCACCACATAAATTTGGTTGACATGATGTTTTAAGATATCACTGGATATAACATCTAATTTCATAAAGCCAAAAAGTCCAGTGGCATTAGGGAAAATGCAGTTTTGCTTGTTGCAGCACCCACCAGCGGTCAAATGACACAAAATTTTTTGGACAGGGGCTGCACTTCCCTCACCACACCACGTCACATCACTCACACCTAGATTTGCCAATTGTTCCATGTTACCTGGGGCATCCCATATTTTGACTGAAATTTATTTGTCCCATACAGGACAGCCATTGTCCCATATTTCAAACTCGGAATTCTGGGTGCAGGTGCACTGACAGAATACACCACTAGAGGGTGTTACACTCATCTGTCTAGGTGGTTGCAGTGTCAGAGAATCCATGACAACATTTAGAAAAATATTTGTGGGCTGATCTTGGGTCAGATTCACTACACATATGTGTTTAGGGAGTAGCCACGGATGTTCATGCACATACGTGCATGTGCTATTACGTTAAGAATAATAAATAAAGATGGATGAAGGGCCAGCTAAAAAGAAATGACTGTGTAGCTATAATAAGCAGTGGGAAAAGAATATGTCTTGGGTAAATCCTATCAAAGGTGATCCAACAAGAGCCTTTTACATGTTTTGCCGTCAAGAGTTTCTTATTAGCCATGGGGGAGAGAATGACGTGACTCTGCCCTCCTTTCTGAATTTCTCCACAAACAAGGTACCACAGTGGGAAAAAAATGTCTAAAATATTAGGCTGCTTGTCGTCATTTCTATACAAGAGGACAAAGTTGCTGGATATACCAATATGAAACAGGCTGTCTGCCATAGATGACGATGAACTTGAACTTGAGATGGTCATAGGACCGCTATCCAAACTGTTGTTTGAAAGTGTTCCATATTACTTCACTCAAAATGTATATGCATTTCAAACTTTATGATTATTTTTATGTTTCAAAAACTAATTTTAGATGATGAGAGCACTGCTCTGGGTGGATGGTCTGCATATTACAAGAGGCAGTCCAGTCCTCGTTTGTGCCACGCCCTCCTCGTTAACCCCGTGTCAATTCCCATCGTATCAGCTGTCTTGCGTTTATTCTGAGGTCATGTCCTGTATTTAGTCCGTGTTCAAGTCTGTTTCCCCAGGTCTGTCATTGACGTTTGTCTTGTGCTGCTCCCCGTTTACCCCAAATAAAACCCCGTTCTTTGGATTCTGTCTCTTGGATTTGCTTCCCCGCTACCCATTTGAGCACCGGACCTGACAGATTGCTTTGAGCATTCACACCTGTCTTACAGGTGTACAGTAGAAAAGTGCATTTCTCTGTGCAATGAAATTTTTCCTTTGCTGTCCACACAAAATGCCAAGGTACAATATAATAGAAAAAATTGTAAATAAATACTTTGAAGTGTAATGTGCAGATGTCGAGAAATATTAACTGTGCATTTGTGCAAATTGAAGATGTGCAAAAGAGCTTAATTTGCAAAAATCAGTGTTGTGCAAGTTACTTGCAAAGCGTAAAACACTATACATTACTTGTTACTGGTATTGAAATGTAATCCGCTACCTTACAATATCACTGTCTCAGAAATGTAATCGTTATATGACTTCTGTAACTTTTCAGTTACTTTCACCAAAATAACTGTGAAGATATAACTTGACATTCTAATATGAGAAAAAAATATTGCAGATCATTACATGCCCAGTAGAAGGTGATGTTTTGTAGCATGATTATGTGCTGTCACGATAGTTAGGGAACAGAGACCAGGATCCAGGAATGCAGGGAGGACAAAGATTTAATGGGCGTTTTAAGGACAGAGCCCTACACCAGTAAACAGAGCAGGAGGTAAAGTCTACCGAATCTTCCCTCGGTGGACCTGGGTAGGGAGCGATGCTCGGGACAAAGCCCCTGCACAGGTAAGGGTGCTGGAGTGTCCGAGGAGAGGCTAGCAGTGCTTGTGGTCTTGGTTCAGAAGAGGAGGTCGTTACCGGGAGAATCCGTCCGACGAAGAAAGACAAGACAAGACCACACAGGTGAGGGGGAACACGAGGAGCCGGGCTCGGCAGGACAGGCGGGTCAGGTTCGGGATCTGGGCTGTGGGAGGAAGGAGAAGAGGTAAGGAACCGACAGGAGGCAAACAGGTCAGGTAAGGGAGATCGGGTAGACAGGAGAATTGCTTGGTATGGCCACGGAACATGAGCACAATACTTCGCACTGTCCTGTTGCTCTGGATCTCCTTATATCAGGAGGTTAATTGCCTCCTGAGTGGCTGCACCTGTCTGGCTCCGCCCTCGCTGACGTGACACTAACCAGGCTACAAACAATGGTTAAAATAACTGGCAAAGTAAGAGCTTAAAAGACAATTCAAAAAACATTAACAGCCAAAATGACCAGAATTTGAATAACATCATAATAGAGGTGGAATAAATATTAAGTACAGGCTTGTTCATCATTAAACAAAACTATATCCCACATTAATGCTTACTATAATGACAAGAAAAAAAAAATTCAAAGCATTTTTCCATACGATTGTCATTCCTTTATTCTCTTTGAACTCAAGAGATTCACAACATAAGTCATTCGTAATGCACGATGGGTGTAGCTATGATTTCTCATTGTACGGTACAATACGGATGACTATTCCTCAGCCTCAGTGATTTCAGTTTGAAAAAAAAAAGAACATAGACAACATAGCCTGTAACAGTTAAGATAACACAGGCCAAATAAAGACCCTTAGGCATATGCCTTCAAAAAAAGACAACAAAACAGAATAAATTAGGATCCTTAATAAAGTCAGGTAAAAATGTTTTCAAGAATACAAAACTGAAATTAAAGTGCTGGACCTATGAGGCCTTACAGAAACATGGCTTAGTCATTTCAAACTCAGATAATTCAAAGGTCAGTCATAGAGGAAAAAAACTGCCTATAAGATCTCACAGCAATGCTCAATAAGCCAAACTGAAAAAGTTTAATGAAAAATTGAAATTAAAAAGTTCTGTTCTCTGTCAATTGTAAAGTTTAGGTAGTATGCAGCTGAACACTGAGGTAACAAAAAATTAGGTTGGCTAATACTTATATGGAAGGTTGGGGCTACTCTATTCCATTATACCCACTTGACTGAAATATCTGTTGTAGTGCATCAGAAGAAGGAGCTGAAAACGCCCATCACTAAGCCGGTTGCGTTTTGGGGTGAGAACAAGGCTCCCAAGACTAAAGAGTCTTTAAACTGGTGCACTGGATGGTGTTGGTGCATTATAGCGTAATGCAATTTGTTTAATTTTTGGAAACTGGTGCAGGCTTTCCATGACTAGACCAGCACTGAAATAAGATGCTATCTCCGTTTCCACAGACATTGGTGCATCAGCTACGGCACTGGACTGTTTATCAAACGAAAAAAAGTCATCCTCACGGGAGGTGACTTCAGTGGGTTGAGTTGTATCGTTCATTGGGGTCACAGAGTCTTCTAATGTAAGGGAGCGGCACTCTGTTGTGAGGAGGTACTTAATATGGTCCTTTCTTGTCTCCTCTTTTACCCAGCAGAGCTTCAATTTAGGCAATGAAACAGAGGCCAGTAGTGCCTCTTTTGAATTAAATGTTGTGGCAAAACGCATTTTGATTGCACCAACAATGATTTTGGGCAGCCCTATGGTCATCTGTGAAAGGCCAGTTTGCATAGCTAGAGTCTTGGCCATTAGAACTTCAAGCGTGGGCTGAAGAATTCCATAGAAACATGTGTCCCTGTAAAATGTCTAGTGCTACAGTGAAAGGCTTCAAAATGGTGCAGTATTCCTTGAGGAACTGGTATTCCTTCTCATTCATGCATTTAACCTGAAACTGCACATAGCTTATTAATGTCAGCTAGTAGCTGTACTGATGAGTGCCACTAGGGGGCACTAATGTTTTGAGTAATGCAAGATGTGGGGTGTCGAATAATAAAGGAAGAATGCTCATCGCATGTAAACGCTGTCCATGTGTTGTGATCTGTTCAGAGATAAATGAAACATGGTACCAGGAGAAATAGATAAAACATTTACAAAATGAGTGTGAATAGCATCCGACAGCCAAACGAACTGAATTTGAGTGGAAATGTCCACGCTAATTGGAAATCCTTCAAGCAGAGCTTCGAACTGTACCTGTTAGCGACGGGGCTGGAGAGGGACAATGACCGTTGGAAGATTGCGCTGCTTCTTACGGTGACGGGCCGATCTGCGATGGATGTCTACAACACGTTCCAGTTCTCTGAAGAAGAGCAAGATAAGTACAATGTCATTATGGCAAAGTTTGCAGACTATTGTACACCAAAGAAGAACGAAACATACGAACGTTACGTTTTTCGTAGTCGAATGCATAAAGAAATAGAGACTATTGAACAATACGTGACAGATTTACGTCTGAAAAGCCAATCGTGCAACTTTGAGAGTTTGTGTGATTCGATGATAAGAGATCAAATAGTCATTGGCATCCTGGATAAGAGAGTAAGAAGACAGTTACTTGGAGAGACGGACTTGTCTTTGGATAAAGAAATTCGCATTTGCCAAGCATCAGAGAGAGCAAAAGTACAACTTAAATCATTCGATGCAGAAAGCGAGCCTGCAGCAGCAATGGATGTTGTGCGGGAGAGCACAAAGAAAACTGGAAAAGAGAAATACTACAAACCAAGGCAAAGGGACAACAAGGACTGTAACCGCTGTGGTACCAGCCATGTACCTCAAAAATGCCCGGCTTATGGTAAAGACTGTCACAAGTGTGGTGGAACAAACCATTTTGCAAGATGCTGCTTCACTAAAAGGAAAGTTCAAGTTGTAGAAAGAGTCAAGGACACCGGCGACAGCAATGAAGAGGGCGAGCAGTTCTTTGTAGAGACTGTGGAGAAGGAAAAGAGCACCAAGGATGAGTGAATAGCTCATCTAGATGTCAACGGAGTGACTGTACCCTTTAAACTGGATACCGGCGCTCAAGTGAACATTCTGCCAACAAGAGAATTTGACAGACTGAGGAAAAAGCCAAAAATGCACGACAGGAAGATAAGTATACGAACTTACAATGATGAGCTGTTTCCCACAAATGGGGTGTGTAGGATCACACTGACAGCAAAAACAGGACAGTCTATTAACGTAATGTGTGTACTGGTAGAGGGTAACAGACAGCCTATACTTGGGCTGAAGGCCTGTGAAAATTTGGGGCTCATAAAGAGAGTGCATGTGATTAACAGTAAAGCAGTTACACAGAGTGACATAGATGAGAAACAGAATTAGATGGTAACTAGTGTTAACAAGATAGTTAAACAGTACCAAGATGTGTTTGAAGGTGTAGGTTGTCTACCAGGCAAGATACAGCTAAAAGAGAACCCTCAAACAGTCATACATCCAGCCAGGAAGGTTCCAGTTGCCCTTAAAGAAAGGTTGAGATCTGAATTGCAATCTTTGATCCATAAAGGAATAATAAGAAAAATAGAGGAGCCAACAGAGTGGGTAAATTCTCTAGTAATTGTAGAAAAGAAAAATGGAGATCTAAGACTTTGCATAGATCCAAGAGATTTAAACAAGTGGATCAAAAGAGAGCACTACAAGTTGCCAACAAAGACTGACATAACAAGCACAATGTCAGGAGCACGTTATTTCTCTAAACTGGATGCATCGTTGTTGTACCGAATTGCGGGCGAGCGGGGAAGAAGGCGAGCCGAGCCAGGAATTCAGGCAAACGAGGTTTATTATGACAGAGAGGAGGGGAAACAGGCAAAACTGCACACAACGTCAATGACCGGACTGGGGAATACTGACTCAGACGCGGACTAAATACACAGGATAGGCAGAAAACAATAGGCAACAGGTGATGACAATCGGGAATTAACATGAGGTAACGAGGTGGGCGTGGCACACACGAGGATCAAACGAGCAGGTCATGACAATCGTCAGGTTTCTACCAAATTGTCCTGGATGAAGAGAGTGCTAAGTTGTGTACTTTCAATACACCCTTTGGGCGACACTGTTTCCTTTGCTTACCCTTTGGTATCTGTTCAGCGCCAGAGGTATTTCACAGGACAGTGCAACAGCTGTTTGATGGTACGGAAGGTGTGGGAGTACTCCTGGACGACATAATAATATGGGGAAGAACGCAAAATGAGCATGACAAAAGACTTTGCGAAGTGTTAAAACAAGCATAACAGTCAGGACTGAAACTAAACAGACAAAAATGTGAATTTGGAGTGACAGAGATCACTTACCTAGGAGATAAACTATCTGCGGCAGGAATACAGCCAGACCCGGAAAAAACGCGAGCTGTAGCTGACATGTCAGCACCTAAAGACAAAACAGAGTTATAGAGAGCATTGGGGGTAGTCAATTACATGAGGAAATTCATACCCAAACTTTCTGCCAACACAAAGGCGATGCGTAGATTGCTGGAGAAGAAGAGTGAATGGCAGTGGGAGCACCACCATGCACAAGAATGGGAAAAGCTCAAGAACAGCCTAATAATGGAGCCAGTGCTCAAATTTTACGATCTGGAAAAATCTGTCAAAGTGTCAACTGATGCATCCAAAGGTGGACTTGGAGCGGTATTACTCCAAAAACATGGAACTGAGTGGTTTCCTATAGCGTACGCATCACACACAATGACAGCAGCAGAGAGAAATTACGCAAAGATAGAAAAAGAGACATTAGGCGTAGTTTTCAGCTGTGAGAAATTCCATGAATACGTGTATGGAAGGGAAGTGATTGTGGAGACAGACCACAAACCTTTGATTGCGATTTCAACAAAGGCCCTGGGTGATGCACCACCACACATCCAGCGTCTTCTGTTGCGCTTACAGAAGTACCATTTGACATTTGAGTTTACTCCAGGTAAATTATTGGTAGTGGCCGTGCTCTTAGCAGAGCCAGCCTGAGTCACACTGGTAAAAGCAGCACGGAAAATGATGTTCAAATTCATGTAGATTGTGTAGTGAGCCAGATACCAGTGTCAAGATAGAAGTGTGTCGAGTTTGCAGATGCAACAGCAAGTGACAACGTATTACAGGAGGTGATTTGCAAAATCAACTCACCTGGAGACGAGACGCTGCCAAGCCCATATCAGCATTTCAGAGACGAGCTTTCTGTCATCGACGGGGTTCTTCTAAAGGGAAGGAGGATTGTAATCCCTAGTGCAATGAGGCATCAAATGACTGAGCTTATAGACGAAGGCCATATCGGTACTGAGAAATGTAAACGCCGTGCCTGAGATGTGATGTACTGGCCACATATGAACAGAGACATAGAGACACAAGTACAGTGCTGTGAGATTTGTCAACAACACAGATACAAACAGCAGAAAGAGCCACTCTTACCTCATTTTAAACCATGTGAACCGTGGAGGAAAGTCAGAGCTGATTTGTTCCAATTGAATGGGAAAGATTACCTGGTTGTCATGGATTATTATTCCAACTATCTAGAGTTCACTTTGTTGACAGACACCTCTGCAAAGCATGTGATCTTGCATTTGAAAACAATTTTTGCGAGACATGGAATCCCCGTCACGGTAGTCACTGACAACGGACCTCAATTCTGTGGACTGACATTCAGAGTTTGCAAGGAAGTATGGATTCGAACATGTAACAACCAGTCCATACTACCCACAGTCAAATGGGTTAGCCGAAAAGGCGGTGTAGATTGTGAAAAATCTGCTGAAGAAAGCAACTAAAGCAGGAGAAGATCCTTACCTTGCAATCTTGAACTACAGGTCAACACCTTTAGAAGGTGGGAAGTCTCCAGCAGAATTACTGATGGGTAGGAAGCTGAGGACAAAGCTACCCTCAGCTGAACATTTGCTACAAAGCAAAGACCAGTCTGCACCAAGGAAATACAGCTCTCACATTGCTTACAACAAAAACGCAAGACCTTTACGCCCACTGGACTGTAAAGATTTGGTGAGAGTAAGATGTGATGGAAAATGGGGACCTAAAGCAAAGGTTCTGAAGGAGATCATGCCTAGATCGTATGAAGTACTCACTGAGCATGGTAATACTCTTCGCAGAAACAGGAGGGATTTGTTGAAAATTCCTAAAACAGAATTCAACAAGGATGAGGGGACCAATTGTCCTGTGGCTCCAAAAGAACACAGTAAAGAGAGTGATGTAGGCCAGAGGAGTACCCCAAAGACAACTCCTACAGACAAAACACTGTCGTTATCTCTAAATGCAGAAAAAGTAGGGAGGCCAAGGAGATTAATTGTTAAGCCGAAAAGACTTATTGAGGAGTGCTGAAGTGTTAAGGGGGGTATGCAAACTAATCTAAAAAAAAATAATAATTGAGGAAATGAGATGTTGCTAAATAGTTAAGGTTAGGAATGTTGTGCAGATGAGAAAAAAAAAAGAGTAAAGATGTGTTATTGAAAGAGTTTAAGTTACTAGTTGATTTTGGCATTGTTAAAAAAAAAAAGGAGATGTACTGATGAGTACCACTAGGGGGCACTAATGTTTTGAGTAATGCAAGACGTGGGGTGTCGAATAATAAAGGAAGAATGCTCATCGCATGTAAACGCTGTCCTTGTGTCGTGATCTGTTCAGGGATAAATGAAACAGTAGCCTGTCTATAATCCGGACATAGGCATCATAAAATGAGTTCCAGCGGGTTGCTGAGGGCACAATCAACTTTCTCTCACTTAAAGTCTCTAGGCACTCAGATGCAACTGTGGACTGGCTAGCTTTGGTCCAAAGTGCTGAACACTTGGCTGTTGAACTTCGATACACAGCCCTAGATTCTGTGACATCACCAGTAATCGCTGATAAAACCTTTAAACGGTCAGTAGATAACATTTGGTTGATGCCATTTTTTATGGGAGGTATTTTCTGCAGAAAAGAAAATGAAAATGATAATGATAAAATGGAAATAAAATATGCACTTTGCCATTTAGTTTTCCATTTCTAAGCGCAAAGATCCTGCAAAAATGAAAAAGAAATCAAAATAACACCATCTGTATTTTCATTTTCCACTCAGGCACGAGTAATTTGTGCAAAAATTAAGTATAAAATTAAAAGAACACTTTGTCTTTTCATTATCTCTTTTGCATTTTCATTTTCCATATACTCGCAGTGTCATAATTAAAATGAAATCGCTAATCGGTAAAAGAAAGAGCAATATCGACTTTGCATTTGCTTTATCTTCCGAGAATGCACATTAACTGCTAAAATGAAAATGAAATCTTTTCATCATATTTACTTTTCTGAGGCTTATCGGTACATCTATGACAGTCTTTTTCAACCTTTTTTGAGCCACGGCACATTTTTTACACTTACTATTCATGTAATGAAAGGCCCATATTACTCTTAACCTAGTAAACTACATTTTCCGAATTTGCGCTTAGCCCGTGAATGGCACGGAGCTCACTTTGGTGCCAAGTCGTAGGGCTAGCCTAGCTGGACGGATTGACACATCACTTGTCTCCGTACTCCTTACGGATTGCGTGCAATTGCCTCTCAAAGTCGAAAAAATAACTTTATTATTATTTATTATGAGCCTATTCATGTAATGAAAGGCCCATATTACTCTTCACCTAGTAAACTACATTTTGCCAATTTGCGCTGAGCCCGTG
>JABJVO010000036.1:754105-766552 GCA_026770805.1 Boulengeromyrus knoepffleri
TATAATATATATATATATATATATACAGTATATATATAAAAAATGTGTGTGTGTGTGTGTGTGTGTACACACACTATCCAAAACTATGTAATACATTTTGCATAACGAGACATGTGTTGTCACCTCCAGGTTTCCAAACTGTCACTGGCTGGGGGGCAAACACTAAAGAAAAGGAACGGTGTTTGCTCCCCAGTTGGCAGAGGGGACAAAATACCGATGAGGAATACAAACATCATAGATGTGATTATCTGTAAGTAAAACCAATGTTTAAGCAAAAGTAAAATTTGATCTTTCAGGATAAAATTTTTATCCTAAAGGTTTAAACACAATATGGATTTAACCTCCCTATGCACGTTACATAATTCTTTCCCATAGTTATCATTGGTTTTAATGCCCAAAGTTGCTTTTTCTCCAGACTGCAGATAAAAAGTGAACAATCACAACGTAAAGGAATAACAATAAACTCACTTGTTCATGATTTGACATTTACCAATTTATAAGGTCTAATGTATGTGAATTGTGTCTGTTCTGTTTTTTTTAGAGTCTGCATTACGAAACCCACTGGTGTCTAGTCCAAATGAGGCTGAAGCTGAAACAACCATCAAAGAGTGGCTCATGACAGGCTGACCAGGCCTGTCCAATAGTTCTTTTTTTCAGTATTTTTATTTTTCTGTATTTTTCATTTTTGTAACATTTTTTATAACATTTTATATTTTGTTTGTTTTTTAAATAAAAACTCTTAAGGAACACCTTTGTACTTTTTTATGTATTATAACTAAAATAGTGTTGAACACGTATTGATACTAAAGCAAACGTAGAAATAATTATTGGCAATCGTAGGATAATAAGAGGGTCGGGGAATCATCGTGTAGGATAGTAAGAGGGTCAGGAATCATCGCGTAGGATAGTAAGATCGCGGAGTTTCACTTAGACGTAGCGATTTCATCGCTGTTGAGACGGAAAACGTTGCGATACTATCGCCTGGACAGAGCTGTTTCAACGCCACTACGTAGTGCCAATGTGCAAACGCCTGAAATGCTACTAGATACCGACCTTTCAAAAAACGTATCAACGATGTAGCGCCGACGTACTTGTGCTGACTGGGGCCCCTGTGTAAAAGTGCATGAATTCCGATTTCGTTGTTCAGACTGAGGTCGCATTGCAGAAAATCAGACCTATATCCGATTTATGACCTCATACTGAAATGGCCCAAATTGGAATTGGAAAAAATCGAATTCCATGTGGCTTGTGCTGTTCACATTGTCATGAAAAGATGCGATCTGAGTCACATATGAGAAAAAAAATGGATTTGGGCCACATTTGTCCTGCAGTGTGAACATAGCCTTAAAGACCGACATCCTGGTCTTTATGAGAAATTTCGCAAGGTCAGTAAAGTTCGCGTTCCAGCAACACTGAACTAGCTATTAAACACATAAAAAATGTTAACTTGGCCAACGCACACCTTAACATTAGCCGCTTATTTTATTTTATTTATCCTTTATTTTACCAGGAAGGTTCCATTGAGATACAATATCTCTTCTTCCAGGACGAAGATGGCAACAAATAAGAAAAATAAGACAAAAGTTTCATATACTTACACACAGAGATGGTATAATATAAACACAAACTAAAACATATATACAAATACTCAAACTCTCCAAAAATACCTAGAATAAAATTAATTTATATGAAACAATGACACTGTTCTTTAAGCTAAGAGTTTTAAGAGATTTTTAAACACAGTCAGAGAAGGTAAGTCTAAACTCAATATATTTTGTAATATATTCCACTCATGTGGTGCATAAGAACAAAAGGCGGATTTCCTAAGTTCTGTGTGTGTGGTGGGAGGCTGAAGGAGAAGTTTAACTGATGAACGTGTACTGTATGTATTAGTGCAGAATGTCAGCAAACTACATATGTACTGAGGTAATTTGCCCGTTAAAGCCTTTGCAATAAACGCCCAGTCATACTTTGAAAAATACCGTGATATAAATTTTTGGTCATACCACCCAGCTCTACTCTACTCTAAACCATATGGAACTCTAAACCTGTTTATGGGAGCAAAATAGATAGCTGCCATTGGAACAGAAAGACAGGGTATTTTAGAATAGGGTACTGTCTTTCCCACTATTACGTGCTAAATATTACTATGTTAGCTGAATGTGGTGGCACTGTGCTTAGTTAAATGTATCTCTTCTCACTCTGGCTCTTTTTGTTGTTACTATTCCCATGTAAATGTAGTTCTTTTAATGCATGTATTTTGATGTGGGAATGGGTCTGTTGCCAGGCAGTGGAAATGCAGGTGTGTGAGGATAAGTAGATTCAGATCGGAGAGTGGAGCTGATCCTCCCCTGACAGTCTCCAGCTGGATCTAGTCTTGCCTCCTCAGCTGTTTCAGTTAGGGTCAGCTGTAGTGTCCTTAGGAACTGTAAATCCCTCTTTGTTGCTGTTCCACTGACTGATACTGCCAGTAGGGGAAGACGAGTGGTCACTGCAATGTAAACATCACCCTAAATATGGGGTCCTGTCTGAAATGGGGTTTAAAGGGGTACTGTGTGCACTGTGGGATGCTGCCCTTTGGATTCTGCGTACAAATGTGGGGGTTGGTAGGTCTGACGAATTACACCCTAATGCTCTATGCTGAAACCGTACTGTGTGTATCAGTTATATTTCAGCTGTGGACTTTTAAAAATTCATTAATAGTTTTTTACAGTGCTAATAGTGTCCACATAATAATGGGAAAATACGTTGGTCATTTTCCATTTGGATAACTGCAGTAGTTCAAGGAGAATTTTTCTGCATAGCTGAAGGGTTTGACTCACTTGACCTGTGTCTGACAGGAGAGGACTGAAAAAGGTCTTGCCCCATCCCACTGCATGTTCAGCATCATCCACTCCTCCCTGCAGGTGGCTTTGATTCATCAGCCCAGGGCCTGTTACGCCTCTTGGTCGGCCAGGTGTTTGTGAGTTGGTGGTCTGCTAATCCCAGTGTCGGAGAAAGACAGGAGAGAAGTGGGCGTCAGATGCTGTGTTGTATAATGTGCCAGATTGACGTGAACTTTATGCCCCATCACCAGTCCCAGTCAGCTCCATGCTCTTCGTCTCTTTGGTGTTTTCACACCCTGCCCCAAATCCCTGATCCCCCCCCCGGCCAATTTTTTCCTATCATGTACCCTAGGGCTGTATTATATTGGAAAAAAATCACATTGTGATATTTGTTATTTTTCCATGAATATTGTGACATGTATTTTAATAATACCCCAAATTTTACCCTAAATAAAGTATAGCCAATTAGAATTTGTCTACCAGTAGTCTGTCAAATTAGTTGTTGGTGGTGGTGTGAGTTGCGCCAACACAACACAAAGTAGTAGCGACAAATCACTTGCTTTTGCTCCATATTGTCTCAGTGGAGTCCAAAATATTTTATATAGTGGAAGTCAAATGTCTTTTGGTAACAATGTCTTGTTAACTTTACTCCTCCTCACACGTTTTTGTTCAATTTCTCATAAATGTGCCATACTATCTTTGAGTCAGTTTAAAAGCAGAGCTCACGCAAAAGCAGTGGCAGTAAACTTTAGATTGATTTTTATATATTTGATTATTTCAATGTTGGATAATCTTAAAAAAGAACAGTCATTAAAATTATATGAAACCCCTTTTTTTAAAAAATGATTTGACATGCCCATTGGTATTACCTCTGACACAGGGATTTGCTACCCCTTCCTATTTTTTTATTTTAAAATAAAAATTGTTTCACGTGCCCACCAAATACTAAATCGATCTCATGAGAGTCCATAAAATGTGTCCGTGATTGACATTTCTTGTGTAATGTGTAAGTCAAGCCTGATGTTGCCTTAGACGTAAAAGAATTATTGCAGTCTCTCCCATGCAGTGAGGCATACAGCTTATTAATTAAACACTGGTATCGGATCAGTACTCGGCATCGGCATCAGCATCGGAACTTGCACTGAAAAAGTTGTATCAGTGCATCCCTACCTATAACCCTGCAGTTTTGTGACAGTGAACCACAAAACAAAGTACTGTATCACATAGGCTTGTGCAATATGACAGTATTACCAGTAATCAATGGTTTCAGACAAGTAACCCGGTATCGCTGTCTAACAGTAACTGCCGATTATCACCTTCTTCACGGAACTAAGCTTAGGCTACACAGAGAACAAGCGTGAAATGCGCAAAACTATCCCTTTAGCTGTGGCGTTAACATGTTCCAAAAGTGAAGTGGTCTATAGCTAATTGTTTTATAAAACAAAATGAGTAGGAAGATGAGGAGGCTGGTGGAAAGGGAGATCCAAAGAAAGGTCTTGAGACAGACACAAGTGGTGATGAGCATTATTTTGACATTAGAATCAATGCACAAGATGAAAACATTCAGATCTCAAATCGATATTTTAGTATCAATCCGCACATCCCTATTGTGAACATTGCTTTAGACAGTTTCACAGCATATTTTTAAATCACAGATAAATCTAGCCTGCTGATCCACTGTTTTCCACAGAGACAATAAGAAGATCATGAAGAGCGATGTGTAGAGGGAAGAACTGCTCACTTTTTGTCAGTGACTGGCTGTTATGCTTGTCTGTAGAGACATGAGCTGACTTGGAATGCCGCAAGCTTGAAGGACACCTGCTGTTCATTTTATTATTGGTGGGAGCAGAGAGAGATCCTGTGTAATATTCGACAGTTGCCATGTTGTGGATATGCTCTTATTAAATTCACAGTACTCTGTCTACAGGTATTAAAACCCAGTAAGGCCAGCTGGTGAGAGTGTGAATCACTCGTCCTGAAATGCATGTCCTTATACTTGACGTGAGTGTGAAGACTGAAAAGCTCAGTTCTTGTTTGATTCTCAGTCCCGTTCACAACCAGTCGGAGGATGGCTTTGTATGATTGCTGGGTGCATGTGGGGGAGTAGAGATTTCAGTATGTGTTCTGCCAGTTTATTCTGGCTTCAACAGCATCAAGCTGACTGCATATACTGACCAAGCATGACCACAAACAAAAAAGTGTAGCTTAGTTTGATTGTGAGAGAAACGGTGAAGTTAAACCCTCATATTCAAGGTTCAAGAAGTTTGTCACTTACACAGTTATACATGTACAGCATGCAGTAAAATGTAACCTTGAATCACTCCTGAGACTGTGTTGGTTTAAGTGAAAACAGACAACTAAAAATAGAATAGCTTTAATCTAATAGGTAAATAAATATGCAATATCTACTACAAATAAACTATGTACTCCAATTAAGATTTAAAATGGCATTGTTAAAACAGATGTGCAAATGGCATTCTGGTGAGATATACCCTATGTAGGACAGCAGTGTCAGTAATGAGGATGATAGTGTGTCCACAATAATGGTAAACTACAAGCAGAATGTGAGTGAATGAATCTGAATTGAAATGCACAGTAGTGGGCAGTGTATGGCTCAGTGGGCTAAGCCTGTGTGCCTGTAATCAGAAGGTTGCCAGTTCAAACTCAGCCTCAGCATATCTGCAGGTCCTTGTGCAAGGCCCTTACCCCCCAGCTCCCTGGGTGCTGCTATGGGTGGCTGCCCTTCACAGACAACTTACTCTACAAGAGCAAGTTGAGGGAGGTGTAAAGACAATTTCCCCATGGGGATCAATAAAGTATCAGTTATTATTTTTATTTATTACAATGCAGTACTGCACTGTCCAATGTGAAATCTAATAGGAGCGAGGTATGCCTTGATTGAGGAGCCTTATGACCTGAGAGTAAAAGCTTCTCCTGAGTGTCTGTACTTGTCATGAGGCTGCGGGACCATTTGGCTGAGTTTAACAGGTGAAACAGACAGTTACTGGGGTGGGAGGGGTCTTTAATCATTTTACTGGCTGTGGTCCTGCAGTACCTGGTGTAGATGTCCTGCAGAGAGGGTAGATCAGATCTGCAGCTACGATATGCTACTTTGAACATTAAGTACTCCTCTGTTTCATGGGATAAAACTGTTAACTAGTGCATTTAAAGTTAAAGGACAGCCTAGGATTTGACTGTGCCATCACCACACAACCAGTTGATAGGATGTCAGACAGGCAATGTTACATACCCTTTCCATGTTATAAGGGAAACTTGTTTTATTTTTCTTATATTTTCGTTTATAGTTACTGCTTGCATAAACATATGTACTGCAAGCACAGAGTATAAACTGACACTTTTATGGTCTCCTCCACTCCTTCAGTATCATCTCATGGGGTGAATCCACACAGTATGACTGCAGGATCTGCAACAGGTGCCTGCAGGTTACGGTCGGGGGCGCCCCGCCTCGGCGTGAGGTGCCTGCAGGTTACGGTCGGGGGCGCCCCGCCTCGGCGTGAGGTGCCTGCAGGTTACGGTCGGGATGCCCGAGCTCCAGGCTCTCTCCCTCTGGCATATCTGCAAAGTGGTTAGAATTAATCCCATTGCTTGCAGAGGAATTGTATCACCATTGGGCCCTTGAACAAACCCAGCTGCTTCAGGAATGCTGGATGCTGATTGACCCTACACTGTGACTCCAAAATTTTCTCTCTCCTATATATGTACAAATGTGTTTCTGTTTCTTTCATGGAGAACAAGATGGGATATGCAAAAACCCTATTTCCTCATGGGGGTGAATAATTCGTTGTTTCCACTGTTCATACAATTGAATATTTTCTGAAGCTGCTTTGGCAGAAGCTTGGCTCCAGAGACCCTGCAGCTTTTGGTTTAAATCCTAAATTCAGCTGCCAAGGGCTAGAGCAGGTGTCACAGCAGACAGAGACCACCAGCAGTTTGTATTTTCTCATCATACAGGGGCTCTCTGCTGAGAATAATATACTAATACAAAAGGTTGTAATTGCAGGCTGAAACCATGTGTTAATTTTCCTATTTGTGGAATATAAATCTTCTGGAAAAGCATGTCAGTATGCAACCAGGATGTTCCGCTGCATCATCTGGAATGCAGTCTGACATGCTCTTAAAGGTTTCCCAGTATTGATTTCCGAAGCAGTTTTGCAGCAGCCTTTTGTGTGTGTGTGTGTGTGTGTGTGTGTGTGTAAAAACTCTGGGCCAACTTTTGGTTGGACATGCCATGCGTATGTGTGAAGGCCACCTAGCATTTACTCTAGTTGTATGTGCACTGCTTTTTCAATAACATAGTGACTCTGACTATGTGGCTCAGGGATTAGTCCTTTGTAAGTGCGTGAGGGACAATGGCTACATAAAGCCATGATGTCAGAGGTAATCTCATTTCTGGCTGAGAGCTTAGCCAAGCAGACTCGCTTGGTTGGGAGGAACGCATCAGCTGGGTAATTGGTACATTAAAGGGCTTAATGCAAGTCTAATGACTTGGCCAGAGAAGCTGTCTGTTAGACCCTGGCATATATTGCACTGGTAAAAGGATTCTGGGGCTCATTGTTTTTGCTGCACCCCCTGTCTGGACTGGCTCACTCTCTTCTCAAACCCATCCTGAGACCTACTGTGCTGAAAAAGGGGAAGTTCTCACCTTACATTTCTGTTCAGGTCACACTCATTGTTTAAATGAGTGTGTAAAATAGGTCATACTCATATCTACAGTAACGTGGGAATGTCATTGATTATTGGTGATGTAGAACTGGAACAGTTATTGATTTTTGGAAAGTAAAAGTTTAAACTTGCATTTTCATGTTTTGTTACTGTATGTTTTGCCCTCTTTTTTAATGTATAGAACCTTAAGAGAAATGTAAATATGCATGTAACATGTCTTGTGTTTGACACTGCATATTAATTAAAAGGGTTCTAGATGACAGTTTGTGGTGGTTTGCATAGTTATTTTAAGTTTGTCTCATTTTTGTACTTTTATAATCTGCAGTATCCACAGCAAAATCACCTTCTGAGTGAGTGTGGAGCAGTGACCACGAAAAGCACAAGTTTATCTCTCAGGTGTCATTCTGCGTCATTGAGCCATAAGAGTAACTTCTGCCTCTATAGTTTTATACATGGGAAAACTTTTGTCAAATGGTTTTTGCTTGTTCAGGAGAAATCAGTCTTTGAAATTACAGCCAGCATAAATGCAGACAGTCCATCAGCAGTGTATCAGCGTGGATCCATATTAGCTGTGCTGTGATCTGGTCTAGCCACAGTCTGCCATTTTAAGCATTCATCAGTGTGAAGGTACTGTAGTACATGCAGTGACTGGGGATTATAGTGGTAACATTAAAACCCTGCATGGTGATGGTGAGACTGTCAGACTGGTCATTTATCTTTGGGTGAGAACATGTTAAACTAATGAAGAAGCGAACATGCAGTGCCTTTAGATAGGGACACTTGTAGCAGTCTGCTATAATTGCATGTAAGTCTGCTGCTCTGCTTGAGCCTTCTACTGCCTGCACCTGTGCTGTTTAATTAAGTGTGACATGAGCGGTTCCAGCCCTGACCACCAGCCTGAGCGTCACCATAGACGACTGCCTCTGAGGTGGGGGTGTGAAGGGGGCGGTGCCTTGTGAAGAACTGGGTGCCATGTGGGGTACGGTGTGGCAACCGGTAGGGCAGGCAGGCTCTCTGCAGTGCCGGTGGTGCTGTGGCAGCCTGCAGACATTACCAGTGGCTCACTTCACTACCTCCAAGGCCACTGCTTTACACACATACACTGTCCTGCTCTATGCTCTCCCACTGGCCGGTTTGTTTCTTATTTTTGTTGTACTATTTTGTAGCTTAGTGTAGTTTAGTGTGGTAACTTTTTTCAGGCAGTGATGATGATGATGGGTGTTGCTCATTATCCACAGTACCTGTCATTAAGAAGCAAAGGTCTCTTTGGATCAATAGTTAAGTAAAAAAAAAATCTATTCTGTTGTACACATGCAAATTGTTAACATGAACTATTAATCTGAAGTCACTTTCTCTGTCTCCTTCCCTGGGCTCCACACCCCTCCCCTCCTCTCCTCTCCAGCTGGTGTCTGCTCAGCCAAACGCTTGGTGATGGTGCAGCCTGGCCCACTGGTGCGCACAGAGGGCTCCCACGCCACCATCTGGTGCAATGTGACAGGCTACAGGGGCGCCCTGGTGCAGGACTTTGAGTGGTCCATGTATCTGCCATCGGCACCAGAGCGTGAGATCCGCGTGGTGAGCACTGCCCAGGAGGATTATGCGTATGCTGCCTATGCCACCCGTGTCGCCTCCGGTGATGTCTACGTGGAGCGGCTGGCTCCCGACTCCGTCATGCTGCACATCAGCAGGCTGCAGGCCCGCGACCAGGGCCTGTTTGAGTGCTACACGCCCAACACTGATGGGGAGTTCCTGGGCTCCTACAGTGCTAGGACGAACCTCACCGGTGAGTGTATCTCAACTCTCTTATGCTGTATCTCCCTGGTTTACAGACTCTTCCCTGAGTCTCAGCTGACTTTCTAACAGACTCAACTGTGAGTCTCAGGAAGATTATCTCTAAATTCATCCTTTGGCTTGACCAGAACCCATCTGCTAAAGTAACCTTCTCTTCCCTTTATTTCCATACTTGGATCGATGTCCCATCACACCACATATTTGCCATGAGTGAATTGTTACACTGCCCCTAAAAGATATGTAACCTGCTTTGGTCATTCAGTCATGCTTGGCCTGCAGAACCAAGCAGAACCAAACCTGCATTCTCTGAAGGTAGAAAGACCCAGAGTCTCTGGTTCAGATCTCCCATCTCTTTGAGGTTGCCCTTGTGGCCTTTGCTCATTTGTCAATTCAGTCAGTTGCTGAATGCCAACTACTTATATTTGTAATGTGTTGCTAGAAAACATCTGATATTCATACCACTTTAGAGGGGTTTTTGTGGCACTGTGAAACACTACTAAATAGTCTGTTGCTGCATGCCTTGGCTAGATTAGAATCTCTGTCTCTCACACACACACAATGACAACCTTAATCCCTACCCAGCCCTAGCCTTAAGCATAACTAATCAAACAAAATGGTAAATGGACTGCATTTATATAGCGCTTTTTACCAAAGCGCTTTACAATGTACGCCTCACATTCACACCACACATTCACACACCGGTGGCGGAGGCTGCCATGCAAGGTGCCAACCAGCTCACCGGGAGCAATTTGGGGTTCAGTGTCTTGCTCAAGGACACTTCGATGGGGTCAGGAGGACCCGAGGCTCGAACCTGCAACCCTCCGGTTGCCAAACAGTAGCACTACCTCCTGTACCACCATCGCCCAAAATACAAGTCTTTTGGTATGTTTCGTTTTTTGATTGCCGTCACTAATTTTTGGCCGTTGGCAGTTCAGACTAGGTAATCCACCTGAAGCTAAGCAGGTTTGGGCCTGGCCAGTACTTGGATGGGAGACCAACTAGGAAAGTTGGGTTGCTGGCCAACAGGTTAGCCCATCCTGTGGTCTGTGTGGATCCTAGTGCAGTGATGGGGACCCTATGCTGTAAAAATGGTGCTGTCCTTTGGATGCGATGTAAAACTGAGGTCCTGACTCTCTGAGGTCATAAAAGAACATTGGAAAGAGTAGGGGTGGTACCCCTATGTACTGCCTAAAATTGCCCACTATGGCCCTATAAGATCTGGCTTCCTAATCATCCCCTATATCTAATTGATGAATGCTCTCCTGCCCCTTCCCCACTGTAAGGTGAATGTAGTGGTGTAGAATGGCTGCCTTTGCACCATTCTGGTGGGTGCTAAACGGTGATGGTTGCAGTGGTTCACCAATACTTCTGTAAAGTGCTTTGGGTATCTTAAAAAGCGCTGTATAAATGTAATATTCGTTCATTCTTATAACATCGAATTTCCCCTTGTGGGGACTGGAAAAATGTTCTACACAATGCAGACACAGAAGTCATGAATATTCTGTTTATTAAAAAGCATTGATGTAAGAGTCATTTAAGAATGATTTAAAAGCCTTACTTGTATGGATGCACTTCACATTAAAAGTGAATGAAAATGTAGTAGTATGTCAGTACTGCAAAGCAAAACTTACATATCACAACGGTATGACTGCTATGCCAATACTTCTTAAAATAATATGTGCAGGTTTGACAGACTCACCCAATAATGTTAGGTTTGCCATTACACCAATGTTTCTGAGTTTACCAGCAGCAGCCCAGGATGGAAAGCCTTGCTTTTGGCTGTTGTATGCAGTTGTATATCTGCAGAAGGTATGAAACTGTGTGACTTTTGGAATGGAAATGTGTATGTATTTGTCCATGTGTGTGCATATCACTGTTTATGGACAGAATAAGAGGCTGTTGTCCTTGCAGAAAGCTGCCTCTGCTTGCAGTAGTTGTAATATGCCATCTCTGTACCTGGGAATGTTGCTCTACCACGAGGGCAGTGTCACGTTTGCTCTCATTTGGTCTGCACGTTCTCATACTGGGACATACTCTGTCACATTATCCATTTGATGAAAGAAGTTGACATTGCTGCACCCACCCTGGTGTGAGCTATGAGCCCAATGAGATATCATTAATGGCCAGGCCAGCCGAGACTTTACGGTGTGCTCCACAACCTTTGAACTAGAGGTTGACTGATATATCATCGGGCCGATATTTGGCATTTTTTAATGTATCAGCATCGGCCGATATCCGAGTGTAGTATGCCGATTTACAGACAGGCACGTCTGCGGGCAGCCCAGTGTTATTGTTGCTGTGGAACACGTGATCCATGCTGCCTTGTGCTGGACCCCAGCCAGAAGTTTTGGAAGAGTCCTGGGATAAAACGGTAAGGCTTAAATTCTGGTCTTTCAAAGACCTATTTATTTAACTGGTTTGTTATGAAATGTTGCTTTAAAAGAAAACGCTAGCGCTTTTGAAAGAGAACCCGAGGGAACTGGGGTAATGATAATGAGCCTTCAACCAACTGTAGCTTACAGGTAACATTAATGGATCATTGACTCTGACAGAGTTAGTTTTGTGCGCTTGTTGGTGGGCTCAGACGTTTTTTTTATCGTTAAAAATCATTTTAATTGTTAAAATTTGAATTATTACCATATCAGCCCAATGTTATCAGTTCTGTTTTTTCTGTGTCAGAGAGTTTCACTCAGTGTGTGTGGGGCGGAGCAGGCAGCTCTTTCAAACACTGCAACGTGTGTGAGAGTTGCTTTACTCTGCCAAGATCACAGACAGTACCGTCCTCTGAGACACAGAGCTGCTAGGAACAATGCATGGCGGAGAAAACCGTTTGTTAGAATGCATGGTTACCATTCACTTGAGCTGATGCTGACAATGGTCCTTCTGTGCCACTTGTTTGCATTGTTTCCTCATTAAACATGTCTTTCCTTTATACGGGGTTATCCGTCGACAACGTCACAGTCACTAGGGGCTTACGTTGTCCTTGTATACAAGGCTGTGTAATACGACAGTTATTTTATTTTTATTTTTTGCGATGGCTGGATTCTGATTGTGAATTTGGGTTGTAAGCTATCTGTCTGCTAACAACATAAACAACATGTTAGTGAAAGGTTTTGGGCCTTGTACACTACTCATCATACCATGATGC
>JABJVO010000036.1:775990-802332 GCA_026770805.1 Boulengeromyrus knoepffleri
GATCACCAAAGTCTTGGCTACATGAAGATGACTAAATGGTGTAGTTGCAACATTCAGTTGGATAAATAAATAAGAAACTATTTTTGGCTCCTTTCATTGAATATGTAGCAACTTTCAAGTGTATGAATGAGCCATTGACACCTGGCTACATCCCTCCCCCCCTTTTATGGCACTGATAGGGATGTATCTGGATCACGTTTCACTGTTGCGCTGTTCATAAAATTACCATGCGAATGTGATTTGAATACGCGCTAATGTGGCTATTTAGAATGTGAATAGCGATCTTCGGGTGACAGCGGTATACACGCCCCCAATGCAGGTAAAACAAAGTAAGGTGACATGGTTTACTTTTTTGCCGATTTAACCTATTTTAAAAAACTTTAATACTTCCGACAATGGATGTTTTGAAAAGAATACAGATTACGGATTTAGTCAGCATTTTTTTCATGTTTCTATAATAAGATTTCAGCGAGTTATGAACTGAAATACACAAGAAAGATATGCGGCATTGTCGACAATGCCGTCGACTCCAGAGGGTTAATGTTAGTTCATCGCTGCCCTGTGCTTCCCTCGTTTCCCCATAATAAACCCAGTTTCCCGATTATCTGTCTCCCTGCTCCTGCTTCCCCGGACACGATCACAACAGAATGACGAATCTCCAAGAAGTATCACCTCCGCAAGTTGAGCAGCAACACGTTGGCTTGCTACAGGAAGTGAAGTCCAAGGTCCAAGAAGACCCCGTAGCATGTGACTGAAAACAGGATTCAGTCAGTCACGCTGCACACCGCTGAGGTTGTAAACCCGCTGTCCGTCCTCTCGGAAATGGAGCAACCTCAGACAACAGCCACCCACCGGAGGAGGAAGAAGAAGCCGAAGGAGAGAAGATCAGAAGAAGTCCCGACGATCTTCCTGGGGACACGCTCTCTCTCGGCAGCTAACTCTCCCTGCCAGTGAATCCCCGATCACCCTGGACATCACTGCCGCATCGCCCCCGCAGGTATTAAAAGCCTGTCTAGCCACCACAGAGCAGCCGCCGCTAACGGCTTATCCCTTCCAGGAGGCACGCTTTGCCCATAAAGGGGCCAGAGCTGTGTGGGACGCTATCCCGTGGATCCCGAGGGCTCTTAAAGGGGCAAAGCCCACTTTTATGGCACCGACCCTGGCGGTTCTTATTGATGTCCCTGACCCACCTGTTCTGCCTGTCCTGCCGGCACCTGTTCTGCCTGTGATGCCTGTTCCTGACCTGCCTGTGATGCCTGTTCCGGACCTCCTTGTCCCAGCGAGGCTCCGGCTGCAACGCCCTCTGAGGTTCCTGCTGCATCGCCGCCCTCTGAGGTTCCTGTCCCCAAGGTACTTCCACTAGAGGTCCATCCAGCCTGTTCCCTACCTACCAGTCTTGCTTGTTCCTGTCCTGCTGGGCCCGCTAGTCCCAGCGGCCGGGTCACCGCCCGAGGTCGCGGCGCCTCCACCGTCACCGCCTGAGTTCGCTGCTGTGGCTCCGCTCCTGCCTCCTGCTTCACCCTAGGCACCTGCTGCAGCCCCGCCTCCTGCTTCACCCAAGGCGCCTGCTGCTGCTCCGCCCGAGGTCCTGGAGCCACCTGCTGTTCCGCCCAACGTCCCAGCTCGGCCCATGTCCAACATCCCAGTTCCACCCACTGTATCTCCTTCTCCAGTGCCCCCGGCTCCAGATGCTGTGGCTGCGCCGTTGCCTGCTGCGGCTTCCCCTCCCTCCTTGCCTTCGCCATGGTCCCCTTCTGCTCCCTCCTCGCCTCTACTGGTGCCTCCTTCGTCTTCCTCCTCACCCCCTCCGTTGGTCCCTCCAGCTTCCTCCTCTGCCGCTTCGTGGTCCCCTCCGGCTCCTGCCTCGCGGCTGCCCGGGGTCCCTCTGGCTTCGGCCTTTCGGTCACCTGCAGGCCCTCCGGCTGCTGCCTGTCGCCCGCTGTGGCTCCCTCGGGCTCCCCTTTGTATCCCCCGACCTTTCCTGTCTGACCTCCCGTGTTTGCTCATCATCCCTCTGTCCCTCCTGTCTCGGCTCCTCATCCCCCTGTGGTTACTCCATTCACTCCCGGTCCTTTTGTCCCTTCCCTTGGTGTTTCCCCTGTGTCTCCCTTCCTGGTCTGCCTGTCTGCGTTTCCTGTCTTGTGTCAGGTGTCATCTTGGCTTTTGCCCTTGTGCTTGTTTTGTGTTTTGGTTCTGTTCCCTGTGCCCCGGTAATGTTTTTGGTCTTGTTTTCCAGGTCCCGTGTCCCTGGTCTCGTCTCGGCCGTCGCCTCCCCTGAGGCGCGCCTTTGGGGGGGGGGTTCTGTCATGACCTGCTCGTATGATCGGCTGTGCCACGCCCCCTCATTAACCACGTGTACTACCCCGATTGTAACCAGCTGTTTCCTGTTTTGCTTGTTTAATCCTGTGTATTTAAGTCCATGTCTGAGTCTGTAACCCCAGATCAGTCATTAATGTAAGTTCATTGCTGCCCTGTGCTTCCTTCGTTTCCCCGTAATAAACCCTGTTTCCCAATTATCCGTCTCCCTGCTCTTGCTTCCCCGAACGTGATAACAACAGTTATTATTACTCTATTTACTCTATTTGATTTTTGACAGATTTTATTACCACTTCACAAAAAAAAATTATATACATGAAAATGTACACCAGAAAATCTTCCTCATGATTGACCACAAATCAACCCAAAACTGGAATTGCAGGATAGAGGGCAGCAAAGAGTTATTTACAAGATACAAGATACTTTATTTGTCACATACATGGTTATATAAGTATAACATGTAGTGAAATGTACCCTGAACGACCCCTTAGACTGTGCAAATCAAATCAAAAATAGAATTAAGAATAAGGCAAAAGATAAAAATCTTGCAATAAATTGAAAGTTACAATAACTAAAATGTATACATAAGAGGAATACAGAAGTACTAATACAGGAAATAAAACAATGGTGAAAAACTGTACATGTTCATGTGATGACAAAGCTTTATATTTAAAGTGCAGGTAAATATAAATATATATATATAAATATAGCAGCAAAGGTGGATGGAAATGTAGTCACAGATTGTTAAAAACAGCAGGTTTGTGACAGTTGGGAAGAGTTTGCAAGGGTTGTGTATATTCAGGGTGTAGTGGTGGCATGTCCCGATTAAGGAGTCTTGCAGTGTGAGGATAGAAGCTCCTTCTGAGTCTCTCTGTTTTTACCGTAATACTCTTAAAGCACCTGCCTGATTTCAGCAGCTGGAACAGACAGTTGCTGGGATGAGATGAGTCACCAATGATCCTGGCTGCTATGCTCCGGCATCTCCTGGCATAAATGTCCCGCAGAGGTGGTAGAGAAGATCTGGTGCAGCGCTCTGCTGCCCGAATCACTCTCTGTAGTCCCTTAATGTCCTGTATATGGCTGTTTCTGTACCAGGATGTGATGTTCTGGGTCAGGACATTTTCCACAGCGCCGGAGTAAAAAGTCCTAAGAATCGCTGAAGAAACCCGAAACTTGTTCAGCTGTCTTAGGTGGTAAAGACGCTGCCTCGCCTTGCTGGACTGGGCTTGGATGTGTTCTGTCCATGTCAGGTCCTCAGTGATGCATACGCCTAGATATTTGAAGCTGCTTACTCTCTCCACAGCAGTCCCATTGATGTAGAGAGGGGAGTAGGAGCGCTCCTTACTCCTCCTGAAGTCCACCACCAGCTCCTTGGTCTTGCTGACGTTAAGTTGCTGAACACACTTGTTGTAACATTCTTTTGCTAGTTTGACTGCGTGCTGTACTCCTTTTGAAGCCGCTTTGTAAGCGCTCATACCGCCGGTGGCGAGACCTGCATTATACACAGCATTATGGGAGTTCACAGCCTCGCAAGCAGTTCAATCCACCTTCGGCTTCTGGTTCGCGAAAGTCGTTACTGTTGCCAGAAGCGTTGCTTCTGATTAGGCGGTCCAGCGCTTTGCCTCCCTCATGACCTGGACTTGCTGAAGAAGCTTCTGTTTATATTCCGGTATGAGGAATACAGTGTTGTGGTCCGATTTACTAAAAGCTAGCTGGGAAACAGCTTTGTTGCCCTGCTTGAACGGCATGTAGCAGTGATCAAGAATGTTTGCTCCCCTTGTTGGAAATGTGACGTGCCGATAAAAGTTTGGCATAACAAGTATTAGATTTCTTGTTTGCCGCATCAGTGTTTATAGATCTTTTTGTCAAATGTTTCTATGGTATACTGAAGTATAATTGCAATCATTTAATAAGTGTCAAAGGCATTTATTAACATTTACATTAAGGTTAAGGTTACTTTATTGTCATCAACGGCTTTATACATGTACAAAGTATGATGAGACAACGTTTCCTCATGGCCCCGGTGCAACTTCTAGTAACACTGAACATCACATACAACAGGGCAAAAAGGTGCAAATAGGCAACACAATAAAGTGCAAAGGGTGCGATCACATTACAGTACACAACATTTTACGATGAATAGACGGAACAATAAATGGACAGAACAGTACACAACACTCCAGTATTTTTGCGTGGGGAGCCTCAGTGACTGAAATTGCACATGGTTATTATATTATATTATATTATATTGCACGGTACTATTGCACAGGTTACTGTATTGTACAGAGTAACCATGAAAGTGCAGGTATGAGGTATTTCAGAAGAGCTATGATCTAAACTTAAAGTGTGTTCAGAGCCCTGATGGCTTGTGGAATGAAGCTGTTACACAGTCTTGTGGAGGCAGAACGGAAGCTACGATACCGTTTGCCAGATGGTACGAGTGAAAAAAGTCCATGTAATGGATGGTAGTGATCCTTCACTATGTTTCTGGCTCTGTTGCAGCAGTGGGTCTTGAAAATGTCTTTCAAGTGAGGTAGGGGCACACCGATAACCTTCTTAGCTTCTGCCACTATCCGCTGCAGATAGTTCCGGTCCAAAGCCTTGCAGTTCCCGTACCAGACAGTGATGCAGCTGGAGAGAAGGCTTTCAATGGTGCTGGTGTAGAATGTCTTGAGGATCTGTGGTGGTAGGCGCGTTCTTTTTAGTCTTCGCAGAAAGTGCAGCTGCTGACGAGCCCTCTTAGCTTTAGAGGAGGAGTTGAGGGACCAAGAGAGGTCCTTTGTGATATGGTCGCCCAGGAACTTGGTGTTTTGCACCCTCTCGACAACAGCGCCGTCGATAGTTAGTGGTGGATGCACAGTGCTGGATCTCCTGAAGTCGATGATTATTTCTTTTGTTTTGTGCACATTTAATGAGAGGTTGTTGTACTTGCACCAATCTGCCACTCTTCCCACCTCCTCTGTGTATGCTGAGATGTCATATTTTTTGATGAGGCCCACCACAGTCATGTCATCTGCAAATTTAATGATGTGGTTTGAGCTGAGCTCTGCTGTGCAGTCGTGAGTGAGTAGCGTGAAGAGCAATGGGCGGAGCACACAGCCCTGCGGCGTGCCTGTGCTCAGTGTAATGGTGTTGGAGGTGTTGGAGCTGATCCGGACAGACTGTGGCCTGTCAGTCCGAAAGTCAAGGTTCCAGTTCACTAACGGGGTATTTAGGCCCAACCCACTCAGTTTAAGTGACAGTTTCTGAGGGATGATGGTATTGAATGCTAAGCTAAAGTCAATGAACAACATCCTCACATGAGAGTCTTTCTTTTCCAAGTGGGTCAGTGACAGGTGAAGTGCGGTGGATATGGCATCGTCAGTCGACCGCAACTGGAGGGGGTCGAGAGAGCTGGGAAGATTGGCTTTGATGTGGCCCATGACTAGTCTCTCAAAGCACTTCATGATAATCGGTGTTAAGGCCACAGGACGGGAGTCATTCAGGCAGGACACCGCTGATTTCTTCGGAACTGGGACGATTGTGCTGGTCTTGAAACACACTGGAACAACAGCCTGTTTCAGGGAAGTGTTAAAAATGTCCGTAAGAGTGTCTGCCAGCTGGTCTGCGTACTCCCTCAGCACTCGTTCTGGGATGTTGTCAGGGCCAGCAGCTTTGCGCGGGTTAACCCTGCATAGGGTCTGTTTCACTGCATCTGTGGTCAGGTACATTACCTCCTCTTCCGGAACCGGAGCAGATTTCCTGGTAGGCTCAGTGTTGAGTGCATCGAACCGCACGTAGAAGGTGTTCAATGTGTCAGGGAGAGAAGCATCGTTGTCGCATAGGGAGGTTGATGGTTTGTAGTCTGTGATAGCCTGGGTGACTTTCCACATGCTTAGAGTGTCTCTCGTGTTATGGAAGTGGCTTTGTATTTTACGAGCATATGCAAACTTGGCCTTTTTGATTGTTTTAGTGAGGTTGGCTCGTGCAGTTCTGAGGGCATCCTGTGCTTTCAGCATCCTCTGGGCCTCCGCTGTCATCCAGGGTTTCTGGTTAGCACTTGTGATGACCTTCCTGGAGATAGTGACATCCTCAGTACATTTCCAGATGTAGCCAGTCACAGCTGAGGTATACTCCTCCACATCAACACGGTCCCCATAGGTGGCAGCCTTTTTGAACACTGACCAGTCTGTGCTCTCGAAGCAGTCTTGAAGTGCAGTGATAGCTCCTTCAGGCCACACTCTGATCTCTCTCTGGACCGGTGATGTGCGTTTCAGCAGCAAGCTGTAGGTTGGGATCGTTTTCACTGAAATGTGGTCGGAGTTGCCGAAAAGAAAATTTTAAATTGGCCTGGTTGAAGTCGCCTGCGATTATGAAAGACCCTTCCAGGTGGGCAGTTTGCAGGTTGTTTACGGAGTCATACAGCTCCGCTAGCGCCTGGTTAGCATTTACGCTAGGTGGTAGATTAAGTTTATGCAAAGAGTCAATATTTGCAGTGTTGGCCCTTCTTTTTCAAGACCTCTGCCCTGGCATGCTGTCGATCACCTTCTGGGCCAAATCCTGACTGATGGCAGATCATTCTTGCATAATCAATGCTTGGAGTTTGTCAGAATTTGTGGGTTTTTGTTTGTCCACCTGCCTCTTGTGGATTGACCACAAGTTCTCAATGGGATTAATGTCTAGGGAGTTTCCTGGTCATGATCCCGAAATGTTAATGTTTTGTTCCCTGATCCACTTAATTATTAGTTTTACCCCACAGATGAATGGTCTCAGGATGCTTTACTGTTGGCACGACAGAAGACTGCTGGTAGCGCTCACCTTTTCTTCTCCGTACAATCTTTTTTCTGGTTGCCCCAAACAATCGAAAAATGGATTCATCAAAGATAATGGCTTTACCCCAGTCCTCAACAGTCCAATCCCTGTACCCTGATTTTTTTATTGGAGAGAAGTGGCTTCTTTGCTGCCCTTCTCGATACCAGGACATCCTCCAAAAGTCTTCGCCTCACTCACACCTGCCTCTTGCCATTCCTGAGCAAGCTCTGCACTGGTGGTGCCCTGATCCTGTCTGCTATTCTAACTCAGTCAGCATGAGAGAGTGGTCTCTATCCTTGTCCCCGTCAACACTCACCTGTGTTAACGAGAGAATCATTGAAATTATGTCAGCAGGTCCTTTTGTGGCATGGCTGAAATGCAGTGGACATGGGTTTTTTGGGATTAAGTTCATTTTCATGGCAAAGGGGGACTTTGCAATTAATTTCAGTTCATCTGATTACTCTTCATAACATTCTAGAGTATATACAAATTGCCATTATAAAAACTGAGAAAATTTATTTAAATTAACTTTGTGAAAATTAATATTTGTGCCATTCTCAAAACTTTTGGCCACAGCTATGCTCTGTTATCTGCACTCATAGAAAGCCTCTTGTCTAATCAGATTTCTTGGTCGGAATTAACTGTTGTTTCATGATTTTTAAATAGCATATACTATATCGTATTGAAATGGAACCCACTCCATCCATTTTCTGTATCTGTTTGTCACAAGGGTCCAGAGCCTATCCCACAAACCATAGGCACAAGACAGGGAACAATCCAGGATGGGATGGCAACCCATCATAGGGTACACTCACACACCATTCACAATTTGGTAACTCCAATTCCGCTTAGTATGTTTTTGGACTGTGGGGGGTAATCTAGTGTACCTAGAGGAAACCCCACGATGCCATGGAGAGAACATCCAAAGTCCACACCAAGAACCATGACAGAGATTCAAACCCTGGTCCGTGGGGTGTGAGGCACAGTGCTAACCACTGCACCACCCCCTGAAAAGGAACCATCATTAAAACTGCAAAGTTTGCTAAGTTTTGATTTCTGTTACTGAGTAAAAATGTTTTAGTGCAACTTATTGATGGTCTCAACCCAGCTTACTATCAAGGTCATTGCAATGTCAAAATATGTACCTCACATGCAGTGTTGACTTTTACATCGTAAATCGCACATTGCAAGCCTAGTATTGTGGGCAGCACAGTGGCTGAGTGGGTAGCACTGTTGCTGCACATCCCTGCTTTACTAGTGCGTGTTATTATCCGCATGTGTTTACCTCAAATCCGCCACTTTTTTAAAATGTTTACATTTATAGGTAGTCTCTGTATTGCTGTTTAAGTGTTTTGAGGTTGTACCATCTTGGCCGACATCCATTTATCCATCTATCTACAATTATTATTAACTTTTATATAGAACCTATTCTACACCATGAATATAGCTGTAGCTACTTACATGGCATGAAAATTCAATTAACTAACTAACACCGGATCTCCTGGTCCAAAACATGCAAAGTGAGTAAGTGATTTTAGTGTGTGAGTGAGTGAGTGTGCACCCTGTGATGGGGTGGCATCCCATCCAGGCTTAGTTCCAACCCTTTACAAGCCCTCCATAGTGAGTCAGTGTGTGTTTGTGTGTGTGTCTTCACAGACCGGGACTTTAACATCCAACTAAGCACCGAGAGACGAGCCTACACGACAGGCGAGCCCCTCGAATTACGCTGCGCCATCGATGCGCAGAACATTCTGGAGCGCTACTTCTCTGTGTCCTGGGTGTTCAGCAGCTCGCCAGTGGCAATGGTCGGGCCTAATGCCGTACCGTTGCTAGCTGGGGACTACGTGCAGCGTGAGGCCACTGGACAGCTTACGGTACGCAAGGAGAGTCAAGCCGTCTACCTGCTGAGACTGCAGAACCTGCGGCCTGAGGATGCTGGGAAATACATCTGCCGCGTCACCGAGCGTGAGCGCACCCTGACTGGGGACTTCATCGACCGGAGCAAGAGGTCCCGCAATGTGCAGGTCACCGTCCAGCCTCTCCGTAAGTAGCAGCAGCTCACTGCTTTTCCTGTTGCTTTCTGAGAAAGAAGCTCAGTTTTGTCTGTTAAATCTTGAGAGTAACAGAAATTCATATTGTTTTTTTTTTTTTAAATCAGACAAGAAATGCTCTTTGACCTCCATGAGTACTTGATATTACTTTGTAAACTATTTTTTTCCTCCAAAAGTTCTGCATTTGTTAGCATACATGCTACCACTGAGTGAATTTCCAGCCAAAAGCTCCCCCAGTTAAAGGGGGAATGAAGATGGTTATATTTAGCATTATACAGATACCTCTGCACTATTTACCATTCCACATCTTGGAAGTGCATATAATAGCAGGATTTCTCGTGCTGCTCGATTCAGTGTTGGAAGAAATGTGAAAAGGACAGTGTGACACTGATTACAGAAGGAACACAGATTTTATTCTCCTAGAAACAGAATGTCCCCTGAAATAGAAACTGAATGGCAAATGAAAGAAGAAAGAAAAGTTTATGTGAATTGGAGAAAATCAAGGTGCATCATCAGCAGCTGGTAACGGGGTTAAAGCAGTCATTAGGGTCTGAGTAGGATTACTGAGAAGGAGAGATCACCTCTTCTGTCCTCAACTGTATAAATGCAAAATTATCATTCAAACAAATGCCCTATCCCACTGTTTCTCTGTCCCCAGGAAGCAATTTGACTGTGTCATTAATCAGTAACTCCACGGATATCGAGGAAAGTGGAACCATCCAGCTAATGTGTGAAGTTCAGTCCATCTCTGGCAAAGTGGCTGGCCTGTCCGTCACGTGGCGGCGGCTGGACAGGAAGGGCAGCACCGAGCAACACATTGCTGCTCTGGACCAGGAGGGTGTGGTCAAGCTGAGCCCCGCTTACAGCAATCGCGCAGCCTATGGGGGGATCCGAGCAGAGCGCACTGACATTGACACATTCTCCCTGTCCATCTACAACGCCCTGCCCAGTGACGAGGGCCAGTATGAGTGTGAGGTCACAGAGTGGCTCCCAGGGCCTAACAGCACATGGGACAGTATTGGGGAGAAGACCGCAGCCACACACGTGATGGTCCAGGGCAAAGGTATGTCTGTATTTGGTGAAAGATTGCCATCTCAGTGCTTGTCCAGTGTTTGTAAATAAATGGCTGCATGTGTCCTTGTGTGATTCAGAGAGATTTGTTAAGAAATACTGATTGACTGATATTTCCATTATAGACTGTAGAGGACTAGAACTGGACCATGTTATAGCCACAGGAGCAAAAATTTGGACACACCTGCTTTTAATGCATTTGTCTCTATTTTATCTCTTTCACATTACCGTAAAAGGCCTTGAGGCAATGAAGTAATACATATTGTTTGACTTATGAGCTGTAACATTGTGGGCACAGACTTCAAACTACTCCCCTTCACAGGCAGGCATGAAGAACTGACTCATTGATGCACTTTGACGTTGACCTTGATCACAGTTTACACCTTGCTTTTAGTAAGCAAGCCCACTTTTTCTTTTCCAGTTGACCTTGGATCCCCAGAGGTTTTTTTTTCTTCCCTACTTCGGAGTTTTTGGTTCCTCTCCTCCACTGTTATCTGGCTTTCTTTGTTTCTTTCTTTTCCTTTTCTTTCCTGCTTTTAAATTATTCTATCTTAAGTATGTTGTAATGTATCACAACACACCCATGTAAAACGCATTGGGGGAACTCTGTTGTGAAAGGTGCTGTATAAAAATGAATTGAATTGAATTGAACATATCAGAAATTGTAATGACCAAAAGAAGTGTTCAACATCTTTAGACCATTCACTATAGCCCTTTTTTGCTTTGATGACTGCATTGCAGACTCTTGGTACCAACCTCCAAGTGTAGCCACCTGGAATACTTGTCCAACAGTCCTGAAGGAGTTTCCACAAGTTCTGGGCACAAGTTGTCTACCTTGCTTTTACTCTTCAATCCAACTCATCCCAAACCTGCTCTATACAGATTAGTTTGGGGGATTGTCGGGCCCTGGTCATATGTCACAGCACTCCATTTCATTTCTTGTTCACAAGATAATACAGTACTTACATAACCTCAAAATGTGCTTAGGGTTATTATCTTGTTGACATTTGACTGGTGCAGTACATGGTCTCTCTGACAAGATAGGTTACAGTATTTGTGGAGTTCACATGCAATACTTGTTTTTTGCTGTTGTTGCACCTTACCCCACGTAGACGCTGAATCCTGCTTTATATTTATAAATGGCATTTACCCTTCTTCAATGTTTATCCTTCATTTATGACTCTTGCCTCTGCCTTGAGAGTATTTTATGAACCGTTCCATTATGGCATAATCAACTGTTTGCTGCTTTCACTGAGAGTGCTGGATGATGTGGACCCAATTTAGCACTTTTAATGCATTGCAAACGGCAATTCATTTGCTCACATTTATGGTTTTCTCTCTCCTTCTCTGCTAACTGGGCATCTGTGACCTGTGAGTGACCCCTGTATATGGCAGGCTGTGCTATAGAATGAGGAACAGACTAAGGTAGTAGTTCTTATAGAGATACATTAGTAATGTGCATGTGTGCTCTGTGTATACCAAGGATTAGACTGGCTAGCATCTGTAGCCTGGTATGGTCACAGCCACCCTGCATCGCTGGGGGTATGTGTGAAGTAGCGGGAGTCAGAGGGGGTAGCTAATATTTGGGAAGCACGAATCAAGGCATTCCCATATCTACAATGAGGGAAATAATTATTTGACCCCCCCATTGAATTCCTAAGTTCACCCATTTATAAAGAAATGAGAAGTCTATAATTTCAATGGTATGTTTATTTCAACATCAGAAGATAGATTTTCAACAAAACAAACAAGAAAAAAATCATTATGTAACAGGTACAAATCAATTTGTCATTTATCTAGGGAAATAAGTATTTGATCCCCTGAATCATCAAGAAATTAACACATTAACACAACACAAGTAGTACTTAATTAAGTATAAACAGATACAAAGCCAGCATTCACATTTAATGGCATTACTTTTTTTAAAGAGTATTCTTTGGTCACTAACATTTCTAGATCTTCGATCTTATCACCATGAGAGACACCAGAGAGCTGTCTAAGGATGTCAGAGACAAGATTGTTGACCTTGACAAAGGTGGAATGGGCTACGTGACCATCAGCAAGCAGCTTGGTGAGAAAGTGATAACTGTTGGTGGAATTATTTGCAAATGGAAGAAAGACAGAATAACTGTCAATCACCCTGGATTTCAGGCCCCAAGGAAGATTTCGTTTTGTGTGACATCAATGATCTTAATGACAGTGAGGGCTAACCCCAGAACTACACGGGAGGGGCCCGTTAATGATCTCAAAGCAGCAGGGACCTCGGTTGCCAAGAAAACCATTGGTAACACAGTATGCAGTTATAGTTTGAAATCCTGCAGTGCTTACAAAGTACCCCTGTTCATGAGGGCCCATTTTCAGACCCATCTGAAGCATGCCAGTGAACACCAGAATAATTCCAATGAGGCTTGGAAGAATGTGATGTGGTCATATGAGACCAAAATCGAGTTGTTTGGCATCAACTCTACTTGCCGTGTTTGGAGGGAAAAGAATGCTGACTGTAACCCCAGGAACACCATCCCTACTGTCAAACACAGAGGTGGAAGCATTATGCTTTGGGGGTGTTTTTTTGCCAAGGGTACTGGGCGGCTACACTGCATTGAAGGAAAGATGGATGGGCCATGTAGCATAAAATCTTGGAAGAGAACCTCCTTCCTTCAGCCAGGGCACTGAAAATGAATTGTGGGTGGGTCTTCCAGCAAGACAACAACCCTAAGCTGCTTCAAGAAGAAGCAGATTAAGTTCATGGAGTGCCCTAGCCAGTCTCTGGACCTTAATCCCATAGACAACCTATGGAGGGAACTCAAGCTTCGTGTATCCAAGTGATAGCCTAAAAACCTTAAATATTTGGAGGAGATCTGCAAAGAGGAGTGGATGAAAATTCCTGCTGAGCTGTGTGCAAACCTGATGACCAACTACAAGAAACATCTGACAGTTGTGCTTGCCAACAATGGTTACTCCACCAAGTACTAAAGCATGTGTTCCAAGGGATCAAATACTTATTTCCCTAGATAAATGACAAATTGGTTTGTAACTGTTACATAATGATTTTTCTGGCTTGTTTTGTTGATCTATCTTTTACTGTTAAAATAAACCTACCAGTGAAGTTATATACTTCTCATTTCTTTATTAATGGGTCAATTTAAGAATTCAGCAGGGGGTCAAATAATTATTTCCCTCCCTGTATTTCAAGAACATGTCACAAAGGAGCTGAGCATCAGAGTGCCAGTTCTGTGGTTTCAGCTTTTTATGGCATGTGCTGGGATGTGTGTCCATGCATGTGTTCATGTGTCACCAGCAGAGCTTTAAATATCTCTGTAATGTCCCCCCCCCCCAGCCAACCCAGGATAGAATACAATCCCTAGCACCCTCTCGCTGATCTTACAATTCCATAAATGGGGCAGCTTATTTGCCATGAGATATGACTTGTGTTAATAGAGGACAAAGTCTTGGTATATGAGAAACATGGTTTGCTGCAGCTGCCATAGGTCCAACACAGTGCTTTAGCTCCTTCTTCACTAAGACAGGAGGTAGGAATGGCCCACTCCAATCAAGTGACTAATCAAGACTTACCCTGGGTTGCTTTTGGCATCTATATAAGTTGTACTATTACACTACTCAGAAAATGTTGGCTGTGGGTCAATCAAATATTTCAAACTCTTTTTTTGGTCTACTCAAGCATACCATCCTTGTATCATTGCTGCATATCTGGTGGATGTCCACAGTTCTGTGCATCCCCTTATTGAGCTGGCGGATGGTCAAGGTGGATGGGGAGCAGGAATGATGAAACAAGAACATTTAAAACACGGCTTACAAACAGTCGCCTAAACGACAACTGTTGGATAAAGGAGATCAGTATGGATCAGAGAATGACATGTCACTTACTGAAATATACACTTTTGGCAAACAGAAAAGCATTGCAGGAATTGCAGGAAGTTAAAGATGAAAACAATAAAAAGAAGTTGAAGCCTGAGATTGTATCACAGTTTTTGAGTCACAGATTAGTTAATTTTTCAGATCAACAAAAAGGGGAGGGGGAGACAAATATAATTTTGCTTAACATGTATTACTTAAACTTAAAGAATACTTAAAGCAAGGAGCATTTTATATGCCCCATTCACGTGAACGCACAATTGCTTTGTCTATATCCTTTAACTGCAACTATCCATCTTATGGAAGTCCATAGAGAACATCCATAATTATCTTTTTCTGTCTTGTTTTGTGATCGCAACTTATTTTTCTCATGATCTCAGCATAGCCAAATTTTTTTCTCGCGGTCACAACTTATTTTCTTGATCATAAAACAACAAAAGTTATCTTGGAAAGACAGAAGTTGTAATTAGACATGCAAAAAGCAAATGAGAAGGAGGGAGGCAGATTCCACAAAAAATATATATATATTTTTTGCATTGCCACCAAAAGCCTAAAATGCTAAGAGGGAATTCTCCTCCATTGTGTGAAATGAATTTTAAGCCCTGAATACATGTAGTTTATGGACTTTTGTAGCATTGAGAATTAGGGAATTATTAGTTTAAAAAGTAACAGCTGCAGTAAAATTGTATTTTACACTATTGTGGTTAAACTTAGCAATTATTCTATGGTTCGCATGTGTGCTGAAATGTGTGGTATCTGTACAGATCACGGATCAACTACAGTCCATAACACCACTGTGAACCAGGTAAGGATCATACTGACCCCAGCAATTACCACCCTTTATCTCTTAACAGCTCTTACCAGTGTGGCTTCAAACAATGAAGAAGCATTTTAGGTCACCTTGTCATACTCGAATCATATAACAACATAAGAAATTTACAAATGATAGGAGGCCATTTGGCCCATCAAGCTCGTTTGGGGAGAACTTAACTAATAGCTCAGAGTTGTTAAAATCTTATCTAGCTCTGATTTAAAGAAACCCAGGGTTTTAGCTTCCGCTACACTAGCAGGAAGACTATTCCATACTCTAACTACACGCTGTGTAAAGAAGTGCTTTCTCAAATCCATTTTAAAATGTTCTCCCACTAATTTCCACCTATAGCCACAAGTTCTAGTATTTAAACTAATATTAAAATAGCCATTTGGCTGAACAGCATCCAGACGTGTTTGAATCTTATATACCTGGATCATGGCCCCCCATTAGTCTCCTTTGCTCGAGGCTAAACAGATTCAGCACAGCTAACCTCTCCTCATAAGACATTCCTCTAACACCAGGAATCATTCTCATAGTCCTATGTTGCACCCTTTCCAAGGCAGCAATGTCCTTCTTAAGGTATGGTGACCAAACCTGCACACAATATTCTAGGTGGGGTCTAACCAAGGAATTGTATAATCGTAGCATCACCTCCCTTGACTTAAACTCCACACACCTAGAGATGTAACCCAACATCCTATTGGCCTTTTTTATTGCTTCCCCACACTGGCGAGGTTGGGACATGGAAGTATCAACATACACACCGAGGTCTTTCTCATAATCAGCTACCTTTATTTCATTGGAACCCATAAAATATCTGTCCTTTATATTTCTGCTCCCTGCATGGATTACCTTACATTTATCTATGTTGAATTTCATCTGCCAGGTATCACCCCAGTCTCTAATTGAATCAAGATCCAGTTGTAGTCCGTGTGTAACCAGTTTACTGTATGTATTGGTGTCAATATCATTAATGTAAATTAGGAAAATCGAACCCTGCGGTACCCCACTATAAATGCAGGCCCACTGTGACATCGTGCCTCTAATAACTGCCTGCTGCTTCCTGTCTGTCAACCAGTTTTCGATCCAAGCTGCTACAGTTCCTAAAATCCCTGCAGCTTTGAGCTTAACACTAGAAGCGCTGAGCGCCGGTCATTTGACCGCAACGACCAAAAAAAAAAAACTTTGCAGTCGATCAAACTCCAGGACCCTCCTTTCATGACTTTTCCTAGATTTGTGCTTTGTGTCGCCCAGCACCCTTAAATTTTCAAAATTGCACTGGTGCAAGCTAGTTTAGAGCTATTTTGCTCATTGCGTATAGCTGCGCGTTCGGCCATGCTGTTTGCTGCCTTCCCAAGCTGCCATTCTCTTCTCTTTCAGCAGATAGTACAAGGATCATCTATACACGTGTCTGTGTGTGCGTGCGTGCGTGCGCGTGTGCAAATGATTACTAACTTTAATTTAATAAATTATGACACGTGGATTTTTGTTCCAGGTCTACATGAGCATGACTATTGTCTCTAATTTATATGTAAATATGTAACTAATCATTACGATCATTTCATGACTTGACAGTATTTTACAGAAGCAACAATTTACAATGATAAAACGCAATTGTTTTGAAAAGTGGATAATTAATATACACATTTATGTTTCACGCCCATGTACATAACTAATATTATTCTGATAGTTTGTATGTAGACTATGGTCGGTCTGTGTATCATCCAATCATTCATTTCCCGGAATGCATAAAAAATTGAAAACAGGGCTGATTTCAGCATGCATATTTGAGGATGCCCTGACATGCTCTGACTTTTCTGTATATATCAGCAACACATTTAGTAAAAATTGATTTTAAAAACATGCTAGAATAATGTAAAAAATCACAAATTGGTCAAAAGCCAGCATACTTTGGAACAGAGACAATATAGTGTTGGCTATATAAATGTATTAAAGTCATTCGCAAATTCCTTTCAGTTTAATAAATAGAGAGGTATTACTTATTGGCACATCAATAGCAAGTTGTGCTTGAGGGCGTGTCGATCAGTAGAACGCGATCAAAAAACATATAAGCTGATTATTTTAATAATTTCATATAAGAGTGGACATTTGTGTTTGTTCCAAAAAAGACACATTAAGGTTTGTAATGATATTTTCCTTAAGTCTGTCTGACTTAAACAAGCAGAGTTATTTAAGTTGTTGTCATGCACTTCATAAAATCTGCCTTTTCAGAGAGAGAAAAAAATAAAGGAGCATGTTGTGATTTAATGTTATTTGTGTGATTTTATTTTTTAATTTACTTTACGTATTTTTAAGTGGACAGATAAAGATTTCTGACTAATTTTTGAGCATGTGCAACAAGCACTGACGGAGATATTGACGTTAGTTTCACGCATTCAAAAACATTCATTTCTAGTAGCTAACATTTTCTAACATCATGTTAGGGCAATTGGCAAGTGATAATGGGCAGGTGATAATGACAGCATGGGCGGAGCTGTTATGATCATTAGCATTCCATTATGATCAATGGCATTTCAGGGACATCGAGAGCAATAAATTATTCCACAGGTATACTTACACCTCACTGTGTAGTTGGGGCAGGTACACAGTTTGGGCAGTTGCACAGTTGCATGGTACATTATTTACGATGACTCGGAAAGAGCAATATATCCCACAACAAGTGTTGGACTTGCTATGGAATATTGATGAGATGCAATCGGAGAGCAAACAATGTGAGGTGTCAGATGGAGATGATGAGAGAGAGGACGGGAGTGAATTCAATCTGTATCTTGAATCTGATGTGACTCTGAAATTGAGTATGCTGCGGACTCATTTCAAGAGGCAAGAGATGGCACAGTATGGGTTAAACTACCGACTGGAAACCCTCAGGGTTGGGCAAGAGAATGCAATATAATGAAGAGAAACCCCAGGGCTCACATGTTATGCCAAGGACAATGTTACAAGTCCATTGAGCAGTTTACTGTGTTTGATTGACACAGAAATGTGGGAAAATATTCTGAAAAACACTGAAGCGGAAGCTGATTGAAACAATGATAAATTCAAACGGACATCTTACGAGCTAAAAGCATTATTTGAGAGGTATTACAGGTGGCAAAAGCATGAAACTGGATGACTACTGGTCTGCTGACTTGGGAAATCCTATTTTCAAAGAGACAATGTGTCACCGGACAGAGCACACGGGAGAGCGGGACTTTCGTGGGAAGTGCTTTTATTTTCAGACCAGGCAATGAGATTTGGAGGGGGTGATCTGGAGACGTAAACGGGGCATGAAGCAAGGGGTTGGAGAAGCCGGTGAAGTCAAGCCGAGGGGGTACACAGGACGTGGGACAGGCGGACACAGGTGGGAGTTTGGGAAGCGGGGAGGAACGGGACCAACATGGGAGGACTGGGCTAGGGCTGCAAAGGAGACAAAGAGATAAACGCTCAGTATGTCGCATAGAGATCAATAATACCTCGCGCCAAGGAGTGCGAGGTGACTCCTTTTAAAGTCGCTAGTACAGGTGGACATGATTCCGCAGATTAGGAAGTGCACTCCATTGGGAGCGTGGTCGGGATGTGACAGAGCCCCCCTCCCGACGGCCGCCATTTGGTCCTGGCTTATCTGGGTGAGCTAGATGGATGGAGGTTACCAGTCCCGGGTCCAGGACATCAGTGGCAGGAATCCAGGTGTGCTCCTCTGGACCATAACCCTCCCAGTCGATCAGGTACTGGAGGTGCCCTCTGTGCCAACGGGAGTCTAGCAGGGTGCTTATGGCATAAGTTTCGTCTCCTATGGACAGGGGACCCGGGGGGGCAGTCCCGGCTTCCGGCGGGTGAGCAAGGCTGTAACGAACAGGCTTCAGCAGGGACCGGTGAAAGACTGGGGAAATGTGGAAGAAGCGTGGGAGCTGGAGCCGGTAAGTGACTGGACCCATCTGTTGGTGGACGCGATATGGTCCGACATATCGCGGGGCAAACTTACGGCATCCGGGAAGGCGGAGATTCCATGTAGCAAGCCAGACCCACTGACCGGGGTGCAGTGGGGGTCCGGAGCGCCGGTGTTTGTCCGCCTGCCGTTTCTGTCGCTGTGCTCCTGCCTCCAGAAGCCGGCAAGTGCGGTGCCAGATCCTTCGGCTGCACTGGAACCAGTCATCTAAAGCTGGGATATCACTCCGCAGAGGATCCCAGGGAAACAGGGGAGGTTGGTACCCTAAGACACACTGAAAAGAAGTCAGCTCAGTTTCTGCCAGAGGATGGGAATTGTGGGCGTATTCGGCCGAAGGGAGGTAGCGCGCCCACTGCGTTGGGTGGTCAGAGCAGAGGCTTCGGAGGATCTTGGTGATCTCCTGTTGAGTGCGTTCCATCAGGCCGTTGGTCTGGGGGTGATAGCTGGAGGATAAACTTAGGGACACATTAAGCAGCTTACAGAAAGCACGGAAGACGCGGGAGGTAAACTGCGGACCCCAATTGGACACTATGTCCTCTGGGATTCCGTAATAACAGAACACCCAAGTAAACAAGAGCTCAGCGAGTTCTGTAGCGGAAGGCAATTTCGGCAGTGGGAGAAGTCGACACATTCGGGAGAAGCGGTCAACAATAGTTAAGATCACAGAATGGCCCTGTGAGCGGGGCAGGTCGGTCATGAAGTCGAGGGTGATGTGGGATCATGGGTGCAGGGGGGTCGGCAGGGGTTGGAGCAGACTGGCCGGGGGGTGTCGATCCACCTTGTGCTGGGCAAACGTTGGGCAGGAAAGCACAAATTCCTCCACCTCCTCTTTCCAGTTCGACCACTAGTAGTGTCGAGTGATCAGGCGGGTGGTGGTGGCGATCCCTGGGTGACCAGAACTGAGGGAAGTATGGATCCACTGCATGAGGGCTTGACGGTGCGTGTCGTGAACGAAGAGCTTACCCGGCGGGCACTCTACAGGTACTGGCTGATTCTGGTGCAGATCACGCACCTCGCGGTCCAGGTCCCAGGCAATGGGTCTCAGAAAGCAGGAGGCGGGTAGGATGGGGGCGGGTTTCTCCAGGGTCGCCGGGGGATCGTAGAGCCGGGATAGTGCGTCTGCCTTGGTATTCCACCTTGAACAGAAAGCGAGTAAAGAAGAGAGCCCACCTAGCTTGCCGGGGGTTGAGTCGCTTGGTGGTTTTCAGATATTCAAGGTTTCGGTGGTCTGTCAACACTCGGAAAGGGTGCTGGGCTCCCTCCAACCAGTGGCGCCACTCCTCGAGGGCTTCCTTCACAGCCAGAAGTTCACGGTTCCTGATGTCATAATGCTGCTCAGCGGCGGTGAGCTTGCGAGAAAAAAAGGCACAGGGGTGCACCTTACCATCGGGGCTCGTTGGGATAGCACCGCGCCCACCCTGACCTCGGAAGCATCCACTTCCACGATAAACGGCTCAGTGGGGTCCGGCTGGTGCAGGACAGGAACTCTACAGAACAGGGTTTTCAGCGTTATCCACGCAGTTTCCGCCTCGGGATTCCACGGCAGCTTTCTCCTCATTCGGAGCAGAGATGTCAAGGGCGCTGCCACTGTGCTAAATCCTCGGACGAACCGCCGATAAAAGTTGGAGAAACCTATGAAACGCTGAAGGTCCTTTACTGTTTTCGGTTGGGGCCATTCCCTTACCGCTCTTACCTTCTCCTTGTCCATGCCTACTTTTCTGGGTTGAATCTGATATCCTAGAAACTTAAGGGAACAGACATGGAATTCGCACTTCTCCCCCTATAGATGGTTCTCCTGGAGGCGTTGTAGCACCTGTCGAACGTGAGTTATGTGGGTGTCAAAGGAGGGGGAATACACCAGAATATCATCGATATACACGATAACAAAGCAATGCAGCATGTCACCAAACACCTTTTTGAAAAAAGGTTTTGAAAGATCGATGGACTATTAGCTAGCCCGTAAGGCATAACCAGATATTCAAATTGACCGGTAGTGGTAATAAAGGAGGTTTTCCACTCATTGCCTTCGCAAATGCGGATTAAATTATAGGCGCTCCGCAGGTCCAGCTTGGTGAAGATCCGAGCGGAGCGCAGCTGTTCTAGAGCGGAGGGTATCAAGGGCAGTGGTTCTCGTCGTTTATGGGTGATTCACGAAGAAGAACCCAGTGGAGATGGGGGAGGTGGACAGGCAGATGATACCTTAGGCGAGCGCTTCTTTGACATATGTCTGCATGGCTTCCTCCTCAGGGCGAGAGAGGGCATATAGGCGTCCCTTGGGCCAGGCAGTCCCTCTTCCAGGTCGATAGCGCAGTCGGAAAGCCTGGGATCTGCTAAACACATCTGAGAAATCCGTATACTCACGAGGAATACAGGTGCAGTCGTCGGGAAGGGGACTCTCGACCAAGGACCCTCGACAGGGGAGAGAATACATAGAACCTAGAACCCCTACCTGGGTCTGGGAAGAGGGACGTTGGGCAGGACGGTTTAGGCAGGACCAGATTAAGTGGCCTGCTTCCCCGCAGTACAGACACAGCTGTTGCTGCAGCCGGTGTTGTCTTTCCGCCGGGGTGAGTGGAGCTCGACCTAACTGCATGGGCTCCGCCTCCAGGGCGCTGGGGCTGGGTGGAGCATGGGGAGCCTCCACACGTGAGCGGGTTCGGCGTCGTTCGCGCACCACGTTGTCTAAGGCAATTGACAGCTGTACATAGTCATCAAACTCCCTTGCCCCGGCATGCCAGTTCAGCTTGTAGCTCTGGATTGAGAGCTCGTCTATAGAGCACTTGGAAAGACGAAGCCGTCTAGTCGAGCCTGGCGCGAGGGTCCGGAATTCCAGCGCAAAGTCCATAGCGGACTTATTTCCCTGGCGGAGGTCCAGGAGCCGGTCTCCCAGGTATCTCCCGACCACGGGGTGGTCAAACATGGCGCTGGAAGTGCGCTCAGTCCGTCGGGGGCGTGGTCGGGATGTGACACAATGTCTTGACAGAAATTCCGAGATATTATCTGTATTTTGATGGCAAGAGCACTAGAGCTGCCCGACTTGTGACAGATAAATTTGCCATGATATCTGAGATATTTGAGAAATTTGTGAAAAACAGTATTGCTTCTTACACCCCTGGTGAGAGCATTACCATAGATGAACAACTATTCCCTACTAAGGCATGCTGTCGTTTCACACAGTACATGGCCAATAAACCAGACAAATTTGACATAAAATACTGGGTTGCCGCTGATGTTGAAACAAAATACATGTTGAACGCAATTCCCTATCTAGGGAAAGATGACAGTAGGCCGGTTGGTGAGCGCTTATCAGACAATATTGTCATGCGTCTCATGGAGCCTTTCTTGGGAAAAGGAAGAAATGTAACGACAGTCAATTTCTTCACCTCACTGGCACTGGCAAACAATCTTCTGGTGAACAAAACCACCATTGTTGGCACAATGAATAAAAACAGATGAGAAATGGCCCCATGCACACAGGCACAGTCTGAGAGATTTTCCACCAAGGTGCTCAAGGCTGGAAAAGTCACACTCACGATTTACCAGGCGTAACCAAAGAAAAATGTATGCGTTCTGAGCACAATGCATCAGTTTCAAATGATAATGGCACGAAGAAACTGCCTGAGACAATTTCCCACTACAACAGCATTAAAGTTAGCTTTGATGTTATGGATCAAATGGCACGGCTGTATTCCATAAAGGGAGGCACCCGGCGTTGGCCCGTAGCTGTGTTTTACAACCTCCTAGACCTGGCTGCAATTAATGCACATATTCTGTACAAACAGTGCATGAATGTTACCATAAGCAGATGGAAATTCATTCACGAGCTGGTGAAGGAGCTATGTGCGCATCAGAAAGTGGCAAAGGCAGGGGCAATAGCATGTAAGCGACCTTTTCCTGAAATTCCTTCCCCGTCCGTGTAAAGGAGACAGTGTCAAATTGGCAGATGTTCAGGGAACAAAACTTGTTACATCTGCCAGACATGCAAGGGATTTGTCTGTGGCAAATGCTCTAAGAATGCACTAAAGTTGTGCTTAGAATGCTGATAAAGTGATGCAAACATCCTGAGCAAAAAGTTAATACATTGAAGGGAACTTGACTGGAGTTGGTCAGCAAATCAAGCTGCCAGAGAGTACTTATCCACTGTATCAAGTCAGCAGATGTTCAGGGAACAAAACTTGACATCTCCCAGAAGTGGCGGGGAGACGAGCCTCAGACGCAGGCGAAGCGGCAGGGAGATGAGCCTTGGATGCAGACGAAGCGGCAGGCAGACGAGCCTCAGATGCAGGCTAGGAAATAGGAACAGGAGTCAGGTGAACCTGTGGGTTTAATCAGAGGAAAACACGCTCAGGTACATACAACACAACTAGAAACAGCTGATGACACGGGGATTCTACACGCGGTAGCGAGGGGGGTGTGGCACACAGGAGGATCAGCACGAGCAGGGCATGAATTTTACACTTCTTCAGTGGGAAACAATCACTTTGTTAATCACAAGCAGCTGTTTATTAGGAAATTCACTACGCAAATATCACAAGCAATGCAGTTACTGAATGTTTTTGAATACATGAAACTAACATCAATATCTCAGTCAGTGCTTGTTGCACATGCTCAAAATTTTGTCATAAATCTTTATCTGTCCACTTAAAATTATGTAAAATAAATAAATAAACAAAAAAGTAAAATCTCACAAATAACACAATAAATCAGAGCACGCTGAAATCTTCGATCCTGTTCTCTACGACTGGCCGCACACACCGCTTTCTTGTTTTCCGCGCTTTTAATGTTTTAATGTTTAATGTTAATGTTTTAACGTTGTCAGAATGTCTGTGAAATATAATCATATAGTATTTCCTTTACAGGTGCTTAAAATGGTTAGCGTTGTGATTTGTTGTCACACGTAATTTTCTCATACCGTTAAGTAGAGCGCAAAGCCTTCATATATTATAGACCGTAAATTTTACTGATTTTAATGAGCTTCTCTAATGTATCATTTAATATGTTCAATATAATGCCGAAATAAATTTCTTCATCTAATTTCCTCAAAGTTCTCTGAAGTGGGTGAATCTGAATACAAAAGAAAGCCAAGTTGTGACAAACCTTCACATTATCCAAGACATAAGATAAAGATTAAAAACAAATACTATGAAACTAGTCTTTTTCAGATGATTTTCACAGTTGATTCAGTCAGAGACTATCAACATGGAAATGAATGACTCATTGGCCGAACGCACCCTGATCTTATAACCAAATTATTTGCTTTTTGCAAAAAATGGCATCTAGTGTCCCTGTCTAAAGTCTTTTGACCGGCTAGCCGCACTATAAGTAGATCAAACCAGCACGGCGCTTCTAGTGTAAAGCAACAGCAATTTGTGGGGGACAACATCAAAGGCCTTCTGGATATCTAAATAGATCACATTGTAGGCCTTTTTGTGATCAATTTCTCTTTTAGCTTCCTCAAAGAACTCAAGTAAATTAGTTACACAGGATCTACCGCTCCTAAATCCATGTTGGGTATCCCTCAGAATGTTATTTGAATCCAGGTAAACTACCATTTTCACTTGGATTTTCCAGTTATGCGAGTTATAGTTTGCTGGATTACTTCTATCCCCTTTTTTGAATATGGGCGTTATATTAGCATGCTTCCAATCAGAAGGTACTACACCAGCAGATAACGATTTCTAGAATAGTAAAGTTAAAGGTTAGCTAGTAATATCTCTTTTAAAATTATAGGTAAGAAGCCATCAAGACCCTGCGATTTATTTATTTTGAGCTTAGCTAGGTTTTGTACCACATCAGCCTCAGTTATGCATACTGTATATTGGTCATAGATGACGCTGTACATACACCAAATGTTTTTTATCAAGAACAAAATACAGTGGCTGTCTTCTCTCATCTAGGGAAAGCCACTTTTAGGAGATGTTTTTTGATAGGCATTTTAAAGTTAGTTTTAAAGTACCTTATCTAATTTACACACAAGCTTGGGGTACCTCAGTGTTTGTATCCTATTTGGTACTCTTTTCAGTGTTAAAATGACCAGTATAAGTGAATGTTATTGGTTGTCATATATTGCGTAGTTTGAATGTATGAACAGAAATACAAGTACAAGTGGCCTTTGACTCAAGCTCTTTGCACTGCAGTGTTTCACTGAACAGCGTCTTCCTTACTGGATCCAACATGAATAATGGTTTGCTATGTGTACTGTTACGTTTTACAACAGAATCAGTTGCTGTGACTATAGATGTGCAACAGATGTTCCACTCCTTTGTGGTTCACGAGGATCATCACAACTTCCTACAGTTCTTTTGGTACTGTGACAACACCTGCAATGGTGAGGTAGTGGAGTTTCTTATGTGTGTACATGTTTTCGGCAACAGCTTTGCTCTAGCAGTGGGGCATGTTCAAGCTTTGGAAAGCAGCTCTTCATGGCAAGAGCAGCTGTGAATTGGAAACTAGGCATTTTGTTGAGAGAAATTTTTACGTGGACGATAGACTCACGTCTGTACCCACAGAACAGCAAACTCTGGCCCTTCTCCACAGCATCCAAATCACCTCTAACAAACCAGTTATCATGAGTGCATTCACACCAGAGGATGAGGACCTCAAAAATCTTGACAGGGAAAATGAGCCATCTCCAATGCAGAGAAGTCAGAGAGTGAGCTGGGACACAGGGATGTTTTCACCTTCCGAGTGTCAGTGACAGGAAAACCTTACACCAGACTAGAAGTTCTCGCTACCATAAATAGCTTTTTGACCCCTTATGTTTTGCCGCCCAGATGAGTATTCAGGGGAGGTCCTTGCTGCGAGAGCTCACCCTGCAGTCTTGTAAATGGGATGCACCTCTATCAGATAACAAATACAACAGATGGAAAATGTGGAGTGAGCCTTTCTCAGAGCTTGAACAAGTCAAGATACCTCAGCAATGCACACCTGTCTCTCTCAGCTAGGCACACAAAAGGGAGATGCATGTCTTCTGTGATGCATCCATAAATGCTATTGGGGCCATAGCATACCTTAGAATCATCAATCCAAATCAGACAACTAGCGTTGGATTTATGTTTGGAAAGACGAAACTTGCACTTCACCCAGAGATCATAGTCCATCATGTCGAGCTTTGCTCCACCGTCCTAGCAGTGGAGACTGCAGAAACAGTCATTGATCAGATAGATGTCAGCTTTGACGAAGTGACATTCTACTCAGATATTAGAGTTGTGCTAGGGTACATCCACACTGATTCAAAGCAATTCTATGTGTATGTGAACAACCGCGTGCAACAAATTGTCATGATACCGAGCGGCTCTGGTACGGGAACGTGGCATCAGGTACAAAAAAGGGTGGACGACCCACTAGCGGCTCCAAGAACAAAAACAGGGTTTATTAAATAAAACATAAAAACACTACAAAATCAAAAAGGACCACGAGGGGTCAAAAACTGAAGGGGATTAAACTAAGACTACACATCACAAATAAACAGAAACTGGGC
>JABJVO010000036.1:817463-828649 GCA_026770805.1 Boulengeromyrus knoepffleri
CTATATGTTGCTTAAAAATAAATATTTTCTGAGTGGCAATGTTGCCGTTGCTCATATTTCTTTATGATATAAGGCTTTGGTTTAAGGTGACATTTGTTAGGCATGCAAATTATTTATTCCTCTTTTAAATTGGAGCGAGTGTGGAGTGATTTGACTGGAGTGGGAGGACATTTCAGTGGAGCGAGGAGCGGCGTTGAGCGGAGCGGCTTAGTGCGAATTAGAGCGGAGGAGCGGGTGGAGCCAACAGCCTCGTGAGCGAGGAACGGGAATTCTCACCGCTCTACTCTGCTCACATGCTCTGATCTAACTGGTAAATTCTCTCCTGCCCTTTCACCACCTTAGTTGCTTTGTGTTGAGCATAGCTGGCTCAGACTGGCTGCCATCACATCATCGAGATGGGTACTACACAATCATGGTGGTTGAAGTGGCTCCCCACTGGTCCTTATAGCCCTTTGCCTGTCTTGAAAAGCACTATATTGATGAAATGCTCCATCAAAATAACACAGCCTGACAGGCCTGCATGAGCTGCTGGGGATGTTCACATCTCCTTCTTTCAGAGTTACTAGTCAGTTTGGGGACAGCTGGCAGAAAGATGGCTAACGACTGCAATGGAAGCTATTTCATTGGTATGAATATGTTATGGGAGGATTTACATTGCATATGATGCTGTGTAAATAGTTTTTATTTCTTTTCAATAGGCTGTGTTTTTCTTTTTGTGCCATTTGTGGATTTCATGCCTGTCTAAAATTCTATACAGTGTGACCTGTGTTACTGTACTTTGCTGAAATGCAATAAAATGTATAAGGATTTGAGGAAAGATCTACAAACTCGGTTAATGATCAATTGACTTCAGTAAATGAAAGTTCCCTCTCACCTCTCCTCTCTATCTCTTCACATTTTATTTTGAAATGTAAGCTGTGCTGCTTGTTGTATTGAAAATAAATGCTTGTGTTGCTGTTTCCTTTTCCAGGCTGAACAGCTGTAAATTGAGTTGGGAATCCTGCATAGAGCTGGCCTCTGTCATCAGCTCAAACTCACACCTGAGAGAGCTGGACCTCAGAGACAATGAGCTGACAGAGAAACGGTGCCCGGGATTTGAAAGGCAGATGCTGCAGTCAACATTGCTCAGTTTTACACGCTGCAAACTGGACATACTGAGGTCAGTGTTACTGGGTATTCCACACTGTAAATTCAATACTAAGGACAGTCCTTTCAGACACTCCACATAATGGCTCCATCACTAAATCAGCTGATTCTGAATGCAAGCTGTCCAAGCATGGCTTGTGGCAGTGCCTTAATATTATGAAGCATTTTCTATCAAAGAAACCCAAATCAAAGTTGCCTGTTTTAAAATAATTCACCCAATAATACATCCATTATTTTATGTATCTGCTACATGGGCGCCTTCCTGTGTCACATCAGCCACCTATCAGCTATGAGGGATGAATCTCTCCTGTAACCAACTCTCACTGTACTGTACAGATCTGTGTGGACTACAGGGTTTAAAATATCTGCATGCTAAGGGACTGAAAATTCAGTTCCTGCCAGATCTGTATCTGTAAAACTGATCTAACTGAGTGCCGGCTTGGTCCCAGGTGCAGAAAAAGCCACTGCTTTATTGTTGCCTCAATATCTGCTTCTGTTGCCCTAGCAGTCGAGGGGATTCTCTGAACTGCAGCTAGGTCTAAATGAATGCATACTGTAAGGCCATTATGAAGGTCTTAAGCATCAGTTAATCAAGTCATCTGACAGAGACCTTCTATACTGTATGTCCAGACAAATATACTTACCAATCACTACCTCTCTCAGTTGAAGGGTGGCCAAAGAAGTCTTTCCATTAACCCCACTCCAGTTGAGCTTCTTTGCCAGAGTGTTTGAGAACACCTTCTTTACTACACACCAAGTGCAGTCACGCACATCAGCCCTACCAATAAGCCCCAAAAAGTTTACCTGAAACAGATTTTAAAAGAAAACAAAAGCGATTAAATTATTTATCATTCAATTCAATTCAATTTTATTTATATAGCGCTTTTAGCAACAGTCATTGTCATAAAGCACTTTACATATAACCGGCCCGAACCCCCACCAAGCAAGCCTGATGCAGCAGTGGCAAGGAAAAACTCCCTCTAGCAGGAAGAAACCACGAGAGGAACCAAGACTTGGAAGGGGACCCCATCCTCCTCTGGGCGATCATCAACTGTGTGACAAAAGTAGCATTAATAATGTTATGCACTGTGACTGCCATGCCTAGCATATCGCTCCTGTCATCAAAGTGTTTCTCTTCAGTCATGTGCAGGGTTGGGAACCAAAACCCAATTACAAATTAGAACCAAAGCCAATTTTCCAAGTACCAGGTACCCATAAAAAAATTTAAAAAATGCAAAATTATAATGCATATACGCAAGTTATCCAAAAGTATAGCCTATGGCACACGAACAGGGGACTGGTGGCTTGGTCATTTGCCATGTGTCCCAAAATTACAAGATAGATGAACAAAACATTAGATTAGTAAATGAATGAAAGTTAGTTTATGTAAGTGGTTGCGGATGTAGTCTCTGGGAGTTTCTTGGAGGTGATGAGATAATTGAGAAATGGAGTTTGGGGGTGGGGCATTGGTCTGGAGCGTCTCTCTGCATCTGGCAGCTTCTTTGTAGTTTGCGGGTTTCACCCCCCTTTTGGCACAGCTGGTTTACATGCAGGTTCTTTTGGTTCTGTTCTAACCCCGGAGGAATCCGAGGTATGTGATTTTAAAGTCTAAAGTCCACGAATATTGATAACTGGGAACTGGACACTCAGATCAATGATCTGGGATCTCTGACTAGGGTCCTGGAGTAGGGGTGTCTATAGTGGTCCGATGGATTTATGACAATATGCTGAAGTTTAGAGCTAATTTTGATTACAATTTTTTACTTTAGATATGTGCGATTAAGTTATAGTCCATGATCAGATTTGTGTTTATGAGAATTTCTCCGTCAATTTGATACCAAACATGATATCGCAATCTGGAAGTTTACGTATCATATGATCTGAATTCATTATTTTATAATTTAAATTACACCGAACATGTTGGTTATTTGCATCAGTACACAGTTTAAGCGGTTAAATTGCCCATCACCAGGTAGCGACACTTTTAGATAAGTCTTACAGAAGTTCCATTCCAAATTACAAACAGCACATAGGTCAGTTTTATGAGTAGTCATTAGTTTCCTAGAGTAACACTTTAAACATTTGTGGTTTTCAATTTTGTGCTTAACTCGGGCTTATTACAATAATGTGGTAGCCCTGTTTAACAACACACACATTAATAAATTCATTCGATGTAAGGATGTGGAAAGGCGCCATTTCACTTATTTATGGCTCGATCCCTCTGGAATGCAGAAAGAAGGGGGATGGGTGTCTGAATCAGTTCAAATGAAGAAAGTATTTGTGTGTATCCCAGGTAAATTAAAATCACCCATAACCACCACATCATTTTTATTACTCATAATCCTGGTATCGTCATATAACATTCTGCTTTCCTCTGCAGCTACATTAGGTGCTCTATAACAAACCCCAACAATTAGGCCATTTGAGTCTTTAGCATCAAGTTTTATCCATACAGCTTCTGTACTTTTATTTTTATCAGTGAGCTCCCTTGCCTGCAAGTTTTCTTTTACATATACTGCAACACCACCTCCATTCTTGCCTGTCCGGTCTCTACAGAATGTGTAACCATCCATATAATATTCTTCTCCATCATCGTCACTTATCCATTTTTCTGTTATTCCTATAATGTCATAAGTGTATGATGAAATTAAGGCCTTTAAATCATGAATTTTGTTTGTAATACTCCTAGCATTTAAGTACAGACTGCAAAGGGTAGGCCTTTTACATTGCCCACTTTTAATAGTAATTGGGGCTTTCTCTCTCCCCCCACCTATATTCATAACTAACTTCCCTGCCCCTCCAGTCCCTAGTTTAAAAATTCCTCAACTACTCTACACATACGCCTTCCCAATTCACTGGTTCCCCTCTGGTTCAGATGCAACCCATCCGCCTTGAACAGGTCCCATCTGTGCACCCTGTGCATACGATTTGGAAGGTCCCCTACCTGGGCACCAGGCAGGCAAGACACCATACGGGACCCTCTATCACGAGTGCACACATAACTGTCTACACCTCTAAGAATTGAATCCCCTACTACTACAACCTCCCTCCTCCTCCTCCTCAGTGCCCAAGGACCCTCCTGCCTCCCCAGTCTCTTCCGGCTCTAAAGCTGGAAGCACCTGAAAGCGGTTAGACACCGTCACTTCAGGTGATGCCGCCTCTGTAAACTGTGTACGCCCTTTTCTACGTCTATGCCCTACGTTCACCCAGCTCTCTCAACCTACCTGTTCTTCATTCTCCCCCCTCCCCGCTTGTGGCGTACACACCATCTCCCTAAAAGGCGTATTAACTCTCTCCTTTAACTCATTGTTGTGTTGGATGAGAGCCAGTTGCTCCCCTAGGTCACGAACCTTGACCATGAGTGAGTCCACTAACTTACATCGCTCGCAGATGAAGTCCAACTGGACGCAAACATCCAGAAGGGCAAACATCTTACAATCACAACACTGAGCTGGCCCTATAATTAACTAGCTCATTATGACCCCATCCTTTACTCCCAGCCCAGTATATTTATATAGCGTATTTAACTTTTACTTGATTTAATTAATGAAGATAGTTAATATAATAAAACACTGAATTAAGACTTGCGTTTAAAACTGAACTTTTTAAAGTAACTGATAGGGTCAGACATAACAACCATAAACTTTTAAAATAACCAAATTAACAATTACTTACCCGAGAATAACTTCCTACTGAACCATGTTTAACTTAAATTAATTTAAGTAAAATAAAGTGAAATTGCTCTTGGGAGGCTGAAAAACCACAAAAACCCTCTCAAAGCAGGCTACTGCCAGAGCGGGAAAAAAGTGGAAAATGTCCTCCTGGGCCCGACTGGCAACCGAGCAAAGTTCAGGAGCAATTGTCCTTTTCCAAGTTAACGTTACTGATACTAGATATTACCCCGCGGGTATTTGATGCAGAAGTTTGCGGACAGCTGTCGGTAACACTCGCACTGTTTATTAACAAAGACAGACAAGCACTCATGGCAACTGAAAAAAAAAATATATATATATTTACAACAACCACCCACGTAACCGTACTGCCACACAAACACTCAAATAAACTTCCAAATAATTCCAATCAACTGCTTCAACAGGCACACAACACAAGTCCACCCCGCGTCTACACCACTCCTTCACAGTGCAGCAATCCCAGCAATCTCTGCAGCAATTCCTTTCTTAGTTCTGTAAGAAACAGAACTATGTTGACTACAAATAAGGATATACGATGTTCTCTCTCCCCAATTTTTATACCCTTTATGTCCTGACTAGTCCGAATTGCCATAGCTGAAGGTTCAATTGAAACAAGAACAACAAAGGCAACAATGGGCACCTCTGTCGAGTGCCTCGACTGAGATTAATAGCTCTGGAAAATTGGTTGTTTGTTAAAATTCCAACTAAAAGTTCAGCGTACAGCAATTTGAGCCATCGAAGATATCCTTCTCCAAGTCCGAATCTTTTAAGTACCTCAAATATCTCCACTCAAGGTTTGTTGAGTTAGCACTCCACATACAACTATTCTAGTAATACTTATGGATAATGGGAGAGAAAAACACTCCCTCAGAGTCAACTTCAGTGTCGGTGAAGCACAGCAGCCACAGCATCTTTTTAAAAGGCAGTTATTGTGGATAAACCTGGTAAAAAGACATCGGTGGTGTGGTAGTACTTTGGCAATTTAAAGATGCCTATGACACTCAGACTGGTGCTGACTAAAATTGGAAATACAGTGATCAAACGTTTATATGGATGAGAAAGCTTGGGACAGAATCATTCCTGTATAAATACTGTTTAAATAATTCACATATAGTAATGAAGTAGTTCGCTTTCTGTGTTCATTTTGGGTCTTTTTGCACATGACAATATACAGAAAAAAATTAATTACACTAATTCTTTTTTTTACTTTACTTTTATAAGCCTACTTTGACTTGCGGTAACCTGTCTGCTTCTGGCAAGCTGCCTGAGGCTAATGCTGCATGCACATAAAATATGTTGGGAAAATAAAAGTAATTTTCTCTCAGTGACAAATACAGATTCGTTGAAGCTTGTGATATACTGCCCAAAACTAGCCAGCGAGATGCAATGGCAAAACTACAATATTATACTGTATTGAAGAACCGAGCAGACTAAGGCATCGCGGTGGCAGTGAATGAAAACGATGACAGGCGGACTGACATGATGTTGTTCTTTATTTTACTCCTTCAAAGGACTGCACAACAAGCAATAATAACACGAAAGCCATGAATGGCAGGAAAACACGGGGAAGTTACACTAAAGATGGTAAGGCACACACACACGGTAATCACACAACGACAAGACATGCCAGGATCAGGCAAGGCCCAAGTGCAACCACAGTTAAGGGCACACACGGTATCTACACCAGGGGATCCCCAGGGGAAAAAATTGGTTATAATGATCGTCTGCTTATAGTGATCAATTTCATCCAGACAGACGTGATCACTATAAGTGATTTTTGAAATTATTGCACCACTCAAAGCATTGCCATCCAGTAGAACATACAGGATGCAAGCACTCACAGTCATGGACAACAGCAATTGGTATTGCAACTGTCAGTTGCATCTAGGGCTGGGTACTGAACTTCGGTACTTTTGTGGTACTGACCAAAATGATTCAATCCTCACAACTAAATGGCTGTGACCATTTAGTTGCATTTTGTGACCATTTTTGGGAACTAAATTTTGTAACTAGGCGCACCAGTGCGACTTGCAAATATGCCGCTCATTTATGCCCAAATATGCCCCCATATAGTGGTATATCACGTGAAACACCCGCAGAGAGCAAGAATTGTTGTGTATGTGTATGCATGTTTGTGTAAGCAAGATCATCGTAACTCGGTCCGATTCAGTTCCTGGGAGGCACTACTGAGAAGGTGCTTACAGAGATAAACTTGCTGATTGCTTGATCACAAACACCGGCATGAAAGTTACATGAAAGAGCAGAAAAGAAGAGATTAGATGGAATTAATTTTGTATCTCAAGGAGATTGAATACCTTTCACCTGCGTCTTCTGCCATCTCAGTGTTTCCGAAATGTGCCGGTGCATATTAGCAGGATAATGTTACATTGTTTTTTTTGTTCTATGAAAAATGAAAGATTGATCTGCTGGCCAGATATATTTATGAATTAAAGGCATGTTGCAGGTTGTATAAGTAAAGTCAGGGTCTCAAGCTTTGAGTGTGAGACACGCATTTCAACCAGTTCACACGCTCACACGCCACACCTTGTGTTTCTCATGCTGAGAAATAAAGGGATAACGCCCACCAAGGTGTCCAATTATATAGAATTAATGGCACAGGCATACAGAGTGGAGTTTTCCACTGAGTTCATAGCTGTCCCAATTGAGTTAGACACCTAAAAATTATTTACAAAAAATAACATTTGTTGCAAGCATGTTATTACAAGGTCTGAGTGGAACATTACATATAGTGGTAGTTTTTGCAATGTTTGCCCAATTTGCCCAATTTAGCTTGTTTTGTGGATAGAGAATGACAATGGATTTTGATCACTGGGAACTTTTGAGAGGAGGGTGCTTTCTATACAAGTAAATAAACCGAAAGGCATATTTTGCTTGGCAGCCTTTATGGAACATTGTACAGTATTATTATTTGTACATTATTTCAATTGGAAAGTGGTTCATTGTGTGAAATATTAACATTTCTATGTTATCACTTTAAAAAAAAAATTTCAAATGATTTTTAAGTTTTAGCGTGCTGCATGCGAAAATAGCAACTTCCAGCTTGCCAGAGGGCCAATGGTTGAGATATAAAAAGCTAAATTTCTTTAGAAACCATTCGTAGAGGTTGAGGAAGATGTATTCAGTAAAGTCTGCACAGTTATGGTTATTTGTGCCTTGACTTTTAAATATAGCCTATATACTGTATGCTGGGTCACTAAGGATCCAAGGTATGTATAATAGTGTTTCCTGAAAGTCCCTTGTACACAAAAGTTAAAGTATTTTCTTTAAAAAAAACATGTACATAAATGCACTAAAAGGGTTTGGTTCTCTTAACAGATATTATATGCAGTTTAACCATTAAAAATGTCTCTAAAAAGGAAACCAATGAGTTGTTCGTTTTAAGAGACCTGTCTTTTTTTCTTTTTTGAATAGTTTCTATTGCTCTTTGATAAGACAAAATTATTTTTTTATCCAATTACTCGATTAATCGATGAAATAATCGGTAGAATACTCGATTACTAAAATAATTGTTAGTTGCAGCCCTAGTGCAGACAGTGATTTTGGGGTCCATGTCATCAATGCATTTATGGATGCAGCCAGTAACATAGTCCGTATAGAGGTTGATGTTGCCCCCATGCAGCATTGCAAACATCCTGTCAGTCCACAATGGAGAAACAATGGAATAATGTGGAGCTGGAGTTGTCCATCCAGCATTGCACCTTTCTCAGCACAGGTTTCTCCTGCTGCAACCTTTTGTAGGTGGGCAGTAACAGAATGGAGGTGTGATCTGATTTGCCACAGGGAGGACTACCAACTTTTTGAAAATATTTCATAGCTCCATTTTCTTCTTGGACTTAAGGCTTTGCTACATAATGAAAAGAAAAGGATATTCCAGGTGTTTTCCATGATTAGACTCCAAACGAAAAGCATTATTTCCTATGTCTGAATGAGTTTCATTTTTAAATTATCCAGTGAAAATGTGATAAACTCTGAAATAACCTGTATATTGGTATTGTGTTTTAAATTGTCAATTTTGTTGTAGGTTTTGAAGTGAGAAAGTTATCTGTAGATACTCTTACACAAAATTGGTAAAGATGTAGGGGATTATTTTGTTGTGTATATTATGTGTGCACCAATTAGTAAATGGACTGCATTTATACAGCGCTTTTCTACTCCTAGGAGTACTCAAAGTGCTTTACAATTCATGCCTCACATTCACCCATTCATACACTGGTGGCGGAGGCTGCCATGCAAGGTGCCAACCTGCACACTGGGAGCAACTTGGGGTTCAGTGTCTTGCTCAAGGACACTTTGATGGGGTCAGGAGGAACCAGGGCTCAAACCTGCAACCCTCCGGTACCCTCCGGATAGCACTACCTCCTACGCCACCATCTTCTCCATTAATCAGTAAGGGCTGGTGACAGATTGAGCACAGTCAGGGAAAGCAGGGTGGGCTAGGTGAAAAGTGAATTTCCCGACAGGGATTAATAAATATATAGTTATATACTGTACTACTGTATTTACTCTCCTTCATAAAAGTACAAAACTTCCCGGTTCGGCACCACACATTCACCCCTGCTTCCTGCTCCCACACCAACTCTCTCTCTCTCTCTCTCCTCCGCCTCTCATCTCACCCTTGCGCTCCATCCGCAAGCTCAGAGAAGTAGACCCACTTCCCCATCAACATAACATAGCCAAATTAAACTCTTACAGAAGTATGCAATATAAAGGACAACAAAATAGTATAAAAAGATGCAAATAAAATAATGAAAACAATCATGATAAAATGACTGCAAAATATACAAAACCAGAGAGCTGTATATTAATAGCAGTAAAATAATGTGCGGCTACAGTATGGAATGATAATGCATAAAGTGACAAGTAGAGATGAAACAATATGAAATTTTAATGTTGATATGATCAAGACCAAAATGATCACAGCTCTCAGTATTATCACGTTGTTGTTAAAATGAGCTGAAAATGTTCAAAAAGTACTGATACAAACTAAAGTAATTTCACCAAGTTTTATATTGAAAGCCACAAGTAAAATTATCAGCGCTATGCACTTTAAACATTCAAATAATAATAATGTGGTCAATAAAATAAAACAATAACCAAAGGTTATTTAAAAAAAAAAAAAAACTTCATTAGCATTTTAATAAAGCACACCGTGTATCACTGACTCTGGATTATTCCCGCCTCTATACTTCCGTCCCAAAATTGGCTATTCTAACATCTCCCCTCTAAAATAACACATAGCCCAAAATTACGACTTCATTTTTGAAGTCTCAGAATTTTTTTCTCAATGTGGTCCTAATACTCCGACATAGGATAATCCATACAGATAAAGGAAGTAAACTGCTGTAAACAGTGTTCTGTTTCAAGAATATGCAAATACATATGTACATGTGAATTCATTATTAATAGCACATTGCTGGCTCCATTACACCACTGACAACATGCTATGTTTTTACAAGAGTAGATAACACTGAAAGGTGCAGTTTACATTATTGACAAGCTATTACCAAGTTAGACAAACAAATTATAACATTTTCCCCCATTTTGAATTCCCCACATCATGCACTGAGCTAAAAGTTAACTTACCTTGCATTTGCTATAGAGTGGTGGTCACGAAGATGACTTATAAAACTGTTGCCCCCCTTTGCAGATATTTCCTTCTGCATGTTCTGCATACAGGGTCACCATCTCCAGTCATTTTTCCTTCTGCAGTCTTATAAAAGCCAAAATAGGACCGCACGTCTGACCTAGTCCTCTAGACGGCACTGTCACCGCCTTCCACCCTTTTTTCTACTCAAAACAAATCCATATTGCATGCTGCACCTGCACATCTGCATCTGGGAGTCTTGCTAACTTTGGTTAATGCTGCACAGTATTTAAAATTATGTAGTGCCAGTGAGATGACTTCACATAGCTTAGTCCAGTAACAGCTCAGGGGCATGGTGGGGAAATTCCGAATAGTCCCCGTTTGTGTTATTGTTAATACTTACTGTGTTCAGAAATTTCCGTGGGTGCCCTTGCCTCTGTCTTGCATGAACCCTGTCCAGGCCTCGCGTGTATCTAGTTATTGTGTAACTACCCACTGTTTGTGTTTCTATGGCAGCTGGTTGATGTGTGTGTTATAGGATTTAAATACTTAATAAGCATTTTTTCTTCAAAACAATCCTCCTGGTTTCTAGCAAGTGCCATTGCCTCGGTCTGCCACACATTACAATAAATTTTCAAAGCAGGATAATCAACCAGTGTCACATTGTTTTAACTTTACACATTGTTTGGATACATTTATTTTCTTACTTTACAAATTACTGTTTTGATAAATGTGCTTAGATG
>JABJVO010000036.1:834352-844772 GCA_026770805.1 Boulengeromyrus knoepffleri
GCCTCCACCATGTTTTACAGATGATGTGGTGTTCTTTGGATCATAAGCTGTTCCAGCCCTTCTCCATACTTTTTTCTCTCCATCATTCATGATACAGGTTGATCTTGGTTTTATCTGTCCAAAGAATGCTGTTCCAGAACTGTGCTGACTTTTTCAGATGTTTTTTTGCAAAGTCCAATCTAGCGATTCTATTCTTAAGCCTTATGAGTGGCTTGCATCTCACAGTGAAACCTCTGTATTTGCTTTCATGCAGTCTTCTCTTTATGGTAGACTTGGATATGGATACGCCTACCTCCTGGACAGTGTTGTTCACATGGTTGGCTGTTACAAAGGGGTTTCTCTTCACCATGGAAATGATTCTGCAATCATCCACCACTGTTGTCGTCCGTGGACATCCAGGCCTTTTTGTGTTGCTGAATTCACCAATGCTTTCTTTCTTTCTCAGGATGTACCAAACTGTGGATTTGCCACTTCTAATGTTGTGGCAATTTCTCAAATTGTTTTTTTCCATTTTCGCAGCCTAAGGATGGCCTGTTTCACCTGCATACTGAGTTCCTTTGACCGCATGTTGTATGTTCACACCTCAATCCTCCAAATGCAAACAAGACACCTCAAATCAACTCCAGGCCATTTATCTGCTTAATTGATAATGAAACAACAAAGGAATTGCCCACACCTCTCCATGAAATAGCTTTTAAGTGAATTGTCCAATTACTTTTGGCCCCTTTAAAAAGAGGGTGGGACATGTTAATGCCCATTGTTCAACTTCAGTTGGAATACAGTGGTACCTCAGAACTCGAACTTAATCCTTTCAGAACTCCGGATCGAATCCTAAAAAGTTCGAGTTCTGATCGAATTTTCCCCATAAGAAATAATGCAAGACCAATTAATTGGTTCCTGGCCCCAAAAAAATTACACCTAAATATGTTTTTTTTGCATTTAAACACAAAATGAACCGGATAAAACATCTAAGCACATTTATCAAAACAGTAATTTGTAAAGTAATAAAATAAATGTATCCAAACAATGTGTAAAGTAAAAAAAAAAAAAAAAAACAACGTCCTCTCCTTCCCTGTGCCACGCCCCCCCCCCGTTAACCCTGTGTGGAATCCCCGTGTGATCAGCTGTTTCTGGTTGTTGTCATTAGTCCTCTGTATTTAGTTCACGTTTCAGTTTGTTTCCCCAGTCCGGTCATGTTATTGTCCGTCTGCGTTTTGCCTGCCTTACCTGTAATTAAACCCCGTATTCCCCGATACCCTGACTTCTGCGTCTTTGTCTCCGCTCTGTCCCCGCTCGGCACGACAATATTATTATAATTACTGTTACTGTCTATCATTGTCTAAATGTATTTTTACTGTCTAAATATATGTATTCAGTTAGTGTAAACATGCACAATGTTATCACCGCGAATACGAGGCTGAGACTGAAGTGTTACCCTTTGTTTCCGCTGAGAGACGTGCCGCATGACTCATTTCCCCACGCGTAAAAGTTATCTTAGGTCGGCGTTCACAGTTTGACTTCTGAGATTCAGATCGAGTCCTAGGTAATTTTTTTTCGAACTGGTTGGTTCGACTTTTAAGAAATTCGTGTTCTAATGAGTTCGAGAAATGTTCCTAAAAGAGCGGCTGCTCTGTCCTGAAATCCAACAGCTGAAAAGTTTTCAAACACTGTATTTTATAAAATGCTGGATAAATGGATGTAGATAATCGGTGATTTCATGTTCGTCAACGATGACCTTTTTTAACAACTGTATAAAGTAATGTTATTTTTATACAAATCAACTCATGTGAAACACAAAACATACCTTTTCAGGGTTGCCAATTATAACGCATCTGGCGTGACACTCAGGCTTTCAAACTCAAGCTCACGCTAGAAATCTTACAGCAAATATATATTATTCCATTACAAACCTAAAATTGGCGACATCAAAAGCGTTTAGAAGGTAATAAAATTGTTACATACATGTAAATGCATTTGCATGTGTGTGTAGACTTGAATTGAAAATCTCACTCCAGCCAGCTGACCGAAGTTGGCAACCCTGCATTTTATTTGAAATGAACTGTGTAAAATGCACTGTTTTCGGCTGAAGCAGCTTGTTGCTCTGACAATTTTAAAACAAATATGAGAAAACATTAACTATGACACATTTTATGTCTTTTTGAAATAAAACCACCCATACCCATCTTAAAGTGTACTTAATATATTATAAAATACTTTTTCAATTTACATAAAGGGACATGCTACTCCTCCCAAAACTTGCAAAAAAGTAACCGCGATATAATACTTCGCCGTCCAAAAAGTGAAAAATACCGTGATAATAATTTGAGGTCATATCACCCATCCCTACGTGTGTGTATTTATCTTATGCTGGACTGGCATCCTATCCATGATGTCCCCCTGCACTCTCCACTTCTGGATAGACACTTGGAAGATGCAGAGATATTTATAAAAACCTGGGAATGATTTTTCTCTTTTCTCTTCTCTTTCTTTCTCAGGTTGAAAGGACCTTTGCTGTTGTGATTTATATGAGAAATTCAATGTTCTGGGGTAAAAATGTAAATACATGATTACCTGAATATAATTTCTAGCAGGTTGTAAAATTATGTCTTGTGTAGGATATGGATTAAATCTCACTCTACTAGTAAGCTTTTTCCAAGGCCCTCTGTCTAAATTTCTGACTCCCTTGCATTATTGCTTTCACCGAAACCACATCTCCCTCTTTTAGTGATTCTGACCTTTTGGTATCACCTTCTGACCTTTTGCGTCTTTGCCTCCTACAGTGAGCAAGCTGACCCTCCAGCAGACCAATCAGAGTGTGGTGCTTGTGGAGGATGGCCGCATTCAGATTAACTGCTCCATTGTGGCCCAGACCAGTCTCGAGGCACAGCATGCAGTGCTGTGGTTTACCCGCCGGAGCGGAACTGGCGGGGCTGGTGAGGCACAGGCCGAGCTCCTGCTGAAGGTTGACCAGGAGTCTGCACTGAAGTATGGCGCCTTTGCAGAGGAGGAGCGCCTACAAAGTCGCGTTCAGGCTGAGCGTCTCTCAAGCCAGGTGCACCGCCTAACACTGCACCGCGCCGAGCTTGCCGATTCAGGCTACTACTTCTGTGTGGTGGAGGAGTGGCTATCTGACCCCAGTGGCGACTGGTACCTACTGGGCCGCGAGGCCTCCGGCTTCACCAAGGTGTTGGTGACACAGCCAGGTACAGTGGGGCAGGGGCAGAGCATGCACTTTTGCAGGTAAAGCAGCCAGGTACAGTGGGGTGGGGGCAGAGCATGCACCTTTGCAGATGAAGCAGCCAGGCACAGTGGGGCGGGGGTGGAACATGCACCAGTGCAGGTAAAGCAGCCAGGTACAGTGGTGTGGGGGCAGATCATGTGCTGGTGCTTGCACACAAGCAGAGCCAGATGGCCCAGCTTTGGATAGGATATGCAAAGGATGCCTGGTATTTGCAGGCAGCCTGGTAGATTAGAAGGGGGGATGAGCAGGAGGTGGAGGAACAGGCCTGAGATTCTCAGCCAACCTAATTCTATCAGGTTTACAGAGTATAGGCGGAGTTTTGCTGTTGAAAGAATCACAGAAACTCATCATCAAGATCATCTTCATAATCAGTGCCTGCAAACAAGCCTAACTCTTTGGACATATAAAGGCTCAGACCATTAAGCTTCTTACTGACCTGCAACTGGAGGCTACATGTAGTCCCTGCATATTCTTTAAGTACCACCTGCTCACATATTAAAGATATTAAAATAAACACATGGATTTTTTGCTAAAAATTTTTGAGAGTCTTTACTTGTTATAATGATTGTGATCCCAAGTCAAATTCAGACTCCCGAGTCCTGAAAAAAATAAATGAACAGACTTGGTTGCACTGCTGCTTCAAAACAGAATGAAACACTTCTGTTATTTCTGGATATTTATTATACACCATATTGAACACCAGAGCCATAGTAGGGCTCTGTCAACTGGCTGCTCTCACTGACTAATGGTTTTCAGTGGTTTGGACTGAAGCGATAATGGCTTCTTTTAGCTGATTTGGAGTGATACTGGGGCATGTTTATTTATTTTACATTTAAATGTTTAAATTGGAGAAAACAAATGTGGGGATATTCCCAAATGCAACAAATGTGTGTGTTTTTAAGCAGCTGGTGTCAAGATGGAAGCAAACAAATCTCTAAGCTAGTGGTTGTTGATATGGGTTTAGAAAAATATTAAGTCTATGAATCAGTAAGAATATACTAGAATATACCAAAGCTTTTCGAGAAAACAATCTCCAGACCCCACATCTCTTGGTCAGAAGTTACCTGACTTACATCAGAACAAGGGTGAAACTGTATGCTTTGGATAAAACCATCTGTTAAGTGCATAATAATGTAAGATTTCTGATTAAATGAATTCTCCTCACTTTATTTGACAGACATATGCATATGGATTTATAAATGCCAGCAGACTGTATCTCACTGCAGTCTCTCTCTGCCCCTCCTGCACCCCAGAGGTCCACTTGCAGGTTATGGAGGCTGACTCCAACGTGACTGTCGAGGAGGCTGGCTCAATCCAGCTGGGCTGTAGCATCCCATCCCAGTCCAGTCGGGACTCTCGCTTCTCTGTGTCCTGGTATGTGTCTCGTGTAGTGCACGAGGGCGTGGCTGAGGACTGCGTCTTCTCCATCGGCCATGACGCTGTTTTTGGGAATGGCAACTGCAGCCCCGCCGAGGTCCTGGGGCCGGATTCACGCTTGCGGTTTGAGAGGCCATCCTACGACCTTTACAGCCTGAGTGTGCAGCGGGTGCAGCCTAGTGACAGAGGAAACTATTCCTGCCTTGTGGAGGAATGGCTGCAGAATCCACGTGGCGTGTGGTACCGCCTCACCACCAGCCGCTCTGGCATCACTGTGGTGACTGTACTGCCCCCAGGTAGGCCTAGGCTTGAGCCACTTTGTGCAGAGGAGTACTTTTCACTGCCATTAGGAGTTTAGGTCCTGACGATGACATTGGTCATGCACTGTTTTTCGGTTAACCTGATTGTGACTTAATGGCAGAGCTGTCGTTGATTCTGTATCCTTAGAAATGAAAAGCACATTGTTCCCATCTCTGTCTGTGCCTTTCTGGCTCCATGGGGTCACAGAAATTAAAAAGTAAACATAAAATGCTGTAACAGTAATTGCAGTTCTGCCTTGGATGGGAATCTGAATGTTCATGCTTTTCTAGATGAAAGTCTTACCTAAGATGAATGTCACACTTGCTTTTTGGTTCCTGACTTCCTCTCCCCCTTCCTCTCTCCCTCTCACTCCCTCTTCTTCTCTCCTTTCCTCCCTCCCTTCCCCTCTCCCTTCCTCTTTCCCTCTTCCTCTCCCCATTCCTGCTTCCCTCCCTCTACCCCTTCCCCTCTTGCTTCCTCTCCCCCTTTTCCCTTTTCTTCCTTCCTTCCCTTCCTCTCTCCCTTCCTCTTCCCCCCTTGCGTCCTCTCCCCCTTCCTCCCTCCCTCGCTTCCTCTCCCCTTTCCTCTTTCTTTCTCTTCAACTTCCTCTCCCCTTCCCACTTCCCCTTCATCTCCCCCTATCTCTGTCCCTTCCCCAGCCTCCACGCTCATGTCAGTCGTCTGCTCCAGCAACTCGCTCTTCTACTTCGTTTTCTTCTACCCATTCCCTGTCTTTGGCCTGCTGTTCATCACCATTCTGCTGGTGCGCTACAAAAGTCATGGCACAGCTAAGAACCAGGAGGCCAAGAATGGCGCCCCCCTTCTGTGGATAAAGGAGCCGCACATCAACTATTCCCCCACTTGCCTGGATCCTCCAGCCTTGGGTCTGCAAACAGGATGTGTGGAGTAGCCCTCATGTTAGGGCTACCAGCAATGATTCTGACAGCTACCACTTACTCCGAACATCTTCCAGACTGTCCTGCATCTGCCCTGGGCTGGATCCTTAGGCTAAGCTCCACACCCCAACCCCCACCTCATGAGCTATCCTACACCAACTCCCACTCTTAAGACACTAATGACTTTTGGTGGAAAAAGAGCACTCTCTGACCTAAATTGGAAACATTGGTCTTGGTCTGCCGTTGGATGTTGCCATGGCAGTTGTTCCCCTTTTGGGGATTTTTGGTGATTTCTTTAACACTTAGTATTTCTGTATCACACACACCATTCTGGGCACCTGTTCACAAAAAGCCCATGGTTACCTTTAAAGACAAACTCCTTACTCCCAGAATGCACAGCTGGACTGATATTCCTTTAATGTAAAGTTGTGAGAAAGACAGTTGGAGCAGCAGCAATCATTCTGCTGGTAAATAATGCTTTCTCATGGCATGTCGAGTCAGGGCTGCACTGAGAGAGTGCCATTGAGATCTTTAGAATTCAAGTGAGACTCTGGGGGGCTCAGTCTCTGGTTTGGATTACTTCCCCGTACTCCGTGTCACACACTGGGAGTCCTGCAGTTAAGTGACTGGGCTCTGTCATCATGTTAAAGCTTTGGGATGTCCTTATTTTTCTGTTCATTTATTAAGTGTGTTGGTATGGATTAAACCAAGACAGAGACTAAACACACAGCTGTTGTAAAGTCTTCACAGAACCTGATCCTTTCCGAATTCTATGCATTTTTGCCATTCCGGCCCTTGTGAACCTTCTGGAAGCTCTCTGAAAGTTCACACTGATATGAAGTTATCATCATTGTCAGAGGAGCCGAGAGAGAGAGTTGTACCTACTGCCACCTGCAGGACCAACAGGAAACAGCAGTAAACATAATAAAACCACTGAAAATAAGGACGTTCCATCTATCAGTTAGTCAGGCTTTCTCAACAATGTGATGTCTTTTATTAAACATTAGTTTTAAAAGAAACTCCTTTTCATCAATGAAACAAGTGAAAGAGCACCATGTGGGTTTTGATTCACATGGATGCAGACTCTGCCAGGTTGGACAACAGCAGTGTGACAGCAAATCCAAGATGGCCCCTTTTATGAATTTCCTGTCAGCACTAAATAGGAGCATAGTGATGTGCGAGCATTTTGTCAAGCTCCTTCTGAATTTTATTTATTTATTATGTATCAATTTGAAGTTTTTGTGCGAAGGTATTAAACCTGTGATATGCAGTAGTGCTGTACTCATAACTGTCATCACAACTTCACAGCCCACTATCTCTGTCCTTACATTGTAAGTGGGTCACTGTATAACTGGAAAGGGCTGGATATGCTCTTGAGTCAGATGGATCACATAAACAGTTTATAGTAATGACGTATTTGTGTTCACATGTGTGCCGCTGTGACCTTTGGACATCAAGAACCTTTACTGTCACCCTGGACAGTGCTTCTGCATGTTATGTGAGTGGCGTAATCCAGTAATTGCAAAGGTATAGTAGGCATATAAGACCCAAACTTGCAGTGGACTAAAAAAATAAGTGATCTGGATGCCAACTTTGATCACACATTCTTCTGTCCTTCTGCAAGCAAGTGTCACATGACTCCTCGCTGACAATGTGTGCACTTCGCTTATGTCTGTGTGGACAGTGAAAACTGCCTAACTGGAACACTGTTGCATGGCCAGTGAGGTGGGAGCATGCAAGGATGTTTCTGGAAGTTATGACTTTTTCTTTTCTTGCTCTGGGCCAAATGTGTATTGCATGACTACCAGGAAAAACTTAAGTGTTCTGTTACTGAATAGACTCAATCAGCAGTCGACAGCCTTTTGCTGCTTCATATGCTCTAGTGTGACTGACGCTTGCTCCTTTATGTTTCTCTGATGTTTATGTAAGTCTGAACAAGAAAGGAAACCTCATCGTCAAGCAGGTACCTGATCGTGATATTACTGGTGCCATACTCCATGACACAGCTGTAAACATAGTGATTGCCTGCTCCATGTTCACACGCTGACCTTGGTAATGGACTCCTTTTCATTATCAGTGAATTGGGAAATTGTGTCCGTGTTCAGTTTTTTTTTTTTGACAATTAAGCAATAAGTTAGATGGTTTGCAGCCTGACATATTTTTGCTCTTGAAATCGCAGGTCTACAAAACAAGGATAGAGCGAGGCTGTTTCACACTTGCTTGCTGGTCTTTGCCAGGATGAGCAGCAGGGTCATTTCATTCAGTTGGAGTCTCTGTGTCACCTGTACAGAAGGAAATTGAATGCATTGGTGTATTGATTACAACACAGCAGCAGACAAGCTGTACAGCATCATTATGAGTTATTTTTGTAACATTATTATATATCTAGCCAATTCTGATCAATCATACAAGATTTCTATAACATATACAAATGTTTGGTTTTGACTATATCCTACTCCAAAAGTAGCTGCATAAGCATTGTGGTTGTGTGTTCAGTGTGGCTTTCTATTATTTTTATTATAATGATTATTATTCTTTTTATTTTTTTGAAGTGTTGTGTTTTCTATTTTTTAAGTATGTTGTAGAGAACCTGTGCACTGAATTAAAAATAGACATTCATGGCTTTTGACCATGTGTTTTTTTCATACATTTTTATTATCTACTGTCTGAATGATTTTTAAAGTGCTCTTTTCAGTCTGCTGTCATCAAATCTAATAATATAGATATACAATACAGATTTCAGAACAAGAATATTGTAACATTGTTGTAACATTTTAGATAACTGAGAGCATCAGCTATAATTTATAGCTGCTTTTTGCTTTTGGCCCCAAACTGTAAACCAGGGACAGTTTTACAATGATGCATAGCAAGAAGGTGCCAGTAAATCAAGCCTAAGAGCCAAGGGCTCTAATCACTCTTCCACAATAAGCTGTTTTTACCCACACTGAGTTTCACCAGCCTGCCTAAAGGAAGGTAACTGTGTACACAGTCAGAGAACCAAATGCACGTTATCAGACATTTTTCTGCAGTCAGTGAGAAGACACAGGGATTGCATTGATATGATAAACCTATAATCCTTTTGTAGTATTTGTGGAAAGAACACACACAAGACAACGCGATTTCACAACGTGCTGATTTACTCCGAAAACTTCCGTCCCAGGTACAGCCCTCCCAGCAGTCTCTATAAATACCGTAATTACTCTAACACTGTTGCATTACCGTACTGAACCTAATAATCACAACTACTACACCTATGTGTACCTCTTTAGCATTCAGCCTTAACCCTCCACAGGCAGCAATTATAAATCTTAGGCATGACTCTTGCTTCTCCTTTCACTGGGACCCAGTCATTGACTTTAGAACCCAGAATGGGACCCAGTCATTCACTTTAGGTTCTTTGTATACACAGGTCCTCAGTGGGCAGCTGGACTTCTGGAACTGAGCTTTGTGGGCTTAGGGGGGCTGAGGTCTTGGCATAAAATGCAGTTATTAAACCCACAAATATGTTTACATGCATCTTTTACTGGCACTCAGATTCCTTTAGGGGGACAATACTGTTTGTTGTGGCAGCAAAGATTTTAGCAAATTGCTAACTGGGTACACCAAATCAACCCCTCGAACACTGAGGTCATCACATAATCTTCTCCTAGTTGTCCCCCGGTCTCACTTAAAATGTAAAGGGGATTGTGCTTTTGCAGTTTATGGTCCATGGCTGTGGAATAGCCTACCATCTCATGTTAGAGCCTCCCTGAGTATCTCTTCTTTTAAATCCAGTCTTAAAACATATCTCTATTCTAGGGCTTTTGAGACATTTTGATGTTTTGATGTTCATGATATCCATTTGCAGCAGTTACTCTTGTCCTTATATTTTACTTTGTATATGTATTGTTTATTTTAGTAGTTCTACTCATCTTTGTACAGCACTTTGGTAAACACTGAGTTTTTTTTAAAATGTGCTTTATAAATAAATTTTACTCACTTACTTATTTACACCCAATCTCTCCCCCTGCCTCATGGAAAACTGCAGATGCATCTAATCTATCATGTACCTTTTATCCTTTATTAAATAAGCCAAGTTCCATTTCTTTATGCAACATAAGAAAACCTAATTTTTCCCTAAAGTTGTTTGTATGTTTACCCTTATGAGTCCAGCATAATCCTTTAATACACTACTTGCATCAGTGTGTGTATGCACATGCATGTGTGTGGTCATGTGTGTGTGTGGTATATATTAAATTTTGGCGACCAAATGTTCCCACAATGTGATTAAAAAACAGTTATTTCGATGTTGTGGGGGCCACTTTTTTGGTCCCCACAAGGGGAAATTCAATTTTATAAAAATCTGTGACTGCAATCACAAAATGCCAAAAAAGCTTTTTTTTTGTTTTGTTTGGTTACTTATGGTTAAGATTAGGGCTAGGTAGGAGTTAAGGTTGTCATTTCTGGGATTAGGGTTTTGCCCATTGAAATGAATGGATGGTCTATCTGTGTGTGTGTGTATGTGTGTGTGTGTGTGTGTGAGCGGGTTTACGTGCTAAATATCCGTTTTTTTTCCCTTATGGGGACCGGTTTCCTGGTCCCCATAAGGGAAAACTCTATTTTATAA
>JABJVO010000036.1:852041-865270 GCA_026770805.1 Boulengeromyrus knoepffleri
ATCATCTGCAAATAAATTATGTGCAGTTAGAACACAAGGCACCGGATTGTATTATAACAAGAGAGGATGCTTCCTGATGTATTATGGCTATGGATGGGGAGTGTAACATGTGGAGAAAGTTGTTTGACGGCTTCGGGCAGCAATAATCCCCAGTCATATGTGTCAGGCCCACAAGGGCGGGGCCGAGTGCCGGTGACCATTCGGCAGCTAATAGCACTACTAGTGCTACTATTTGAACCGACTTCTCCTAGAAGCCGGTGCGAAGTATTGTTGCCATTTCCGAATGCGCCTTGCTGAGCAATTTCTTTGTCTCCTGTCTCCCCGGTTTGTCCTGCCTGCTGTCTCCTGCCTGTCCATCCTGCCCATCCTGCCCCGCTTCCTCACCGGTCCCTTTCCTCCCTTCCCATCGGAACCTCGTCTCAGTCATTGTAGGATTTATCTCTCCAGTTCTCGACCCATGCCTGTGACTCCATTCTCACTGGACATTACAGAATACTTCGCCGTTACAGAATGGACCCCGCGGAGACCCAACACTTGCAACAGCAGGTAGACCAGCTTACTACCCTGGTCACTCAGCTTCTCGAGAGACAAGCGGGCCGATCCCAACTCCCCGATTCCCCGCTTCGGGCATCTGCACCAGTGCTGGTTGCCATGCCTGAAAAGTATGATGGCAACCCAGACCACTGCCGGGCCTTCCTCATGCAATGTGGTCTCTACATTGAAGAACATCCCGATCGCTTTACAGAGAAGATGGCACAAATTAGGTTCATGATTTCGCTATTGACAGGAAGAGCCAGTGATTGGGCAACCGCCCAGTAGTCAGATGACAGCCCCCTCCTGGAGTTGGCTCGAGATTTCCAAGCCGCCTTTAAGGAGTTTTTTGATCACCCCGCTGTGGGACGTAGCCTGGGCGAACGTCTGGTGGACCTTCGTCAGGGGAACCGGACGGTGGTGGAATTCTCCTTAGAGTTACAAATGATCACGGCTGGATTACGCTGGCCAGAGGACTGCCCTCAGATCCTCTATCGACGTCCCCTTAAACCAGAGATTCAAGATGAACTCATGTCCAGAAGCTCTGGGCTCTCCTTCGAGGATTACATCGGCTGTCGGTCACCCTCGACAATAGCCTCCGTGAACGACAGATTCCCTTACAATCCCTCGCCAGTCCTATCTTGGTGTTGGGAGTTAATGGGGAATCCTTACCCCAGGGAAGGATTACCCATCGCACGTGCTCCATCACTCTGCGGGTGGGTATACTCCCAGAGGACCTTACCTCCATTCCCCGAGGAATACGCAGATTTCCATGATGTCTCCAGCAAGTTCCTGGCCTTTCAACTACCACCGCATCGTGACTGTGATTGCGCGATTGACCTCATCGAGGGAGCACCACTCCCAAAAGGAAGGCTCTATCCCTTATCCGTCACCGAGGAAGCAGCTATGGAGGAGTTTGTCCGTGAGGCTCTGGCACAAGGTATAATCCGACCGTCGACATCACCTACCACCACCGGGTTCTTCTTCGTAAATAAGAAAGACGGGGGGTTACGCCCTTGTATTAACTACCGAGCCCTTAACACCATGATGATCAAGCGGAGGGAACCGCTGCCCCTGATACCCTCCGCTCTGGAGCAGCTGCGAGAAGTGTCAATCTTTACTAAGCTTGATCTCCGCCGCGCCTATAACTTGATTCGTATCCGGAGAGGAAATGAATGGAAGACTTCGTTTGTAACACACACCGGTCAATACGAATATCGGGTTATGCCTTATGGTCTTGCAAACAGCCCCTCTATTTTCCAGTCGTTCATGTACACCGTATTCAGGGGCATGATTAACCAGTTTGTGGTTGTGTTCATCGATGACATTCTGATCTACTCCTCTCCCCTCTCAACACATAACCCATATTCACCAGGTGCACCAGAGGCTACGCGACTACCAGCTGTTCGTGAAAGGAGAGAAATGCGAGTTTCACCAGACACAGGTGCAATTTATAGGGTACGTTCTCCGCCCCGGAGCAGTGGCCATGGATGAATGGAAGGTGACCGCGATCAAGGACTGGCTGCGACCCCGTACGGTAAAAGAATTACAGTGATTTCTGGGATTCGCTAATTTCTATCGTAGGTTTGTATGAGGCTTTAGCCAGGTGGCCGCCCCACTTACCTCCTGTACTCGTGGGAAAGGCACCAAGTTTCAGCGGACCCCGGAGGCTGACCGTGCCTTTCAGAACCTGAAAGATTCCTTCTGTTCTGCACCCATTCTCCAGCAACCATGTCCTGACGAGCCATTCGAAGTCGAGGTGGATGCTTCGGACAATGGAGTAGAAGGTGTGGTCATCCAAAGAGACCCGGTAACCGGCCGTCGCCACCCCAGCGCTTACTTTTCTAAAAAACTCACTTCCACGGTGCGCAATTACGACATGGGAACTCCTAGCAATCAAGCTAGCATTAGAAGAGTGAAGACACTGGTTGGAGGGGGCACGCCAGCCATTGCAGGTACTCACCAACCACTGCAACCTCCAATATCTGCAAAATGCAAAGAGATTGAACCCTCGTCAAGCCCGCTGGGCTATGTTCTTCACGCGATTTAACATCGTAGTTGCGTACCTTCCAGGCTCCAAGAACACTAAGGCAGACGCACTTTCCCGGCAGTATGATCCGCCTATGTCGACCGACCAAGCAGCACCCAGTCTGACACCATTGTGCTTTGCTGCCACCATTTCCTGGTCCCTAGAGGAGACCCTCCGAGCCATTAACAAACATACACCAGCCCCTACCGGATGCCCACCTGGACGATGGCATCGTTCCGCAGTCCTCCGGTGGGTCCATACCTCACGTAGTACCGGACACCCAGGAATCTCCACGACCCTCCGACTGGTGGCACGACGGTACTGGTGGCCAGGATGGAGGAAAGACATAGAGCAATATGTTGCTTCCTGCTCGGAATGTACCCAGCTTAAAACATCACACCAGTCAACCGCGGGGCTCCTTCACCCCGTGCCAATCCCGACACGTCCCTGGTCGCATTTGGCGATGGATTTTATTACTGACCTTCCGCTCTCGAGGGGGAACTCCATAATTCTGAAAGTAGTGGACCGCTTTTCCAAAATGTGCCGTCTGATTGCTCTCCCTAAGCTCCCTACGGCAATAGATTTGGATGAACTGTTACTAACCTGGGTCTTTCGTTACTATGGCATCCCCGAGGACATAGTATCCGATCGGGGTCCCCAATTCACCTCGCAAGTCTTCCGTGCCTTCTGCTCCAAGCTAAATATTTCTCTGAGCCTATCTTCCGCATATCACCCCCAATCCAATGGGTTAGCGGAGAGAACTAACCAGGAGGTTTCCAAAGCAATACGGCTGTTATGTTGGGACAAACCCGCAGAGTGGGCTTCTCATCTCCTGTGGGCAGAATATGCTTTAAACGCTCGCGTAAACCCCGTCACTAACCTATCCCCTTTCCAGTGTGTTTTGGGTTACCATGCACAGCTTTTCCCATGGGATTCGAACCCCGGAGTGGTTCCAGACTGCCCAGGAGGTGTGGCACCGAACCCAGCATGCTCTCACCGCTCAGTCTACCCGCACAAAGGTGCAAGCGGATCGTCGTCGCCGAGTCGCCCCGTCCTATCATGTGGGGCAGAGGGTCTGGCTCTCAACTCGGAACCTCAAGCTGCCATCATGTCGTAAGTTGTCGGCCCGCTTTATAGGGCCTTTTAAAATCCTCCAGTGAGTAGGTCCCACCTCGTTTCGACTTCAGCTCCCGCGCATCTATCGTATCTGCCCTACATTTCACGCGTCCCTTCTGAAGCCGGTGAAGTACAGCGTCGCTCATTCCCCGACAACGGTGACGACCCCTCCTCCGGACACGCTGCAGGACGGTTCCTCTGTCTACAAGGTCGAACCCTGTTTGATTCCCGGTCCGGAGGAACGTTCATGGGTCGCGCCGGCTGACATTCTGGACCCCCACCTGGTGACAGACTTTCACGCCGCTCATCCCACGAAACCGGCTCCACGGCTGTCGGGCGGGGTACTGTCATGCCCACAAGGGCGGGGCCGAGTGCCGGTGACCAATCGGCAGCTAATAGCGCTACTAGCGCTACTATTTGAACCGACTTCTCCTAGAAGCTGGTGCGAATTATTTCCGAATGCGCCTTGCTGAGCAATTTCTTTGTCTCATGTCTCCCCAATTTGTCCTGCCTGCGGTCTCCTGCCTGCCCATCCTGCCTCGCTTCCTCGCTGGTCCCTTTCCTCCCTTCCCATCGGAACCTCGTCTCATCAGTCTTTGTAGGATTGATCTCTCCGGTTCTCGACCCACACCTGTGACTCGACCTCGATTTCGGATTCCATCTCCTGGTTTTGTTTGTACCCAAGCTTCTAAATAGACCTGCTTGCCTCCGCATTCCGGGGTCCGCCTCCTCCATTCTCACTGGACATTACAGCATGTTTAGCACAGCATGGTGGAATGAGTCGGTGGCTAAATATGTTCCATTATAGAGGCCACTGAAGTGGACGTGCAGACATATTCATAATATTGCTAACATCCTCTTCTTTTTATGATTTGTACTAGTTGAATTACGGTTGGCAAAAAGTCATCACACGCTAATTGCAGATATAGGATACCTATGACAGAATATAAAAATAATCAAAAAGAAATTACAGTGGTACCTCAGAACTCGAACTTAATCCGTTCAGAACTGAGGTTCGAATCCTACAAAGTTCGAGTTCTGATCGAATTTTTCCCATAAGAAACAATGGAAAACAGTAATTTGTAAAGTAAGAAAATAAATGTATCCAGACAATGTGTAAAGTTAAAAAAAAAAACCCAATGTGTCCTGCCCCGATCGTCTGCTCCTTCCATGTGCCACACCCCCTCATTAACCTCGTGTGGAATCTCCGTGTGATCAGCTGTTTCTGGTTGTTGTCATTAGTCCTATATGTATTTAGTCCACATTTCAGTTTGTTTACCCAGTCTGGTCATTGTATTGTCCGTATGCGTTTTGCCTGCCTTACCTGTAATTATTTTATTATAATACATATATTCTAAATATATGTATTCAGCTAGTGTAAACATGCACGATGCTATCACAGCGAATGAGAGGCTGAGACTGAAGCGTTACCCTTTGTTTCCACGGAGAGACGTGCCGTGTGACTCATCCCTGCGCGTACAACTTATTTTAGGTCAGGGTTCACGGTTTGACTTCTGAGATTCAGAGTCATTTTCTAGGTTCTAGGTCATTTTTTTCAAACTGGTTGGTTTGACGTTTAAGAAATTCAAGTTCTAATCAGTTCAAGAACTGAGGTACCACTGTATATTGTATTACGCACATTTTTGACAGTTCGAGCTTCGTGACATTCGAAACTTGCAGCAATAGGTTTTTATTCTGCCGTATTTGCTATAGCTGCAGTTCCAGTTTTTGCCAGCAGGCTATGTACAACTAGTGTTTTGAAACTGTTTTGATGATTCAAAATTGCCATCTCTACTTGCACAACAAAGTTCAGGTCCAACCACATTATTAAATTTGCAGCAGACATGACAGTGATGAGCTTCATTGACAATAATGTTGTTTCATCATACACAAAGGAAGTGGCAAGACTTGCTGCCTGGTGTAAGTGTAATAATCTCTCTCTTACTGTCGTGAAGACAGGTCCACCCAGCTCTCACTGCTGTAGAGAGGGTCAAAATGACCAAGTTCCTGAGTGTCCACATCACGTACAACCTTACTTAGTCTCTAAATACGTATAGCTTCCATTGCCAAGAGATCATGGCAGCATCTACATTTCTTAAAAAAACTACAGAGATCAAGGTTCCCTTCTCTAATCCTCACCACTTTCTATAGGGTAACTATTGAAAGCCTCCTGTCCAGCTGCATCAGTCAGTATGTTTATATGCACACTAAGAAAATCAAACTGTTGAGTTAGTTACTAAAAACAGACTTTTACAGTACATGTAAAGATGTTAGTCTGACTGAAATCATACTAAATCAATAAGTCATAATCACACTATGTACATATAAATAGCTGCTGATGACAATAAAGTACTTTGAACCTTCAACTTAGCTTTTGGTTAATTAATACATTAAGTAAGGGTGTACTACTGCATTATTTATGCCCCCTCAAGTCAATGTTTTCAGAGGGTGACAGGTCTGGACTGGAGGCAGGCCAGTCTAGCACCCGCGCTCTACTACTATGGGGCCATGCTGTTGTAATTCATGAAGAATGCAGTTTGGAATTGTCTTAAGAAATAAATTTACAAACAAGAGGAGGCATATGCAGCTCCAACACCTGTATATATCATTCAGCATTAATGGTGCCTTTCTAGATGCACCATAGAGTGCAAGCTCCCCAAGCCATGTGCTTTAAAGCTGGATGGTCCCTCTCATCTTTAGCTTGGAGGACGCAGCATCCATGATTTCCAAAAAGAATGTAAAATTTTGATTCGTCAGTCCACAGGACAGTTTTCCATTTTGCTTCAGTCTATCTTAAGTGAGCTTGGGCCCAGAGAAGTCTGCAGCATTTCTGGATCATATTTGGATATGATTTCTTCTTTGCAAGGTAGAGTTTCATCCTGCATTTGTGGATGCAGCAACAAACTGTATGAACAGGCAATGGTTTTCAGAAGTGTTCTTGAGCCCATGCAGTGATTTCCACTACAGAATTGTGTCTTTTTAATGCAGTGCCCCCCGAGGACCAGAAGATATTGATTTTTGACCTTGTCCATTGTGCACAGATTTTTCCACATTCTCTGAATGAGATCATGTGCTGCAGATGATTAAGTTCCCAAATTCTTTGCATTATTACTTGACCTTTATTCTTAAATTGTTGCAATATTTGCCCATGCAGTCTTTCACAAAGTGGTGAAACTCTCCCCATCTTCACACAGAGATTCTGCCTCTCTGGGAGGCTCTTTTTATACCTGTTACGGGGTTGAGCTGTTTTTTTTTTTTTTTGGTGTATGTTTGAGTTTGTCCTGTAGGTGGCGATTGGACAGTGATGGATTACATAATCGCTGGGGCCAGCCTTCCTGCCCATAAAGACCACCCTTATTTCAAGATGGCTCTCTCTCACCTTGGCTTTACCCCAGGCTGACATACTGGCACCCTTTTTTTTGTAATAGTTTTGGTATTGTTTATTGTTAAGTTACCTTTATGGATATGTTGATCTTTGATGGGTTGCTGAATTCTTTTGCACTTTTGGTTTAGGTTTAGTTAGTAAGTTTGTGTGCTTCTGGACCTTAGTCGGGAGGTAGGCAAGTTGTTTGTACTTCTTATGAACTAAGGGTAGGGTTTTTGTTTCTTTTTTTTTGTGTTTTGCATCTTACAGACCTGTTGCCAATTTACCTAATTAGTTGCGAGATATTCACCCATGTGTTTTGTTTCAGCATCACACAACTTTTCCAGTCCTTTCTTGCCCTTGTCCCAGTTTTTTTGAAGCCTGTTGCTTGCATCAAATTCAAATTCAGCATATATTTAAATAATACAATTTCTTAGTTTCAACATTTGATAAGTTATTTTTGTTCTATTTTCAGTCAAATAAGGTTATATAGGATTTGCAAATCATTGCATTCTGTTTTAATTTACATTTTACATAGTGTCCCAACTTTTTTGGAAACAGGGTTGTATGTGCTGAATTTGTTTAAAGGCAATTCTAAGAGAGTTTTAAGTAAAAATGGAGCACTGAAATAAATATTATATTAAATATATCATGATAATTATTAATATTGTTTAATATGAAAAAAAAATCATGATAAAATACTTTTCTATATTATCCAACCCTAATACACATCCAGTCTCTCCTTTGACCTAGGCACTCCTACACACAGTTCTTCACACTGTACACATCACTGCACACCATAAAATGCTTTATTCACAGGGAACTCAGTGTCTGCCTTTCATTTAAGTAAGACAGCACCGAGGCCAGTGTTAGCTTAGACTAAAATTAAGTGGCACAGCAAGACCCTGACAGATCTTTTATATTCCAGGGAGCAATGATGTCTTAGAAAATACAATCGCTACTTGTGATTCAGAAGAGATGAAAGATGACAGGAATGTAAGAAAAATTAATACCAATGAATATGACACAGAATATAGAGTTGATAAAAGGAGAAAATGAATGAGGGAATAGGGAATAATAAAACAGGGATTGAAGGAAGTGTTTTGAAGGAATGCCAAGTCAGATGGATTTCCAGGCAAATAAAATCAAAACCTGGAATGTTGTACAGGTTGTAACACAAGTTAAGAACCTATTCTATTCCAATTTGTATTGTTACAACCGCCTGGCTCAACGGCAGAGCAACATAAAAGGAAACCACACGCAATCAAACAATCAATTAAAGTATTTATTTAAAGAAGGAATAATAAGTGTATGCAAAGTCAGTAATTTGTAAGTAAAGCAAAAGTGGTGCAAAGTACGTCTAGTGGAAGTTCACAACGCTAACCAGAAAGTTCTCACAAAACACCAATCATTAATCAGCCAATAATTGCCGATGCTGGTAATCTCCGCATGCTACGGGAGAAACAAAATAACAATGAGCTGCCCCGCATCTACCTTCAGCTAGAGGCCCTACTTATTTCCAAACTAGTCTTCAATGTGCCCCCATGCGACTGAACTGCAAGCAGCCCCCCTCGCGTTCGACACATCAAAAACAACAAACTAAAATAAAAAAAAGGCAACAAAACAAACAGCGTTAAGCACTCTTACCTGCGGCAGGGGTTCACATAGCACCGGGTCGGGTACCCGCGGATAGTTGCTGAAACGGGCGGATTTTAATGTTCTGGAATTTTACGGGCGGGTATGCAGGCGGGTAATTCATTACACACGGGCGGGTAGCAGGTATTGTAGCCTGCAAAAATAACATATAAGCGAAAATATCTATGTATTAGACTATCATGTACAAATTGTCATCATCACAGTGTGTTCAGTATGTCGGGGGTACCTTATGGTGCTTTCGATTGTTTTGGTGCGTTCGATTATTTCTCTCCAAGTCAGAACTCGGACGAAAACGTCACGAAAAACGTCACTTTTATAAAGCTTTTAATGTGGTTTGACTACTGTAGTTCGTGTTTCTTGTTTGTTTGTCTCTCGGAAAATATAATCTCACTCCAAATCTGCTAAAATATAAAGCAACAACACACAGCAGCGTGTTCATGGAGGCAGCCATGTTTGTTCTGAGATGTGGGTAGCTCGAACGGGAGATTGTCGGACATGATGTCACTCAACTCGGAATTTCCGAGTTCCGAGAGAAAAACGTACGCACCATTAGATAACCGCCTCGACAAACATTCACATACACGTCTGAATCCTTGCTGAAGCGTGTCGTCGTGTTCTCTCTTTCACACTCGTCACAGTATGGATAGCTTAGATCTATCTGATTTGATTTTGTGTTAAACGGACTTTTTCGTTTCAATTCAAAATTCTTGTAGGCCTAGCGCTTGTCACATTGAGAGGTGCATAGAAAACATAACTGTGTGTAATTTATCACGGGTACAGGCGGGTAACGGGCGGAATGTTAACAGGCCTGGGCGGGTGCGGATTTAACTTTGAAATAATCACGGGTGCACGGGCGGGTGTGGTGCTGTACTCTGCGGGAGTGGGCGGGTCTCCAAAAGTGGACCCCTGCAGGACTCTGCTCTGACGGAGTCTAACCCGCACACTAATTTCTCCTGCACATACAAAGACACCTGCACCCTGCTCTGACCTACAAAATTATTCAGCACACCAAAAAAATAATGCTGGATACAAAAATGGTGCCCCCTCTCCTTGGCAAACCAAAATAAACCAAAAATCTTAACGCACAAAACAAACAAATTTTGCATGGGTTTCAAACAAACTTCGACTAAACTGACTAAGGTGTTTACACCTGTCAGCACTGAAATACAATGCCAATTACACAATTGGCTCCCTAAATGTACTTATTTAACATCCACTACTCTCAGCGGTAAGTGGAAAAAAATAAGTTACATACCCAAGGGGATCCCGGACGAGCCCCCAATTATGTTACGACCGCCTGGCTCAACAGCAGAGCAACATAAAACGAAACCACACGCATTCAAATAATCAATTAAAGTATTTATTTAAAGAAGGAATAATAAGTGTATGCAAAGTTAGTAATATGTAAGTAAAGCAAAAGTGGTGCAAAGTATGTCTAAGGATGTCCAAAAGCAAAACGCCAGAGGAGGAAGGGGGCCCCCCCAGCGTAGCATGCAGGTGTCTTCATGCCCCTCCCAATTAACGCTTCACACGGCACACCTGCACCTGATCACCTACTCAAAAAAACAGGGACAAGAACACAGGTAGGAAGTAGGCGGGACTGACAGATCGGCAGGGCCGTCACAGTATCATTTCAGTGTAAAAGTGTCATTTTATCTAGGGTGACCAGATAATCCATGTCAGGGAGGAGACTTTGAGCTACTTCGGGTTTTACAAACTACTTTCAAATTGAAAGGTTCCTGTGCTTGGCTAAATAGTTCAGCTCTTCTTGTGCTTTGACTGGTTTGTTTCCTTGACTGAAAGACTCATCCAGCTGTTTCACATTAGCATTAGTGACACATGCATTATTATAGGAGACTGACCAATCAGCACACAGCAAGAAAAGTGAAATCCGGGCCCTTTTAATTGAAATGGTAATTTACAATTCCTGTCATAGCTCAGAGTGTCCTCCCTGACATGGATTATCTGGTCACCCTAATTTTATCATCCTATTTCCAATGTTGCATTGTAACCCATTTTTTGTTTTTTGGAAATGATTCAACAGGGGTGGTCATTCTGAGTACACAGTGGGCATTTTGTGAAGGAAAGAATCTGATAACTGCAACAGTGTGGTAGTGGAAATAATCCACTGGCTTGCAGTGTAGCCTCGCCCCTGCTGGCTTGCAGTTGGATTCCATCCCCTGGCGGTGTGTGTGTGAAGTTTACATTATTTTCCTGCAATTCCATGTTTCCTCATGGTATTCTGGTTTCCTCTTGTAGCCCAAAACCATATGGCTGAGCAAATTGGTCCCTCTTGGTGTGTGACTGTGTGCAGGTGTCACGTTCAGCTCCGAACGCTCCTTGTGTGTGCCACGCCCCCTCATTACCTCCTGTTGAAACCTGATTGTTCTCACCGGTTGCCTGTTACGTTTGCCTAGTCTCATGTATTTAGTCCTAGTCTCAGTCAGTGTACCCCAGATTTGTCATTGTGATGTCATGTAACGTTCGTCTGTTTGCTTCCCCGGTCCTGTTTCCCTGATTAAATCCCCATTATTTTGACCTCCTGGCTCCGTTTCCCTGCTTTCCTGCTTGCCTTCTTGCGCAACGTGACAGCAGGAGTCTCCCCAGCCATGCACTAGCGTCTCACTAGGGGTGTCCCTTGTTATGTGCCCAGTTCTTGCTGAGGCTCACCATGACTGTGTACTATTTAGGTGGTAATGGAAGATAGATAGATGAGTACACTAGTTCATTTGGATTTGGGCTATTGAACAGTAGTCTTCAGTTTTAAGCTCTGTTTCTCCAGGGCTTCAAATAATTCACCAATAATTCAAATAAACACCAATTATATTTTACCAGAACCTATGACTAACAGCTTATTACATGACTTAATTGTTACTTAGCATGTTGAGTCTAACATCTAGCGCACCTGAGCCTGTTCTTTTTTCACAGTTAAATTGCTATAACAAGGATATATGCTGGCCAAGTCATTTCCCCAAAGACAAACCTAATTACTGCGATGCTCTGGTCACTTCTGTGCTTGACATTTATTGCAAGTGGAGCAAACTGCATGATTCAGGCCAGCTTGTTACAGTAAAAGAACTTGAGCCATTCCTCCCTGGCAGCAGTGTGGTCCTGCTAAGGCCTTTCTGTGTAATGCATGAGTCCAGAATGCTCTACAAATGGTCAGCTGCTGTTCAGATACCAGGAAGGGAACTTCAGTTGTATACTGATAGTTTACCCACAAGTATAAATATAATCTTTGATTTAAATTCAAATATGGCTCTCAAAGATCCATTTCATATTCACATTTACCACAACAAATATACATGGGGACAGTAGGGAAAATTCTTGTGTAAACACCTTGTGTTATCCTGTTCTGCTTGGAAATTGTACATACCTGACAATAAAAATTGTGCAGTCAGGTTTGTGCCAGTACCTACTAAAGTTTTCCATGCATCCAAGTGACAGAGACTGTGAAGCATGCCTATTTGTGTGTGGACTGTTGGATCGCTTTCTCTTTTTTAATCTTATCAGTAGTGGAAGTGGAGGTACTGGTGGCTTTACTGTTTAGCTGCAGGGAGTCTAGGACCCTACCTTATGCCAGTCAGCACGTGTTGCCCATTCCCATGTCTGCGTCATGTGCGTTCACACCTACTAGAAATACTCCAACTGGTTTTGATGAGGGGTAGCGCTTGGAAAGAGCATGCAGGAGGCAGGACATAACACAAAAAGTATGCTGCAGAATTTGTAGTGTTTTTTTACAGCACATCACAGATGGTGAGAGAAGTTGCTGACAGAAGGTCCCAAATTTCATTGTCTCTTCAGTTAGTCATGTTCATGAAGGTCTTCGTGTACATTGCCCTCTTTCTTTGCCCTCAGATGCTGGTAGTCCATTTTGCCTAGACTTTGTACTAGGGAGCTGAGAGGGTAAAATCCATTTAATGTCTGGTATGGCATTTGCATTCACACATACAGTTCAGAGTGGCAGTGCATATCTTAAAGAGGCATTTGTGACACGTACAGAATATTTTAGTCAAATCCTTCACATGCTATTTTTGGTGAGTCTCACCTGAATACCCACACCAACTAGATATCTTCTCTACTTGTGCATTTATTATTATGAATTCCTAATGTTCTGAGGTCAAAGTGAGTGGTTGGTTTTTGACTGAAGGAGGTTCACTTTCTGCTCTGGATGATTAGAATCACTGTCTTTGCTTCTTCTGTTTCATCTCCACATTCTACAACAGTACTAACGGAACCAGCCCATGGCCCTGGTTGCCTCTCTTTTTGGCTATATTTTTTTGCTAGTTTTGTACCAGTGCGTTGCTCATTTTCACGCCGTGTGCGCGCGTCATCAAAATAGCAAATGATTTTGCACCTGCTTTCTGCTCGTAGAGGTGGTTTTTTTTAATGAGGTGTGGCTGGCTGCATTGTCAGCATACCACAAAGAACATAAGAAATTTACAAACGAGAGGACGCCATTCGGCCCATCAAGCTCCTTTGGGGAGAACTTAACTAATAGCTCAGAGTTGTTAAAATCTTATCTAGCTCTGA
>JABJVO010000036.1:876682-886756 GCA_026770805.1 Boulengeromyrus knoepffleri
ACCAGTACTACGTACCGGCTGTAAATCTTATAACGGTACGTCGTACCGGAGCGTACCGGCTTACTTTCACCCCTGGTTGCCGTCATACTTTTCAGGCATCGCTACTGGGACCGGAGCAGAAGCCCGCAGAGGAGAATCCGGTAGCTGAGCTCGGGAGGCTTGTCTCTCCAGGAGTTGGGAGACCAGAGTGGTGAGCTGGTCGACCTGCTGTGGAGACGGTGGCTCTCTGCGGGGTCCATTCTTCTATGGCGAAGTATTCTGTGATGCTCAGACAGAATGGATAAGGCAGACCCCAAAATGCAGTGGCCAGCAGGTTTATGGAGGACACCGAGGGCAACCAAAGTTGTAAGGACAATCCGAAAGAATCGTCGAAGGGCAGGCAGTAGTCGTTCACCGGTGAGATCAATCCTACACAATGACACGAGACACGACGATGACAGGATCGGCGATGCAAGATTGACAAGGCAGCAGGGCAGGACGGAGCGGGCAGGAAGGGCAGGCAGCGTAGCAGGGCAGAACACAGCAGGCAGGATGAGTAGGGAAGACAAAAGACAGATTAATTGCTCGGTACGGCTCATCGAAATCGCAACAATACTTCGTACCGGATCTCCGGTGTTTCCGCCTTAAGAAGGGGAACGATTAGTTAATTGCTTCAGGTGGTTGGGCTCGCCTGTGTGGGCGTGACAGGGTGCTAATCTTTGTTTTAGGTGCTAGTCCAAGCAGACCCAGAGGCCACAACAGCAGCCACAAACAACAGTGTATTTATGATTATTATTTTCATATTATATTTATATTTGTATATTATATTTAGATTTCTTTTAGAATTTATTCTTTTGGTAGACTATTGGGCCATTCTTTTTATCACATGAATAGAATTATAACAAAACTAAAATATCATTGATACGTCATTAGGAGTTGATGGCCAGAAGAGCTCTGATAGCAGCGCAGGATGATGAGTACAGCTACTCCCTTGAAGTGGATAGAGCCAGGGTAGGAACATATAGGCTCTGTTATGATTGTGTTTTTGTGAGTTATGAGTTTTGTGTGCATTTTAGTTAAGTGCATTTAAACATTTATAGGAAATTAGAAGAAGACAAGTTTTTGAGCTGGAGGGAAGATGCAGAGAGGTACTGTCACGCCCAGAGGGGCGGGGCAGAGCAGCTGCAACCCATTAACGACTAATCGCTCCACTACTTAAAGCAGAATTCTCCAGTAATGCATTGCGAAGTATTGTTGCCATGTGTTTGCACCTTACTGAGCATTCTCTTGTCTTGTGCCTGTCTCATGTACCCTGCCTGTCTCATGTACCCTGCCTGTCTCATCTACCCTGCCTGTCTCATTTGCCCTGCTTGTCCTGTCTACCCTGCCTGCCTGACCTGCATCCCACGCCCCGTTCTCCGGACGCGTCCTCTTCGTGCCTCTCGTCTCGTCATCGCCCCGTCTCGTCCCTGCTTGTAGGACTGACTCCACTGGCATCCGAACCCTTGCTTCCGACTCGATCATTCCTTCTGACGACCCCCTTGGCTCCTTGTGTACCCGATTTCCTCATTAAAATCTCGTTCTATCGCATACCAGGGTTCGCCTCGTTCCTGTCTGCTTGTTATCACAGGTACATTGTTTTTCCATTATCACAAATGTAGTAGTTTCTCTATTGCATTCTGTCAGAAGAAATGTAATTTATTCACAGGCATTTCCTATCAACTAATTAAATGCTCATTTTAGAAAATAGTGGATAGAAGGAATTACATAAATGCAGTGCCTGAGATAACAGATGGGTTCATAATCCAGCTGAAGTACTCAGATGGAAGGATTCAAAAGAGGAGCTTTTCATCATCACAGCCTTTTCAGGTATGCTTTTACTGATCTCTTAGGTTGTCCACAACACCACTTGGAAATCTCACTAGCTTCATGATCCAAGTGATAAATACATTTATTAAACAAAGACAGTGGTCAAATAAATTCTTGATTAGCAGGACATAAATTTACAAGCTGACAAATCAGTTAACATGTCTCATCAGAGAGACAATATGATCACATTTTTTATTCTTAAAAGCACAATATTTTTGGTATTAACATGTTCTTTTTATTTTTAGGATTTGGTGGTCTTTGCAGGTATGGATGTGATGGCTAGTGAAATATTTTCATTACAGCCAGCCATGTCATCAAATCCATTACTTAGCACCTTGTCAGGTAGTATTTTGAACCAAGGTATCAGCAGTCCACAAACCCTGTTTGTGCATTGGATGTCTGGTGATGAAGTATTGGTATGTACAGTTCCTCTTTAATATCCTCTGAATTTATATCTTTCGGAAAATAAAGTGTGTTATAATTTTCTTTTTTAACAGCAAATGTTGATGGAGCAAGAGAAAACTACCTCTGAACTATTTTATTCGTCCACCTTTACTCCAAATTTGCCATCTACTGCGGCTATTACAGATGATAGAACGTCTCCGCCATCTGCTTTTTCTCATGACATTCCTTCTGTCCCTCAAATTTTATATGAACAGAGCATTAATTCCACAGCCCACATCACAATTCCCATATCTTTTAGTCTGTCCTCTCCCTCTCCTACTCGGAGTAATTCTCCCCACCCTGACAGTCTGTCCTCATCTACTTTACATCATTTCAACCAAGTTAGTTTGCCCTTATTGGGACCTCCTGCTCTTACACTTGCAGCAGAAGGATGTTCTACAATGGAAAGTCCATCCACATCAGAAGAGTAAGCCATAAATTTATTTCATTAACGTATGCCCAGCGTACTCACATATTTTAAGCCTTAATTCATTGTATATTGAAGTGGAGCTTAACATAATAACACATACAGCTACAAAAAGAATTTCTTTGTAATGTGTGCCACACTTACATTTTTCTCAACTTTTTATCACGCTTGATGTGTCAGTCCTACTGAGAAATCTACACTCTCAGATATGGGAAATTGCTTGACACACAATTTGATAAATGTGTGTCGTGATGATATAATGGCATGTGCTGTGAGGGCTTTGGAACGCCCTCTGTTCGATCCACTGAAGAAGATTGACGTCATGTTTGTGGATGACTGGGAAATGTCTGAGGGTGCTGTTGATGACGGAGGACCAACCAGGGAGTTCTGTAGGCTATTAATGCATGCCATAAAAGACAGTACCATCTTTGAGGGGCCTGAAGAGAAAAACCTTACCTTGGATTCAAGTGGTAAGTGGAACAAATACAGTCATTTTGTAAATCAAGTCACATTGCAGTTTCACCATCTGTAACATGGTCATTGTGAAAGGGTTCAATAATCAGTGTTGGGGAGAAAAGGAATACATGTAACGGCGTTACCTATTTAGAATACAAAATATGAGTAACTTTATTCTGATACAGTTATAATTTAAATAGATGGTAATTATAATACAGTTATTATAATTACAGTGCCATTCGTCCTCTCCAACTGATTTAGAATGCAGCTGCTTAACTTGTTTTCAACCTTCCCAAGTTCTCCCACACTACTCCTTTGTTGCGCCCCCTCCACTGGCTTCCTGTGGCAGCCCGCATCAGATTCAAAACACTGATGCTCGCATACAAAGCCAAAAATGGTCCGGCACCATCCTACCTAAAAGATCTCATCACACCCCACACTGCATCTCTCTCCGATCCTCCAGCACTGCTCAACTGGTCCCACCATCGCTCAAGGCACAAGGAAAACACCCATCTAGGCTCTTCTGGCACCTAATTGGTGGAACGAACTCCCCCTAGATGTCCGATCAGCTGTGTCATTGAATGTCTTCAAACGACGACTTAAAACCTACCTCTTTTGGAAACATCATTGTGCAGGGCAACCTCTATTTACCAGCCACCAACTTACTTTCTGCGCCCAAAAACTCCAATTCCAACCTAAAGAAACATCTTGAAGTTCTTTTTTTTGTGTGGCTAAAGTGAGCTTGTTAGCTTGCCTGTCCTAGCCCTTTATAGTTATAGTCAAGCTACCAATTGACAATGTGCTATATGCTAACTATGGCTATTTACCATGCTGTCAAGCAAACGTTAGGTCAAAGGCTGTAAAATCCATGGCATTAGCTTTGTGTATTATGCAGTTTCAAGAGTACAAACAATAAAGGCTGTCTACTGCTGGCATTCATGTGTAGTGATGTTTACATATTTAATGTTTCTGTATACTTTTCTGTATGCATGCATGCTCTTGTTGAAAAGTATAGTCTAATGATACCACTTCGCTAGCAAAACGGATATAGGGTATTGCTTTATGGCAGTGCTTTCACTGAGCGATGAACAGGACATGTTAAAAGGCAGGAGTACCAGGCTCAGCTACTTCGTGTCCGGGCTATTGAAGTTGAGGCAGATAAGGAGGTGGCACTGCGGATAATGAGCGCGGCTGAACAAAAGCCCGTGCCCCTTCCACAGAAGGTACACTCGCCGAGTATGACCCCTCATGCAGGCCTGCCCACCCGTGACCGAGCTGGTGCCCCAGACTCTCCTCGTCCTAGACTTTGTTCTCCTGTAGGTCCACCAGTCTCCCAGGGTATTGAAAGTGGACATTCAGGATTTGACGTCAGTTGTCATATCGGACTTGTTCCTGTGTTCCAGGAAAATGAGGTGGATGCCTATTTTTCCATTTTCAAGCGCATTGCTACGACTTTGAACTGGCCTAGGCATCTCTGGTCACTGCTATTACAGTGCAAGTTAGTGGGTAAGGCGCAAGAAGTATGTTTGGCCATAGCGTTAGAGCAGAGCCTAGACATCGTGAAATCTACTGTCCTAAGAGCTTATGAACTTGTACCCGAAGCTTACCGGCAGAGCTTCCAGAAGCTTAGTAAATCCCCTAGCCAGACCCATGTGGAATTTGCCAGGGAAAAGTCGACCCTGTTTGAAAAGTGTTAGAGGACTCCTCTGTTAGAGGAGTTTAAGAACTGTGTTCCTGATATGGTTGTGGTGTACTCTACCCTCACAGACAAGTTTGTGCTTACGCATAGGACTGTGTTCACCCCGACTCCGCTACCCCGAAAAGTTCATCTCTGTTCGGTATTGTCCTCTCCCACGCCTGCTTTGTCTGCACCATCTGTGGAGAAATGGGAATGCTTCTACTGTCACAAAGTAGGTCACATCATTTCCGTCTGCCCGGCCCTTAAACATAAGGATGCCCGTGTTGCGACTAGGAAGATGCAGCTCGCTGCTTGTATAGACTGTGCTTCACCACTAACCCAAGAGGTGGAGCCTGCCTTCCAACCTTTTGTATTCTCTGGATTGGTTTCGCTCAGTGAGACTGATGTGTGACACCCTGTGACTATCCTGCAGGATATGGGTGCTGCCCAGTTGTTCCTGGTGGAAAGAATTGTCCCTCTTTGTGATACGTCGTATTGTGGTACTGATGTGTTGGTGCAAGGCATTGATTTGTGTGTAGCGGCTGTTCCTCTACACAGGGTATACCTGAGTACCCCCCATTTCTCGGGTTTTGTACGTGTTGCGGTCCAGACGCGCCTACCCGTTCCGGGAATTTCGTTTATTCTGGGGAATGACATTGCGGGGGAAAGAGTTGTTCCTCTGCCCAAGGTTGTTCTCAAATCCATGGTATGCGCAAATGATGTTCCTGTGGAATATCCCAAGGTTTTTTCGGCCTGTGTTCTCACACGTGCCAAATGGTGTAAGCTCGCAGATATCGACCTGGCTGATATGTTTATATCCGACTCTCCTTTAGCCACCCCTGTTGCTAGCCCTGTTGTTGCTTCCCCTGAGGTTCCCTGTGCAATCTGATCAAGGTACCAATTTCACATCAAAACTATTCTCCCAAGTAGTTAGTGAGTTGGGAGTTCATCCCGTGGTATCCAGCGCTTACCATCCAGAGAGCCAGGGAGTGCTGGAGCAATTTCATCAAACATTTAAAAACATGTTACGTACTTTCTGTTTGGATGCAGGAAAGGACTGGGATGAGGTTGTGCCCCTTCTCCTCTTTGCTATCTGCGACGCTGTGCAGGAGTCGAGTAGGTTTAGTCCTGCTGAGCTGGTGTTTGGCTATGCTGTTTGAGGTCCCCTGAAAGCATTACAGGAGCAGTGGTTATCTCCAACCACGTCTTCGCCTTCTCAGAACTTACTGAAGTATGTTAGTTCCCTTCGGGAATGTATGTCAGCAGTTAGGGCATCTTTAGGTGCCTCACAAATAAAGATGAAGGCACGCTTCGATAAAACTGCCATGGAGCAATCTTTCCAAGCTGGGGAAAGCATTCTTGTTTTACTCCCGTTGTCCAGTTCCTCCCTCCGTGCTCGGTTCTCAGGTCCATACGTTATACAATCCCAGCTGAGCTTTACCAACTATGTGATAGAGACCCAAAACCGCAGGAGGAAGTCCCGGGTTTGTCATATAAACATGTTACAACCTTATCTCAATTGCTCGGTTTCTGCCCAATCGTCCGTCTCTGCTCCAATCCCCACTCCTGTAGGGATGGTGTCCATCAGTGGGTATTCGCCGAAGGATGATGATTTGTATTTAGGGAAAAACTGTTTACCTTACGCTCGCCTACCAAATTCGGAAGCTCTTCAGACCCTTTCAAGCTGGGTAACTCACTTACCTCTTTCCACCCAAACTGACATCACATCCCTCGTGAAAAGATTTCGATCTCTATTTGTAGATACCCCTTCGCGCACTTCTGTCGTGGAACATGATATAGATGTTGCTGGTCATGTCCCTATCAAACAGCACCCTTACCGTGTCAGCCTGCATAAGTGATCCTTGTTATCCCAGGAAACTAGTTATTTGTTGAAAACCAGCCTCGCTGTACCCAGTTGTAGTCCCTGGAGTTCTCCGTGTTTACTTGTCCCCAAATCTGATGGTACATCCCGTTTTTGCACCAATTACCGAAAGGTAAACTCAGTAAACAAACCAGATGCTTTCCCACTTCCACGCATGGAGGATTGCATAGATCAAACCGGGTCTGCCAAATTTGTATCTAAACTAGATTTGCTGAAAGGTTATTGGCAGGTTCCGCTCACCCCTCACACTTCAGAAATCTCCGCTTTTGTTACCCCTGATGTATTCCTCCAGTACACTGTCATGCCCTTTGGGTTACGTAATGCCCCAGCCATCTTTCAGTGGCTGATGCAGAAAGTGCTTGGTGATGTCCCAAACTGTGAAGCTTATTTAGACGACGTGGTTATTTACTCCGATTTGTGGGAACAACACCTGCAGTCCTTAGAACAAGTTTTCACTCGTTTGAGGGATGCTTCGTTAGTTCTTAACTTAGAAAAATGTGGCTTTGGACAGGGTACAGTCAGCTATTTAGGGAAATTAGTGGGTCGTGGTATGGTCAAGCCCCTGGATGCCAAAGTCCAGGCTATCTGCTCATTCCCCATTCCGAAAACACTGCGCGAGTTGAAACGGTTCTTGGGGATGGCCGGATATTACAGATGCTTCTGTCGAAATTTCTCAGATGTTGTGATACCTCTTACCCAATTGCTCCATAAGGGCATACAGTTTGTATGGTCCCCAGCCTGTCAGGCTGCCTTTGATTTGGTTAAGATGTTGCTCAGTAGCTCCCCTGTTCTCGCTGCTCCGGACTTCGCAAGACCATTTAAGTTGGAAGTGGATGCCAGTGGATTAGGTGCCGGTGCTGTCCTCCTACAGGAAGACAGTGACGGTCTAGACCATCCTGTCTGCTACTTTTCCAAGAAGTTTGCAAAACACCAACTGGCATACAGTGCGATTGAAAAGGAAGCCCTAGCCCTTCTTTTAGCCTTGCAACACTTTGAGGTATATGTAGGGGATTGCGCTTGTCCGGTGGTCGTATATACCGACTATAACCCTTTGGTCTTTTTTGCCCCAGATGTGTAACACGCACCATAAAAAGGGCATCAATAACCTAGTGGCAGACACCTTCTCCAGATCTTGACACCTTCGATCGTTCATGTGTTTTCCAAATATATTTTTTTTGTGCTTCTGATTATGTGACTTCAGTTTGTGACTGTGAACCCCTGCCAGGTTCGCTCTTGTGTGGGGAGGTGTTATGTGCCATAAGTGTGACGAGCTGTAAGAAAGGTACGTGCTGTAAGCAATTTAGGGATGTCCCTGCAGGTTCTCCGGACTTCCTGCCCTTGTCGCCATTTGCCGGGTGCTCCCTTAAACCCTGCCTCCTGGTTCCCAGCCACGCCTCTGCCGTCCTCTGCATTCGCCCTGGTTTCCGGTGGATGAAGAGAAAAGCCTGCTGCTTGTCACTAGCTCTAGCTCTTGCTCTGTTTTTGCTTTTGCTGTGTTGGTTTGCTTTTTCTGGTTTGACTCTCGTGTATGACTGTTTTGGTTCTCGGTTTTCTGATTCTCTGCTTCACCCTTATGTACCTTTGCTATCGGTTTGTTTGTCTTCTTCTGGTTTTGAACTCTCACCCGGCTCCCGACTACTGCCTTTGCTCGCCCTGTATTTTTCTTGTGACCGTGTGTTTGCTGTGTATATGTTTGGTTTGGTGCATATGGAGTGACTGCTCTTTTGTTTATGCGCAACGTGGTGTTTACTGTTTGTTTGGCTAGGGAGTCTTGTTTAGTTCTTGTTGTTTTGTTTTTTACTTTTTTCACTTAGGATTATCTTAGTTTGGGTTGTGCTCGTTAGATGTGTTTTTTGTTTGTTATTTTGGCCTCTGTCACTCCCACTGTTGTGAAGTGTCTGTGAATAAAATACAAAAAAAAAGATCCCTTTCTGTCTCGTGTTCCCTTTTCTCATTCCTTGGTTGTCTTGTCCTCCCCTTACCCTTATCCTTTCCTTTGTGATGATCTCCAACCCTAGACTGGGGACTGTAGCAATATATATATATTTATATACCAAAATACGTAAGAAAATAAAGCATAGAGATAAGAATCCTGCCCCATGGTACTCTGATCATATGTGTGAGCTTTAAATAAGCTTAGTGCAAGGTAAAGCACAAATGGCACTCAGCTAAATGTGAAGTTTTCAGATCTGCCTTGAAAGAGAACCTGTCTAAGTTTAGACAAGCACTAGTGACTGCTAGATCATAAACTGTTAACACATTTCAAAGTAGTCATGAACATAGAATATTTATTGTGCAAATCTGCAATTATAGAAAAATATGAAAACATTTCAAGTAACTTCCCTGGTTTTATCTTATATTAAAAACACAGGTTGGTTTTGTAAATTGCAAGTAAGCAGAAAACAAGATAAAGAACCAAAAGCTACGAAACTAATACAATTACACTAGTGTCATAACTCCATCTATATTAGTATGACCATCTCTCCCATAAAGGTCCTACCAGGCAGAGTTATGTACGGGTTCGGGTACCCGACGGGTGACCCACAAATTTTGATGAAACGGGTGAAAAATATTCTACTGTATTGGATATGGGTTCGGGTCGGGTCGGACGCAGGAGAGCGCAGGTCTAAATTGTGGTTTTCAAAACATGTGCCAACAAAAAATACCTTAGGGCTATAATTTAATGACACACTAAAAATCCCTGCATTTGAGATGATAAAATGTAAAATCCATATCAGTTCATGCCTGCATGCGTATTCCCGGAAATCTCTCTCACTTTCATTTTCAAAAAACGCATGCGATCTCCTGCAGTTGTTCGAAATGGATGCTGAGGAGTTGAAAAGAAAACTAGGAAGTGTAGAGTTTGTGGCCAATAACTCCACTAAAATCAAGTGTGGGAGAATTTTGGAGTTATCTCAGATAACGAAAACAACTCTTTTGACGTCTTGTCTTGGTGGAGAGAGCATGAGCGGTTGTTTCCCAATATTGCTCATATTGCGAGATCTACTCTTGCCACCCCGGCATCCAGCGCCGCAAGTGAGCGAGATTTCTCATGCGCCGGAAATGTCATCCAGGTGTGATGCTCCGACAGAATTGATGAGGCAGACCCCGAAATGCAGTGGCCAGGAGTTTTATAACAGGCACCGAGGGCAAACAAAGTTATAAGGGAAATTCGTAAGAGTCGTCGAGGGGCAGGCAGAAGTCGTTCACCGGGGAGATCAATCCTACACGATGACGGTAGACAGGACGATGACAGGATCTGGGAGACAGGATCGACGGGGCAGCAGGGCAGGACGGAGCGGGCAGGACGGGCAGGCAGCACAGCAGGCAGGACGAGTA
>JABJVO010000036.1:992625-1002683 GCA_026770805.1 Boulengeromyrus knoepffleri
CATATTATATTCTTGTCCATCCTTTTCTCTCAACCACATTTCAGTTATTCCTATAATATCATAAGAGTCCGATGAGATAAAAGCCTCTAAATCCTGAATTTTATTCCTAATACTCGTTTAAATGCGTTTAAATACAGACAACAAAGGGTAGGCCTATTACGGTGCCCACTTATAATATGATTTTTTGGGGCTTTCCGTTTCCCCCCACTTACATACTTAACTAACCTCCCTGCCCCCCCAGTCCCTAGTTTAAACATTCCTCAACTACTCTACAAATACGCCTTCCCAGTACAATGGTTCCCCTCCGGTTCAGATGCAAAAGGAAGGAGGATGGTACTGGAGGCTGTTGGCAGCATTCACTTACTGCCTCACCTCAGCCCTAATGGCTCGGAGTTCTGCTAATTCTGGCACCATGTGCTGATGGGATTCTTGCATCAGGAGGCGCTCATGCTGCAATCGTTTTAATTCACTTCTCAAATCGGCCATAGGGGGCTCAAGGTGCTGGGGTGGATGCTGGGGAGTGGAATGCTCCTGTAGTCTCTCCTCAGGACCTTGCAGCTGGGGGGCTAGCTGACCTTCTGGACTATGCTGTTGGCTTCCCAGCACATAATCTCCATCTGTCCTTTGAAGAGTCACATCCTTCCTTAACCTCTGACTAGATGGAGAATCCTGGGGGGAGGTGAGGGGGGTCATCTTGGCCTGGCTCTCCCGGTGAGATGTCCACTGCCTTTGTCCATACCGGTCATAAGGGTAATTGGTGTACCCTAAGTGGTAATCTTGGGAAGGGGGATGAATGCATCTCCTGGAATGTGCAGCCTGAACCTCATACTCGGAAACAGGATCCATCTTCAAAGATACACAGAACTATTATCCGGCTCGAAGGACCATCAATGTAGTAGAGACTGCAGTTGGGATCACTCTTCCGAGTCGCTGGGCCTGATTCCAGTTATGTATACCTCAGAGTGTTGGCCAGAACAACACTTAAGGCTCAGGATCCTGGTGAATCTTTATTTTTTTATTCAGGTGCAACATCCCTTCTCCAGGTCTCACATAGCACAGGTGCACACGTGGGTGCTTGGGTGTGTATGTGGGTGTGTGTGTGTGGTCTTTCAGTCATTTACGCACACAACAGAAAGTACTGACACTTTCATTTATCAATTAACTTTAATATTACTGCATGGAAAAAAATGGAGACTGCAACTAAATTCGTACCACGCTTGCCCCAAGTACTACCATGGAAGCAACGAACTAATGGCTGCTTCCACGTAACGTTATAACTGAATTAATGAAGATCAACTAAATAACAAGAATTTAAATCACCAAATTCTTAACAGCCTGAGGGCGTTTTGTACAAGCAGAGTAATCCCACCTTGGACAAGACCCTTAACCCTAATTGTTCCAGGGATTGGCAGGCCCCACTTTTTCTTCTGCGCCAGTTTCAGGAGGTGGCCTCCTGGGATTCTGTTCTGGGTGTTCTGGAGATGGTCCTACATTCAGTTTATGCTGAGCACTCATTGGTTGCTTTTCCTTCACTTTCTGGTCAGACTCCTCCAAAACAATTTTGACTGTGATTAGCTTAGGTGGCCAAGTCATGTGATGCAACACTATCAATGTCCTTTGTAGGCAGCTTGGCATGTCCAAACGTTTGACTGGTACTGTAATTAAACCAGAAATTGGTTCATTCATTTTATTTACTTTATTGTCATTGTACCTAGAAGGTACAACACATTTGAGTTTCTGCTTGAGTTTGAGAAATTGACATAATCATATCAGTCAGTAAAGAAGTTTTACTAAATCCCTGTTAAATTTTTTTGCTATTTAAAATTATATCGGTCAATGTTATTGCATATTGGAATTTCTGTTTCCTATAAATCTGCATCTGTACCAGAGACAAAATCACTTTAGGCTCTAGTGTGCACATGACTTTTGTATATTTCTGTGTGTCTCTTTAGGTGACCAAGCAGCACACTGAGTGCAGATACATAAAAACCAGCTCAGACTGCACCTTGACTCGAAACCAGGAATACAAAGTTACCTCTGACCTCAAAGGACATCATGAAATCCAGCCTGAGGTAATGAGCATCATATGTGAATTGCTATTACTGTCTAAATAAAAACTAGTAATGTAATAAAGCAGCAACTTTGAACAGGTCAACAAATACTAACTCCTCATGGCCATAATAGCAAAGGCAATATTTTCTTGCTTTTTACAAGCAAAATGGTTTTAAGCGTATCATATGTCTTCACTCAGGCCTGGTCAAGAGCTTTGGCTTCCAGCATTGGTTATGTGCTGTTCAAGCCTTTACAGCCTTTGTAAATCATAGGAAATTCCTTTTGTAGATTTTGTTACATTTTAAATATTTTTTCTCTTTCAGTCCCAAGATTTTTTCTGTAACTATGGCCCAAACTTCCACCCAACATTTGAGGTTTTCTTCAATGATGGCATCACAGCTTTGAAATTGGCTATTTTGAAGAATGGACAGGATGAAGTGTGGGGTCGCAGAGTATGTTTACCAACAGAAGTGACTCCAGATGCAAACCGACTGGCAGGTATTTGGGATGAAGACAAGGAATCTCTTCCCTGACACCTACTCAATTCAGTTAAATTCTGTTATACTGTATTTGTGTAGTGTATTTTCACAAAATTACATAGTCTCAAAGCACTTTACATTAGGAGAGACATCATAGGCAGAAGGGAGAGAAGCCCAGAATGACACTGCACGTAGTGGTGACGTCACAGGCAGCAGGGTAGGCAGAATATCTTGATAAATTGGAGTTGCCAGGCAGCACATCCCAGGAGGAGTAGGGGAAATCAAATGTGCAATTAGCCAGTGTATAGGAGAGATTAGAGGCAGTATAAATAGTTAGGTAGGGTGATGGTGGCACAGGAGGTAGGGCTATCTTTTGGCAACCAGAGAGTTGCAGGTTCGAGCCCTGGCTCCTCCTGACCCCATTGAAGCGTCCTTGAGCAAGACGCTGAACCCCAAATTGCTCCCAGTAAGCAGGTTGGTGCCTTGTGTGGTAGCCTCCGCCACTAGTGTGTGAATGGGTGAATGTGAGACAAACTGTAAAGCACTTTGAGTGCTTGAAGGAGCGGGGTAAAAATGTGCTTAGGTGAGTGCAATATGTTAGCTCCGACAGATATGGCTATGACAGCATAAGTAGGAGGGAGAGGCAAGAGGGAATGCAGACATGGGGAGTCCCTGAAATGTCAGCACTCCACTTCCACAAGAGAGTATGAAACTAGAGTGACAGCACTGACAACTCAGTTCATCCAAGGCCAATGGCACCAATCCCCACCCAACTCTACACCTCACATTATAGGTCTAACTGTGAGTGAACAGAGATTTGTGAACAGACTAGAGTCCCTAGACTAAACAAGTGTATTTTAAGTCTAGACTTGAATATTGAGAGTGAGCCTAAATCTAATAGATATCCTGCCCCTTGAGATCGAAGCAAGTAAGGACAGTTGTAAGAGGCCAGTAGATCTCTAAGATATTCTGGTGCAAGGCCATTCAGTGCTTTATAAATCAGTAGCAGTATTTTGTAGTCAATCTGATACTTAACTGGAAGCCAATGAAAGGAGCATAGAACAGGGCTAATATGATAAAAATTTTTGTGTTTATAAGAAATCTCGCTGCTGCGTTTTGTACTAGCTGCAGTTTATGTAAGGATCCAGATCCTGTCTGTGGCTATATATAAAATCTCTGTGCTTGTGTGTGTGTTTAATTAAGGGACTGACAATTAAAATGAGCAATCTGCACAGCTTTGTCATGCAGTACTGGTACGCAGGGCAGGAAAACAGGAGCAAGAGTCCAACAGGTTGGGGTAAACACTTTTGACTTCAAAGTCATTTATTCAATATTATTCAATAGAATAACTTTGTGGAGAAAAGTAAGCGCATTCTTACCATTAGTACAGTGGTGCCTGCGGTTCACGAACACAATCCATTCCAGGAAAGTGGTTGTGAACCAATTTGTATGCAAACCACGGCAATTTTTCTCATAAGAAAGCATTGAAATTTGATTAATTCATTCACAATCCTACCAAATAATAATTTTTGTTAATCAATTTTCTGGTTTTTATAGTAAAAACTTTAAAGAAAAACACAATATAGTGTGGTGACAGGCAGACCGAGGCATCACAGGAGCAGAGAGAGACATGGAGACTTGCTTGTCAAGGAAATCACGCTCCTTAATTAGACTCCTTATCCCTTGTATTGTTGTTGTTGTTAATGTTTATGGTTGCGTTTCCCTATAGTTACACGTGTTTGCCCGTGTCTTGTGTGTACCTGGTCCAATCCTAGTGTGTATTTAGAGTGTGGAAATCTTTCACCGTGTGCATCTTGCAGTTCGGCATCTTACAACCTTGTGTTTCCCGTCTGTGTATTTCTGTTTGGTGCTCCTTGGGTGCCTGTTGTGGTCCTTCTATTTACAGTTGCACACAGGGCATGCTGGGACATGCGCCCCGCCGGTGCTACACTATTATAAAAAAATTAATCTGGTCGAGGAATCTGTTCGTCAACAAAATTTTGTACGTGAACCAATGCATTTTTTTCATGAAATTTTTGGTCGTGAACCAAATTGTTCATAGACTACAGCATTTGTAAACCGCAGGCACCACTGTACCTTGTATTAGCAGATGCAACCTCTTGAAAGCATTACTTGTTTATTATTATTCACTTAGACAGCTGAGCAAATAGTGTTTTGCAGTGTAGTTCGCATAGTGATTTTTTCTCCAACTGAAAATTGCCCAGTAACAAATTGGATTCCATGTTGTATTGGACTTCGGTACTATTACTGTATATCAGTCGCATCACGACAGATTCGTGTTGCGATATCACACGTTGTAGCAGGACTGACTATACTAGGAAAATCCATTTTATAGGAGGGTTCCACAGGCCTACAGACTTAGGTATGTGTCCTAGTCAGACATTTATCCCATTTTTGCCATCTACTTGTGTGCATCTAGTGTTTTGTTGGTAAAAGTCATTGACTTCTCCCTATAGTCCTTACTGTACCTTGATACACTTAGGTGACTTTGCCCTTTCACTGTTACCAAGGTAAGGTTATGAAATGGAACATTCCTGGTATGTCTCATTGCTTCATGGCAGGCAATGCATAATCAAGCTTGCCATCATCAGGAGAAAATATACAGTAAATCATATCATAACAGGGTGATACTTCATGTTTGTTTTGAGAGCTTTTAATTTCAAAATTGTATATAAATAAGTAAAAATGAATTATGTCCTACTTCTAAGGTGTGTTTCCTTACCTTTCCCCACCTCTTTTTTTCTCCAGAAAACTACAACTCACAGAGTGCAAAGATTATCAAGCTCAAAGATTATCTATTAGATGTATTGGAGGAGCTGACAGATGAAGAGATGAAGAATCTGAAGACACGCATGCAACCGCCTGCAGGTCGTAAGGGCATCCCTAAAAGCAAGCTCTATGAGGCTGACCGCCCAGACCTGAGGAACTTGATGGTAGAGAGTTGGGGAATGGAGGGCTCCATCATGGCCATCAAGGAGGGGTTGAGTAAAATGCAGTGTAATGATTTGATTAAGAAGCTAAATGACTTCCTGCAGAAGCTCTCCCATTGAAAAAAATCATCTGCATGAAGCCTGTGCTCTTAACACAGAGTTCAGGAAAAGCCTTATAATTAGACTAATTAGAAAGATTTATACAGCTGCAAAGGAAGATAAAGTGTACCTATACTAACAAATGGTGCAAATGCAAAATGAAGTGAGAAAAGACACACAAGGTTGTGAGGGTGGGGTTTCAGTTTTGTAACAGGCATCCAAGAAAATTCTTATGCCTATTAATAAATTTTATTCAGTTACATTTTTCTCAGTTTTACCGTATCCCCCTTAGGTTCTCCTATACTCTAGTGGGTTGGTATAGTTGTTGGCAAGAGATGTAGAATGAGCACAGAGCCGCGGGGGTGCATAGCGGGTGTTGAGTTGCTGTCAATAAACCCAGTGAATACCAAAAACCAGCCTAACATGGAATAATTTCCATCGGAAGATATCACACAAATGGCGACGAGGATTAAAGTCTGATTAAATGGCTGCAGTGATCGAAACAGTGAGTCCTTTTACTTGTGAGTCCCAGTCATGGGAAGAATACAGTGAAATGTTGGAGTGTTTTTTCTAGGCAAATGGTATAACGGCTCAAGATAGGAAGGAACCTGTGTTGCTAAGTGGAATTGGGGTGTCTACTGATAGTTTGTTGCAGAGTCTGCTGAGCCCCGAAGCACATGTACAGCTAACTCAGATTCTTAAGGCTCATTTCAATCTGAAACCGAGTGAAATTGTATAGCGATTTAAATTTAATTTGTGCGTATGGAGGAACAATGAATTTGTGGCCGACGACGTGGCAGAGTTAAGGAAGCTGTCTCAGCACTGTGAGTATGGGGATGTGCTGCCGCAAATGCTGAGGGACAGATTGGTGTGTGGGGTGAATGACGACAGGTTGCAATTGTCTGAGGTGGAACTGATGAGTTGAGTGAGGACTCCCAGTGAAAGGTCCCGGCTTGATACTGTTGCAAGGGGCCCCACTCCATTTCAGAGTTGAAGTCCTGCTCACTGAAATTAAAAACCTATACAGGAGAGGGATTAATAGTGCTAGGAATGGCACAGGTGGAGGTGCAGAACCAGGGAACAGTAAAAACATTGCCTTTAGTGGTAGTGGAAGGTTCTGGACCAAACCTACTGGGGCGCAGCTGGTTGAAGGAGCTCGCGATGGCAGATCAACTGGTCTGCAAGGTGGAGTCAGGATCCATACTAAAGCTAGAGGAGGTGCTGGAAAAACACTCTGTAGTATTTAAAGAACGGTTAGGAAAACTTAAGGGTACAACAGCCAAGATCTACGTGGACAGGGAGGCACAGTCTGGATTTATAAACCTGCTACTCTAACCAGTTCTCAGAACTGAGAAAGCCATCTGGATTGAAGGGTGAAATGTTTTCAAAGAACTAAATGAGTCCAGTTGCCCTGAATAACCTTTCTTGGGATAACCATGACCTGGATGACTGAGAATCTTCACAGACATTTAGTTTAGAAATGTTATGTTGTAAAAAAAAAAGTGGGGGGGCTTCTGGGTTGCTGTATTGGAGGATATTCTTGTATTGGGGTTTATTGTTGTGCTAATAAGTTTATTCTAGTATTATCAGAGAGGAGGGGATGTAGTAATGTTACTGGGAAGTATGCCAGTAGGGGGAGCTAAAGTTCCTGGTACAGTGGTTGTCAAGAGATATAGAAGAAGTGCGGAGCCGTGGGGGTGCATGGCAGGTGTTCCGTCTGTGAGTTGCTGCCAATAAACCCAGTGAATACCGAAACCAGCCTAGCGTGGACTAATTGCCAATAATATAAATCACACTTTATATATTGACAGATGGTCTGGTATGGAATTTGGGATGAAATGACAGCAAGGAACTGTATTAATGCTATTATAAGTATCTTGTGGGACCCAAGAATATTTTAAACAAGCCATGGGAATATCAAATATAGTATGATAACCACCTGTTTCCATTTTAACCCACTACATTACTACTGTTTTATATTGACCCAGTGTTCATTTAAGTAATATGTAACTAATCATCTAACCATGAATATGCATCATGTATGGTATTCCCCTAACCTGGATAAATTAAAAGGGCAGCATCCTGGATTATTTTCATAACCCAGCACTATGTGTATATCTGTCATGGTGTTATAGTACTCGAGTCCAGTCTTGGTTCTAAGACCTGTTTTTCACTTTACTTGATCTTCTCTTAGAATTGACAAGAAAAAGCATTTGTCTTAAATCAGTCTCAGACTACATGTAAGACTTATTTTTTCACCAATTATAAACTTTCTAATTTCTCCTACTTCTCTTGAAATAATGATATATGTTAAAAAAACACAGTTAATAAAATAAAAAAATTAATTAATCTGTGTTTCACCTTCATTGTATTGCCTGCATAATGTTATTTATTTTTGAAAAGATAGAATGCAATGCAACCTTGGAAATCACACCAAAATAAACAGCTGCTTCACTTGTGTATGAAAAAGGAAGAAAACACCCTGGTGTGAATGTTGCTTGCTGCTGTATTCTAGGACATAAATCCCTGCCATCTAAATTCATGGTTACCACAGACCTTTTGACAAAACCTGCTTCCTGGTGGATAAGTGGGGAATTTGCCAGGAGATCTTCTCCTGGTTCAAACAGACATCAACTTTTGTGGTAATTGGGCTAATTTCCCTAGCAATTGGAAAAACATTTAGTTATTTAGTGGCTAAATTACTCTTGTAAGCCTAATAACTGTGTATCTTTTTGGTGAACTGCATGAAGATAATTTATCTCACCTAGATTAATAATCTTTATTACATCCCTCTTGATTGTTACATGTTACATTCAGATTTACAGCTCTGTATTGGATTTTATACTCTCTACTACACAGCGCTGTTTTATGCTCAATTTCCACACCAGGTTTTCTTAATCACCACTTTTTTCCTTCCTCCTGACCTAAGATGACTAACACGTCCTGATTGGTGGGTTTACTCGGTACAATCACATATGACTTACAAAGTGCAATGTAAGGTGCAATTAAATCCCTCTGGCTGGGGATCCCCCTGAGCATGATATGGGGAAAGTGTGGGATTTCTTTGTATTTTATGAATTTGCTCTCAAAGTCCCTGCTCTGCTCTGAATGGATCCTGGATGGCAACCCAACATGAACAAGATATTGTACACACAACACCCAAACCACAGTTGCTGCTTTTAGATTCTGGGTAGGAAAAGCCTGAGTATATCTTGCAAAGTGATCAGTCACTACGTTTACATGCACAACTTAGTCGAGCTGCAGTTATACAGTAGCTTAACTATGCCATTTAATCAGACTACTGCCTCAGTCCCAATATACATGCATGGGAGAAGAATCGATTTATTGAGCAAAGTATGTCTGGCTCCACTGCGATAGGTGGCGATATGGCTCCTGTCAGCTTGTTAGTACTGGGCTTTTTCCGGTTGACCTTTTACGTCCTAGACCAAAACAATTTGACTGCTGGCAAAAAGGCAAAAGTTGAGTGGTGAATTGGACAGCTTTATAGTGCTGTATATTTCATACGTGCTATAGGAGGGTTCCACAAGTAATGCATACTATTCCTTGTGACTGCGGTGTTATTTGAAGGCAGGCGACACTACCGTATGGTCCTGGAGTGTGCCAACAACACAACTTCTGCTAAGCTCCACTTTGTGCCCTCTCTGCTACCCAAGGCTTCCTGTACATGTTGGATGCAAGTCAGGAGCAAAGACTGCTGGGACAGAGTGGTTTTGAAAGAATATTCTGATGCCGAGTAAAGAAAAATTTTTTGGATGACACACAGGTCATTCGATAAATTATGTGGATTAATGGAACGAGTTTTGAGTCCCCAGGATATGACTGTTCAAGCACCAATACCATTGCAAATGAGGGTTGCTATTGTTCTATACAAACTTGCTAGTTGTGCTCGAGTACAGAGTCGCCAATTAGTCTGGTGTTGTCATGACCTGCTTGTACGATCCTCGTGTGTGCCACGCCCCCTCATTACCTACGCGTGATCACCTGTTTCCGGTTATTTCGGCTTGTTTTGTGTATTTCAGTCCGCGTTCAAGTCTGTTTCCCCAGGTCTGTCATTGACGTAGTTTGCCGTGTGCTCCCCTTCGTCCTGTCCGCTCCAAATAAAAACCCCGTTTTCTAGTATTCCCGACTCTCTCGCCTGTTTCCCCGCTCGCCCGACACGGAACCTGACAGGTGTTTACAAGTCCACCGTGAAGAAGTTTGTGTACTTTTCTCTGCAAAGACCACTGTTTAGATATATGTCAATCAGAATCCTACCATTAGTCTCCACATGTTACACCTTTCATGAAATGGCCATGAATAAACACAACAAAGTCATGATTTTGTGTTATTATTCACATTTCTTGCAAAACAAATTGTACAAAAAATTGTTATGTACAAGTACAGGGTTCTTGCAGGTTTCAGTAAGTTAAATTTAAGACCTTTTTAAGACCTTTTAAGACCATTATGAGTAAAATTT
>JABJVO010000036.1:1002783-1015942 GCA_026770805.1 Boulengeromyrus knoepffleri
TACCAGGGGCTATTGCCCCCGACAACATAGCCCCCAGGGTCACTGAGGCACGCAAACCCCTCCACCACGATAAGGTGACAATCCAATGAGGGGCAATTAAAAAATTAAAAATCAATTCAAAAAATTAATTCAGCTTTAGCAATATGATGATGCATCCACCTTAATTATTAAAAAGTATCGATATCGGTATCGTTATCGGCGATACTTGCCCTGTATTTACTTGGATATCGGATCGATACCAAATCTTGTAGTATCGCACACCACTAACGTTTCGTAAATCCAAATTGGAAACACCAAATTTGTGGCAGGCAAAGCAAAAGCTGGCATCACGGACAACTGAATACTCAAGCCATGGTTGAGACTGATACCAGCTTGCACTAAAGCATCTGAGAGTCTGTCCGAATGGCTGCTTGGGATAATTAGTTAGAATGGGCTGGGATGGGCTATCCATATTTAAGTAGGGAGGAATGTGCACACCAGAGTTTGAGGAGGAGGACTGTATATTTTGTTGAAAGCAGAGGTTTGCAGTACCAGACACGAGCGCAGAGCTAGAGGATGATATAGGCCTATCGAGATCTTGTGGTGGAGGATGTACATTTGCAGTCCCTGACATGAATGCAAAGGCACTCTGCTCCATGTTGGTAGCAGCGGTGCTGGACTCAGCAGTGGACTCATAAGCTTAGCTGACGATTAACGTGATTTTTAACAAATCAAGTAAATGCTCAGATGAAATGTGCAAGCTCAACTGACACTGCAGGACTATTAGAAAATGTATAAGAACTAGGGAATGAGATGAGAAAGGAGCAAGAATCAAAGTGTTGCTTTGTTTTAATTTGATTAAAGAAGGCTGCCAAAAAACTCAATCTTTACTGCTTTTCCTATGTAGTGCTGCTGAAGGTAAATGGTCATCCTTGAAAAGCTTTACTGGATAGTGGATACCAAGCCACTATCATTTCTGAAACTTTGCATTGAGAGCATCTCTCTGATGTTCCCATGGTGTGTATGAGTCGTGTTACCCCTACATGTTGTATTTACTATGTTGTAGTTAACATTGTTTATATGGCGTTAAATTAGTGCCAAAACTCACACACATACAAACCACACGCGCGTATGCCCTCGTGAGCAGAAAATCCATGCTCTCTACGCACTCGCGTTTGCACAGCACTCGCTCGCTTGCTCGCTCGGCATTAAATTAGTGCCAAAAGTCAAACCGCGCGCGCGTGTGCTCGCGAGCTGAAAACCCATCCTCTCTACGTGCTCGCGTTCGCTGGACCCTATCTACGAGGGGTGTGCATTGTTCCCTGTGGTCCACTGATCAAAGCACACTCCACTAGATGTGCCTGTCTTGTCTAGTTTTAAAGTTACTAACCCATTCATGTATTGTCCCATTGCACATTATACGGATACATTCGAACATTAAGAAATTTATTAAAATTCGTACGTAAAGTAATATGGGAAACAAAGGGGTGTGCAACAGTCGCCATGAGCCCAAAATGCTAAACTACCATGTCATTACAGCTGAAAGAACATATAATATTAGATATTAACACGATTTTGCACACATAACGAAATGGTTTGAAGGGCAAAAATAATCGGTGTGCATTGTTATCTATGTACTGGACATCACGATTCTGTCATTAAAAACACCCCACCTTACTTCCGTTATCTTCATCTTCTACCAAAGCAAATAGCTAATTGTAGTCAATATTTTAAAAAACCAATCAAAGGAGCGGAGATATTAGCCACTGTTCCCGCCTCCAAAGTGTCAAAATTCATCCTGTCGATTGAGCGAGTGCTGTTGGCACATGTCTCTTGAGGTATACGAGCCCAAACAGTTCCAGTTCATCCAGATTGTGTGGTTTTCAAGCATGGACATTGACCTTGAAAACCTACCACAGACTCTCAATGGGATTGAGATCTGGACTCTGTGAGGGCCACTCCAGGACCCTGATTTTGATGTCCTTCAAAGATTTGTGACCAACTTGGAGGTATGCTTTGGGTCATTATCTTGCTGAAAGACCCAGCAGCGACCTAAAGCAAGACTTACGTAAAGTTCAATGTTGATTGATTACTCAGGTGTGGTGTGAAAGTTCAGGTGTGGTTTTAAAGCTAACTGAATGGTCAGGTTTGTCTTGAAAGGGAAAAAAACACAGGGGGGCTAATATTTTTGGCCTTGTCATTTTTCTGTTTTCTAGTTAAAATTCAGCACAGCAATAGAATATCAATCAATCTTTGTGGAGACTTTGTCTTTGCTCTTTGGTAAGCAATACAAGTAACAGTTTTTGTTATGGTAATTTAAATGGAAATTCTGACCTTAAGTGTAAATGAGTCACATGTACATCATGCATATGTCTGTTACAGACAACTTTGGTCATATTGCAAAAGAGATGTAAACAGAATATAAATATTTAAACATAAAATATATAAATAATGTATATGAGTAGTTCAAACATGGATATTAACACATAGATGAAGGATTATAAGTAACCACCTAACTGGTCAGAAAGACTCTGCAAATTGTTATATAAGTGGAAAGTACAATAAGTATACTTCCAAACCTACATATCACAACAAGGACTCACAGCATCCAGGTAAAATACGTTTATTAACCTTCATATTTCCACCTGACCCATCCAGTACTTTTACAAATTGTGCAAGTTAGTGAGTGGAAGATGAGTATGGATTACATGGGCAGACCAAGTGACAGGACTGTCCAGGGAATAAATCTAGTTTAATTAGTCTTTTTCATTACGTTTTCGGCTTGGTACATTGAAAGTGTTATACAATTATACTTTTAGTAACCTAACATTAGCTACCTTGCATGACAAATTTCTTGAAACTTGAAAACCCTCCAGATAATGAGAGACTTGTTAGAAATGCAACTCAAGTAAAGTAAAAAACACGGTAATTTTAAAACATTTTACTTAGCCGTATTTATTTTTTTTTTGGCCATCATGCTTGACGTTGCTTGCTGTTTTTCTGTCGCTGCTTTTCACCAGCTGAAGTGACTTGACTACCTGCCTTACCTACTAAAAATGTGCTTCATTTTGTATTCCTCCTGCTCCTGGTGCACAAAAAGTTTACCCCACATATATTTATTTCAGATCCAAGGGAAAGACATTGTGCCAGACATCTACAGGCAGGCAGTGCTTACCTGAAAGCCGTCACTTATGTTGACGGTTGCACAGTGAGGGCATGCCAGGCCCACACCTTCAAAAAGACAATATTGACACAGGAGGAGTACTGTGAACCTGGGGAGGGGGATGAGAAGCTCACTCCTTCTCCTGTTCAGGCTCCTGCCAGACGCCACACAGCAAGCTCCCTGACGATCACACGGCATTGAGACAGCCCGCAGGACACCATGGCCTCAATCGGGCAGATCATCTTCTGGGGGTCTGTATCACCTTTGGCTGCAAATTCAAATGATGATGTCACTTTTTGGTTTACTGTATAATGGGTTGCAAGTTCATTTCTCCCTGTTTGATAGACTTAATAATTGAGGAAAAGGAGAAGATAAAATAAGAAGGTGGTTAATGGTTGCATCTAGCATAAAAATGTTGAATTTTATTGTATATTATGTGCAGATAATTAAAACCAATCACAAGCACCGATTATACCTTTTGGTAGTTAGGTTAAAGTCAGTGTTTCAATGACTTGATAATATTGCATAAATTACTAAAGTAAATGTTTATGTGGGTATTATTGTGTATAAACCCAGATAAACCCACTCTACATGCCTATCCATTATGGAACTGAAACTTTTCGTGTTTGTTACACAAAGTTACTTATAATTTTACTTTCAGCATCATCATCTTAATATTCATAGTTGGTGGGTTCATCATCCTCCTGTTGTCCATTGCATTTACACGTAAGTATTTTAAAGTTCATTCAGGATTTCCATGATTAGCTGGTTTTACAAATGGACCTAAATTAAAATGTCATCAATTTAATCCAACTTATTCCATTGATGTGAGGATATCTTTATTATTGCACGGTAGAATAATCAAGTCTTACTGCCCCCAGTCTGAAATAACCCCTTTCACAGGGTTGGTTAGGACACACAGTCAAGCACTGTTTGAGCATTTGAGAGTACTGGGTAACAAACTTGTGATTGGTTCACCTAGACAGAATTTAAAAATTACTGCTGTTAAGCATAAAGCCGACAGAAAGAAAACATGTGATTGCTGTAATGGGGGAGAGAACTGTGACAGTGGTCTTACACCTCCAGGTTTGTGGTTTCGATTTCTGACCTTTCTATGTATGACGAATATGACTTGCAGGCCAAAAACCTGCCATTATGTAAGACATTGTCCATTGTGTGTGTGGAAGTGTGTCTGTGTGTCCCCTCCCATCCTGTCCAGGTTGTCCCCTACTCTGTGTCCCATGCTTCCTTATGTTATAGAGAAAGGTGGCAGGTGTAAAGAATTCTGTTTTTTATTTTAATTAACATTTTGTTGATACTGGGGTTTCTCTTATTACCTCACTGATATTGAAAACACAATTCAAAATCCTTGCCAAAACTTTTCCTACATAAGGGTATCACTGCTGTATTACATAGGGCAAAGGGTTAAAGAAGCATGCTAATTCATATGAGATATGATTAACTTGGTCTTCATGAGGTCTTTAATATTAAATAAATACAGATACAGTTGTATAAGAGCTGTTTATGCCTAGCCCAGTTCTGAATCTGGAGAGGTGATTCTTCAGCCAGCTGTGTTTCGCCATCAGGCTACCAGTCCATTGTGGAAAGCAAAGACACATTCCCTGTAGGAAATATCACGCAGGACATCATTTTGGACTGCACCTTCGACCCATCAAGCGTAAATGGGAAATGGGCGGTTGACGCCACCATCACCTGGACAAAAGATGGGCTGGGTGGGGTGGTGTACCTCTACCAAGACAGAGCGGCCCAACTGCAGAACCAGAACCTACAGTTCAGGAACAGGGCAGAGCTGTTCCGAAATGAAATTGCCGTTGGCAATGCCTCCCTGCTACTGCGCAACATCACGATGGAAGACCCCGGCACTTTCCGCTGTGGCGTGAGTGCCCCCAGCGGACATGGAACTGTCAGTATACAACTGAGAGTAGCTGGTGAGAGCCCTGTCTTCTTTCTTGTCTACACATGTACATGTTTTTAAGTGCCACATTAAACTGCCAATCAAATGTAATACACATTGTCACAATGTGCCTTAGAGCAGATTTTATAGGGAAAAAACAGTATCTAAAAATAAACAAATCAGACAACAAATAGAATTTGGATTTTATCATGCTTAATTGAGAGCAATTCTCCACTACTTATAATGTGGTTTCTGAAAGAAATTCAGGTTGACGGAAAGGCGTCTTTTCACATATTTCATCTTGCTCTCCTTTGAGACATACATGCACACATATACAGTTGAAAGGGAAGTCTGGGGTCCAGGCACACCTGGAGCATTCTGTGGGATGAAGGACCCACTGAGGATGAGACTATTCTGCTGAAGGTGGGGCTTAAGCTAGCAACATTCTGACCACAGGCACAGAGGCATAACCTGTTGATCCACCCCCCCCACCCCTCCCCCACCATGGGCATGGGATCCAGAACAACAGTGTATACAGATGACTAAAGTAAATCACTGTCTAATAGAAATGTAGTTATATGTTTACATCCTCTAAACTTTGGCTGTAAGATCATGTGACTTGTTCTTTCATTTTAGCATACTCTGCCCCCAGCTTCACTGAGATGAACAACAGCATTTTAACTGCTGTGGCAAACACATGGTTTCCTGAACCAAATGTCACCTGGTCAGACCATGCCGGGAACATACTAAACGGCAATACCAGCCTCTTCACAATCTATAAGGGGTTCTCCCGTGTGATGAGCAGGCTGGAGCAGCCGGTTCTCCTGAATGAAACGTATACCTTCCTCATCCAGAACAACCTGGTAAAATCTGTGTCCAGTGCAACAATCACAGGTAAACAAAGTACTGCAATGACAGCTGTCATTATAGCAACAGGTCCAAACACAATGGCACTGGTAGAAAGAGGTCGCTAAAATTTGCTAACAGACAAAAAAATTATAGATACACCTTTCCTACACAATCAATAAAATAATTTTCTAGGTGACAGTCAGTAAGTCTTGCTTCCCTTTGGTCTACAGGAACAGGAGTATTGGGGACAACGTCCTTCACCTTTAACACGTCGCCAATGCTGCTGCCTAAGTGGCTGAGTCTCCTTATCTCTCTCCATCCCTGGCTGTGCTGGCGGCTCTAACAAACACAGAACCAAACATTACTGCCTGTTCAGTACTCTGCTGTCTGTTCCATTGAAAACGGTGACAAAATCACTGAGCTTGCCTGAATATAGAAAAAAACAGAACAAAGGGAATCACTGGATCACTTGTTGAAAACAAAGCCAAACACCAAATTGCAAAGTGAGATTATGCTCTTTACTCACAACAGTAAAAGCAAAAGAGGTAGACACACTGCCTAGGAATAGGCAGTGCAGTGGTTACCTCTGCATTGTTTCTTCAGTATGAACCTGTGACATCAAGGTCTTAACCATGAGAACTCTATGGTCTAATGTAAGTGCAACATATGTAGTGCGTTAGCCTGCCATATATATTTTTTATTATTATTTGCTGTCATTTTTATAAAGGATTATGGGTAATTGTACAATTATGTGAATAATGGAATAATGGAAATAATGGAAAATCTTAGTTGAAACCAGTAGACCTGGCAGGAGCACATTTACTTATCTGGGGGCCCTAAGCAGACATCATCATGGACATTCAGGTGTTGCTGATTTAATGAACCGTTCCATCTTTAGTCATTAGTCCACTTTTGCGAAGCGGTCTGGGTTGTCATAAACAAGTCTGCTAAATTTCTGGTATTTCCACTATGGTGCAGTCTTTGCTTTGCCTTAATCTTAAGTGTATAAAGTGTACAACTTTGGTCAGCAGGCTGGAGTGACATTTTCAATTTGAAACAAGTCTGCACCCACATTTACATGTAAGCAAACCATTTGATTACCTTGTAAATCATCTGTATGGTTTACAAACTACCCCAGCACTTTTGATGTAGCTAATTTTAGGTTTGTAATGGATTAATATCGATATGCTGTAAAAATTCTTGTGTGAGTGTGAGAATCTGACAGCCACATGGGCGAGAGTGTGCTTCCCCAAAAAATAAGAACATGGCAGCTTATCCAGTCCTCAGGGTTGCCAACTCTGACGCACCTGGCGTGACACTCATGCTTTCTGACTCTCACACTCACGCAAGCAATCTTATGGAAAATATATATTTTTCCATTATAAGCCTAAAAGCATTGGGGTGGTCGGCAAACTCTACAGACTAACTGAAAGGTAATAAAACTGCTACATGCATGTAAATGTATGCAGACTTGTCCCGAAATAAAAATCTCATGCCAGCCAGTATACCAAAGTTGTTAACCCTAAGTAAAATGTTGTGAAACATGTATACAAATGGAAAATAAAGCTGATCAAAGTACATTTTATATATTTTTACCTTTAAATATATGTAGGCCGAATATATATGCACTTCTCCCGTCCCCCGCATATGAACAGGGCGAAATCGCCGAGAAGGGAGCGGATGGGGGCGGCACGGGAATACGGACCACCTTCCGCGTTTAGTAAAAATAGCTCCACTTCCAGAATTTGGGCGAAGGCCCTGCTGTTTCCTGACCCAAGTTTGGTGAAAAAGTTAATCGGAATACGAAAAGCAAAAAACAGGAAAACGTGGCGATCGCTCAGGTTTGGCGCCAGATGTGTAAATATGACAGAAGCGACGCTGAGTCGCCTGTGTGTTAAATGTCCGGTTTCTCGGGACACCGAAGCAGATTAATGTGGGTTTTTCGGAGACCGATGTCGCTTTGTTTGGAATTGGTTGCTTTTTTCGTCAGGTCCCGCTGCTGCGTTATATATTCGCCCTTTTGTGCACGGTGAATATTTCTTGCGGTGAATGCCAGACACAGAAAATGTCAGTGATTAGTGAGAAGCCCTTCCCGGCGCAGAAAGCCGACATACTGCCGGACACGGGCTGCGGTGTCGAGCAGAAGCACGCCGCGGCGGACGGGGATGTCGCCTTTAGGGGCTCCAAGGCAGTGTGCCGAGTCTGTAAGCACTTCTATCGCGACCCCAAAATTTTGCCGTGTTTGCACACGTTTTGCGCCGAGTGCATACGCCAGCTAGAGCCCTTCTCCGTTCTCGGCATTAACGGTAAAAGTATTTTCCCCGAAGAGTCGTACCTCCGCGACCAGCACACCGTCACCGTGCTGTGCCCCGAGTGTGACTCCGAGGTGGACCTGCCACCGTCTGGTGTGGATGCCATACCCACCGATCATCTGGCCCTCGATGAGGTTTTTTTGGAGTCTCTGCTGAAGGAAGACTGCGAGCTAGTGTGTGACCTGTGCGGCGAGGGCGACGCCGAAAGCCGCTGTGAATTGTGCTGTGCCAATCTCTGTGAATTCTGCTGCCAGGCGCACAGGTATTATCATCATCGTCGTCATTATTATTAACAATATTGTAATGTTTATTTAAGACTGACTTGATGTTTCAACATAATCCCCATATGATGCTTTGGGTGATTAGATAAGTGTGTTATGTAGCATATTTGCATTAGATTAGATTAGATTAGATTGACTTTATTAATCCCACAATGGGGAAATGACAGTGGAAAGGCCACCTAATTATTAGTACACCTGCAGATGCTGAAATGCATCATAGGGATTTGTGAAGCGGTATTTATTCACTTGGTCTGTTTGGGGCTGCTGGTGATTAAGCAGCTGGATTTTTGACTGAGGTTGTTGGTTCGGATCCTGCAAATGATGCTGCTTAATCTTCCGCAGTCTATGGTCTTACCACCATTTCTGGCCTTTTGCTTCCAGAAGGCAGAAGAAGACCTTATCTCACTGGGTGGAGCGGCTTCAGGACCTGAAGGCCCGGGGCCACGTCCCACGGGTGGTGCTGTGCCGCCTGCACCCTGGCGAGCGGTTGCAGCTTTTCTGTGAGCAGTGTGACACCGTGGTTTGCCGGGAGTGCGCCTCAGCTAACCACTGGGGGCATCAGTGCAGCCCCACCCAAGAGGCAGCCAGCCGCTCCGCAGAACACATCCGGCAGCTGGCAGGAAGCATGCAGCCGCACCTCGGCCGACTAGAGGAGGCGCTGAAGTGGGTGGATGACTCCCAGCATTCCCTGCAGGCGCAGGTGGATGCAGTGGCACAGGAGGTGCGGGCCTTCGCCCGAGGCTATGCACGTGCCATTGAGACCCACTGTCTCGTGTTGCTACAAAAACTAGAGGATGTGCGCCTGCAGCGACGAAATGTACTCCACCTGCAGGGGGCGCAGCTGAGACAAGCGCTGGCCGACACAAGGGGTGCGGTGAATTTTGCAGAACGGCTGCTGGAATGTGGATCCGATGTGGGTGTGCTGAGTGCCTGCATGGTGACGGTGTGCAGGCTGGAGAGGCTGGCAGAGACAAATGGGAGTGAGCCTCTGTGTGTGTCAGCTGCTGACAGCAGCAGCATTTGCTTCTTGCCCCAGGAGAGCGGAGGGCAGGTGGCGGGTTACCCTGTGGTGGGGGTCATCCATGCGAAGACTGTAGATCCCAGCAAGTGTGTCATCCAGGGTGAAGGTGAGGCTAATACCAGTCATGCTCATGGTTTGTCAGTATTCTTCAGCAGGCTGGTACCACCTTGATGCTGCTGCAGGGCAGAGTTATTGGCCCTGCTTACACTCTTTGTACACTCAGTATTAGCGGCCAATAGTTCTGACCACAGTGCATCATGGGAAATGCACAGGCTAGCTGCAGTGGCACCTGGTATCAGAATTCCACTGCTGGCTTTTTGTGAGTATCTCTCCCTGTTGTCCTGTAGTCTTTTTGAGGTAGGTGCAGTTTAAATGTTTTGCTGGTCTCTGGGTTTCTCATACCTCGCATCTCCATGGTTTGGGATCCGAGTCTTATCTCCATTCTGTATGGGTGTAGTCTGCATCTGGCGTGGTGTGTGGCTCTGGCTTAGGACATTGTGCTTGTGATTGGAAGCTGCCTGGTTCAGATCCATGGTTTCACTCATTGGATCCAGAGCAAGCCCCTCAAGCAGGATCCAGGGATTGTCTGACCCTGCTTCCTCAGTTGTATGTCGCTTTGGATCAAAACTAAATAAATAAATGTAAATGCCAGTCTAGACCTCAGGAGGTGGAGCTGCTGGACTGTTTAACCTAATGTTTACCTGGGGCACCGACAAAGAGTTCCTATTTCCTGGAAGGATATCAGCTAGAAGACCTCTTCATACAAGCCAGGAAAGCTGCTAGTCAGGCTTAACAGGTGTTTAATGTTTGTTTCTGCCAGCATAGTAAAGCAAACAGTGTTTCAATTCCTTGAGACTAAAACAGTAGAAAAGCGAAGTTCCATAAAAACCTGTAAATCACTTGCATACTGTAAGTGTCCCCTCTGCAGGTTCAATGCAGACTTCTCACATATATCATGTTTGTATACAGCAGAAATAAAGCTGGGCGGATCAGGGGGGTTAGAGGATCAGATCCCATTCCCACCCTGTTTGTGTAAAGTTGGCACGTGTTGGTTTCCTGACACAGTCCAAAACCATGATGGAATTGGATGACTGGATGCCCTGTGCTTCCTGGGATCGGTCCCAGACTTCCTTTGACCCTCTACTGTAAAGTAGTAAAGAAAGGTAGAAGATGCAGATATTAATGGAATTACTCCTTATCTTTATTACAAGAAACCTAATTGTTAAAGGTATTGTTCCATTGACGTGGTGGTGGATTGTTTTCAATGCAAGCTGTGCTTGAGTGCTGGACTCCTCATCCAGAAGGACACCAGCTTTTCTGGCCCGTTATGTGGCAGGTGTTGGGTATGTCAGTGTTACGGGCAGGGGTAGTGTAATGGTAGGCTAACCATGTGACCTGTCTCCAGGCCATCAGTGTGGCTGGGAAGGCCAGCGTGGCGAGTTCACCCTGCTCTGTAGGGATACAGCCGGGGAGACCATGGGCCGGGGTGGAGACACAGTGCTGGTCAGCATCGTCCACAAGGAGAAGAGAAACTGGTGAGTTTCCCCACACATCGAGAGCTGACCAGCATCTGCAGGAGTTGGCCCTGCTCCATTAGTTTGATCTGCACTGATTTGCTCTTTAAGTACAAAGAAAGTATTTACTACCAGTGTTACTGTTTTTCTTGTTCCTTTATAGCTGTGTTTACTTTGTGTTCATCATTTGGTTCATAGTGTAATGGATACTGTTCTTTTAACCAAAATCGAAAAACTTGGAAAAGTGGTTAAAATTTTTATACTAGTCAGTTTGGTACTGACTGCAATACATGGAGACCCTCATATTTTCTTTGCTGTCATTGTTTTGAATCCCTGGTTGTCCTTCTCAGCATGGTGGAAGCCAAGGTGGTAGATAACGGCGACGGATCCTATGGTGTGTCCTACACACCCTTGAAGCCTGGCTCCTACTCTGTGTGGATCTGTGTCAAAGCTCAACACATTAAGGTATCTTGTGCTGGGCTTGGAGTGGGTCAGCGTTCAGTGTTCTTAATGACGATCTGTCAGATATGCTGCTCCAGACCAACGTTCAGTATTTCTGTCATTATGTATTTCCTCTACTAGCCTTGTGAAAGAGGATCATATGTCAGAATGGCAATGAATGCAAAGAATATTAACATTGTATGAACAGTGATAATTAACAGTTACCCTCTAACAGGAATACAAGCAGATGTGCGTGTGTGTGATTTCAGGGCTCACCTTTTGTCCTGACAGTGAAGAGGAAGGTACGCAGACACTGCGGTGTGTTTCACTGCTGTTCCTTCTGCTCCAGTGGTGGTGCTAAAGAGGCCCGATGTGGCTGTGGGGGGTCGATGCCAGGTAAACCTTTGAGGGTGGTACGCTTGAGGGGTGGGTCCCATCTGATGTTTGCCTAGGCAAGGGGGAAGTATTCAGATTTTTCCAGTTTCCCACTTTTCAAGGTTGTTTTGAGTATGCATGTGCTTCTTTCTGCCTTCAGGCGGATACCAGGGCTGCGGACACGGACACCTGGGCCACCCAGGCAGGGCCCACTGGTCGTGTTGTGGTAGCACAGTGGAGGCCTCCGAGTGCCTAGGGGGCAGCATTGAGACGGGTTCCCCCCGTAACACCATCAGGTCTGTGGACCTCTGAGAGCTCCACCGAAGCTTCACCCTTTGGTTTATGATCATTTGGTCTTGCCGCAGTAGGGAGATAATCATGTAAATCAGTTTTACCAAAATTTCCAGTTGTAGCAGCACAGACACTTGTACTCACACCTGCTTCCAAACAGTTCATGGAGAAAAATGTGTCTCTCCTTGACACTACCAGTGCTCAAAATACCACTTTCACATGTATTTGATTGTCGGATATTTAAATATGCTTTACTGGTATTTGAGAGGTAAAATGTTTTGATGCATGTCACTTATCATGCTGGACTGTTATGATGCACCTCAGTGCCTTAATTTTCTATAGATTTTTTTTTCTTTAAATAAAACCACATATATCTGCATATAAGGTGTTTGGCTGCCCTTTGCTTCTCAGAAGTTCTATTGATGCTGAACTTTGTGCCCATAATCCTCATAATCCTTTCAGATGTACTGCTGTATACCAGCTCATGCGTATATAAATTGACATTTGATACATCGTTCCATCAGTCTTTTTGTGTTTTTGGTGTGAAGCAGTAGTTCTGATTGACCTACTGTGGTTTTGTGAGTTCTAAACACTAGATGGCAGTATTTCATAGTACAGTGTAGTAGAGATGGAAGTCACAATAGTTTCAATTGTGTTAAACCGAAAGATTACTTAAGTTTTGCAATGACTGTATATATGAGACCTTTCTAGATTTTTAAACAAATCTGCATTTGGACTTGCAACCTTTGTGGGGTCCAGGTATCAGCTCATGCTACCTATAGTGACACTGACCATAGCCAAATGCAAAACTAGTGAAAAAACAGTCAGAAAAAATGAGGAGCGAAAAATGTCAGTGGTCTCCACCTGTCAAACCATTCCTGTTTTGGGGGTCGTCTCATTGTTGCTCCTCTAGTGCACCTGTTGTTAATTTCATTAACACAAAAGCAGCTGAAACTGATTAACAACCCCCTCTGCTACTTAACTGACCAGATGAATATCCAAGAAGTTTAGTTTACTT
>JABJVO010000036.1:1073525-1091156 GCA_026770805.1 Boulengeromyrus knoepffleri
CTGTTGAAATTGAGACTGATCTTTTGTGGGTATTATTTAATGGAGCTGCCAGTTGAAGACCGTCTGTTTCTCAAACTCCACACACCTATATACACTGCCCAGCCAACAAAGAAAAAGTAGCCATTTAAATTTTTCATTGGACCACCTTTAGCTTTGATTATGGCACTCTTTCCCGGTCGCCCTGCACCTGGGTCAACACAGCCCCTAACCCCTGGAAGCTGACATCAGTGTAGAGGCAGAACGGCAAGGTATAATCAACATAGGCAAGCACCGGAGCCTCCAGAAGGGCCTGCTTCAGCTCCTGGAAGGCCTGCTCTCACTCGTCCGTCCAGTCCACCTTCTGCCAGGAGGTTGCCCCTGTCCCTCTCAGCAGTCTGTGGAATGCTGCTGCCTTCTTGGCAAACTCTGGGATGAACAGTTTATAATATCCCACAAACCCCAGGAATGACCTCACCTCCCAAACCGTTCCTGGCCGAGGCCACCCACGGACAGCCTCTGTCTTCTCGGGGTCTGTGGTTACCCCTTCCTGGCTGACGATATGGCCCAGGTAACACACCCTCCTCTGGAAGTCCAGTGTGGAGTACCAGACTGCCCCCTTCAAGCTCGTCAGCGCCTCCTCGATCCGTGGGAGCGGATATGCATCTTTATGAGTGATGGCATTGAGTTTCCTGTAGTCCACGCAGAAACGCTATGAACCATCCTTCTTTTTCACGAGTACTATGGGAGCAGCCCATGGACTAGCACTCTCCGTGATGATCCCCCCCTCCAGCATGGACTTCAGTAGCTCCCTCAACTCCGGGTAGAGACATGGTGGTACAGGCCGATACCGCTCATGAATTGGGGCCGCCTCCCCAGTCGGGATCCCATGGTACACGGCATCTGTAAGCCCCTGATCGTCTTCGTCCCAGGCGAACACTCGTTGCCACTGTTCCAATAGTGTTTGCAATTGCTGTTCTTCCTCATTCTGCAAACCCTCAGCTCCTGCAGCTAATGCCTGCAGCTGTTCTGGGAGGGCCCCTGCCACTGGCCTAACTTCAACCGTCACCACGCCTTTCTTTGGGGGGCAGATTAGCAGCTCCTTCTGTGGCTGGACACTGTCTGGCGAAATTCGTTCCACCCGGGCGAAGGGGCGTCGAGGGGGGAATTTCAACTGGGTACAGATGGAATTTGCAGACGTGGAGTGGCACCTTTTCTCCTCGCACTTGTGCCACGGCCAGAGCCACACACCACTCCTGCTGTCCCCCACGATAGTCCTCAATTAGCACCTGCTCCCCATCCCGCAGTCTTCCTCGGGGCACATCCACCCACACCAACTCCTCTGTGGTCGGCTGCAGTACTCGGGGCACGTCCGTCCTCAATCTGGCTGCCTGGGCGTTCTCTAGTGCCACCATACCCACCTCGAGGCGCTGGCAGACGGTGAAAGCCTGGTCCCATTCTCGTCAGTCACTCTGTGGGAACGGTGATCTGAACAGGGTTAATTTTGCCCCCCCCATGTGCCTGAAGCACCTCCCAACAGTGCCTGATTACATTCATTCCTACGATTCTGTACGGGGCCGGCAAATGCTGGTCCTCCACAATCACCACTCCTCGCTGGGGGACCTCCACCCCAGCGACCATGAAGTCCAGTACCGCATAGCCCACATATGGAAGTGACAGCCCGTTCACAGCCCGGAGGGTCAACCAAGGCACTTCTGCTGCCCCTTTCACTTCAGTGCCCCTCACACACTAAGCAAACAAGCTTCGACTAAACAGAGTGACCTGTGACCCAGTATCCAGAATACACGGGACCGGCCTACCCACCGCCATTACCTCAAGGACGGGGCTCTCTCCAACCAGGGCCTCTCTAAGGGTGGCAGTGGTGGCAGTTCTCCAGCTGCTTGCTGTCATCTTACCCTCTTCGGGGCACCTCCTCGCCATGTGCCCAGGCTCACCACAACGTAAGCTCATCCCACCTGGGGCCTCCAGGTCCAGCAGAGGTGCGGCCTCTTTGGCGGGACGGGGATGGAGATACTGTGGCCTCTCTCCTGCACTGGCCTGAAAATAGGTTTTGCTGGCAGTATCTTTTTGCTCAGCTTTTAACAGCTCCACCTCCCTCTTAGCTTCCCCTGCTAAAGCACTTAACACAAAATCTACTTCCTGTATGGGTGTAAGCGATGGGGCCCTGATACACACCTCGATGGTCCGCCTCCACTCCCCAAACTCTGCCCTTGCGGACCCATCGAAGCGTCTAATCCAGGCTCCTCCCAAAAACCACTGATACATGGCTGGTGTTGCTCCCCCATTACCTTGCTCCTCATCCATGCCGTGACAAGAGAGGTCCTACACTACACCAAATAATTCAATGCCACCCAGCAATAAATCAGTAGCAGCAAAACCAGCACTACACTACACCAAAAATATGCGGTGTGGTGGCCTAGGGTGAAAGACCCCTCCGCAACTCAACCTTTTATTATTTTTGCCAACAGATTTTCCTTAACCCACTTATACCACACCCTTTAGGACCTCAGTTGCCACGACACAGAAGAGGCCCACCGCAATTTTACTGAACAATGCACAACTTTATTTGGGTAATTACAACTCATTTCTGGACTCTCACCAAAACTACTCCCCAGAGACAACTTCCCACCCACCAGGCATGAAAAAGCAAGCACACGTGTCTTAATTTCAACCGCCACACAGGTACACTTCACCACAACAAGTCCTCCACAACAACCAGTAGACACCCCACTAAGGCGCTAGTTGAAAGGTATTTCCCCTTAGGGGGAGTAATCAGATGAGCCTGTGCCCCACAAGCAATAGATATTTTTAAATAAAAAGAAAGGAAAATCAGTTCAAAAATAATAAATCAAAATAAACCAAAAATACACTTCCAATGTCCCCCCCAGGCAGTGTCCGCATGGTCCTGGCTACTCCCAGTGCCTCCCCTCAGTCACTCAATAAATCCAGACCCAGATTGTCATCCTACTCAACAACGTTGCCTCAGCTTCCACGGATGCCCCCACGACGTTGTTAGCTCCGTTGCTCTGCTCCGGTCCACGTCCTTCAGCTCATCCTCCTAGGCCTCGATGCTGTGAGAGAGCAGAAGGTGGCTCAGATTTCCCCCAGCCCTGCAACTCAGCCTGACTAGCTATGCCACACACACTCAATTGAGCTTAGCCACTTCCCTTTGAGCCGACTTGGGGGTGCTGAACATTCTGGCCATCTCTCTTCCTCTCCAGCATCATCCTTCTTGCCAGCCACCACTTGAGTCTATCTCACTGCTGTCCACACTGATGAATGAACGCATCGCATCTGGATCTAATCCTCCTTGTCCACACTGCGTTTCCTCCTGGCAACCATCCCCCTCGCTCCTCTGCGATGCAGTGGCATCCCAACGCACACATACACACAAGCACCAAATGGCCGCCGCTCCGGTGTGCCAATATCCGCCCTTTGCAACTTTGAAACCTGCTGCCAGGTCCACTTGCCTTTCAGTCCAGCGTACTCACTATCCAGAGCAAAACGGCCCACCAATAGTGCATAAAAACAGAGCCTCTATCACCAGTTTTCCCATCCACACCACCACACCAAACACTGGCGGCCATCTTAAATACTCCAAGGCCCGCCCCTTCCCCTGTCCATCACCATGCCCCAACCAATCACAACCAGGAGCATGCTGCAAAGTCCTGCATAGCTGTCCACGACACTGCCTGGGTAAAACAAAAACACATACCACCCACAAAAAGAAAAACCCAAAATAACATAAATCCCCCCCCCCAATCGCCATGAGGACATGACACTTGCATTAGTCAAAACAACATTCTACTGGAACACAGGAGTAATTGTTGCTGATAATGGGTCTCCGTACACCTATGTAGATCAGTGGTCTCCAACTCCGGTCCTGGAGAGCTATTATCCAGTAAGTTTTCTATCCTACCTGGCTTCTGATTAGCCACACCTGGCCCTGGTATTTACCTGAGAACTAGTGTGGCTCATCAGAAGCCAAGTAGGATAGAAAACCTACTGCTTAGTAGCTCTCCAGGACCGGAGTTGGAGACCCCTGAGTAGATACTCCATTAAAAACCAGCTGTTTCCAGCTATGATTGTCATTTACAACATTAACAATGTCTACAAAGTATTTCTGATCTTCTGTTGTTAATTTAATGGAAAAAAGCAAGGAAAGTGACCCTAAACTTTTGAACGGTAGTGTATTTCTAGAATCTTTTTAGGGAATGTATATTCAAAAAATAGCAATAAAAAGCCAAATGTTTGAATCATTATCTTCTAGTTGGTAATTCAGTTACCTTTTAGTGGCAATATGGATACAGGTGGGATGATGTGAGTACTGTTGAGATGGTGGCATGCAGAGATAGGTGGGAGAATAAGGATGCAGCTCTACATTCTGCCAAGTGCATCATTTTCCAGGTTCCTCTAGGTAAAACCTGTGTCATAAGAACATAAGAAATTTACAAACGAGAGGAGGCCATTCGGCCCATCAAGCTTGTTTGGGGAGAACTTAACTAATAGCTCAGAGTTGTTAAAATCTTATCTAGCTCTGATTTAAAGGAACCCGTGGTTTTAGCTTCCGCTACACTAGCAGGAAGACTATTCCATACTAAGCTTGGTAACAGCAGCCAAACAATAAGCCTCTTGAGGAGCTGCAGTCATCAGTCTAGTCAAAAGCCCATTCAGTGTCTGCTGAATCTTGGGAAAGGCTTACTTTCATTATGGAAGTTTGCTCAATGGAAAATACATCAACTTTATGGTCTTAAGGAAAGAGAGAAGAAACCATTGTTTAACATTATTGCTGGAAGTGGCTTTCATTTGTACTTTTTTGACAGATTCCTGAGGATTTATTCTGAAACTGAGAATTCATCAGGCACCTCATTCATAGTCCCTCATAGTTCTTCCAGTCATTGTTTCATATATCCAGCATGTTGTGCTGTCAGGCAGGAGGGTCCTGTAGAGATCTTATGTATAGGTACCATGACCTTCCAGGACAAGGGCTTTCTGTGCCTGTAAATCCCCCCAAGTCAACGTAGCCTCGTGATGCTCATGTTTTACTACACAATAAATCCACCTTGGTCTTGCTCATTATTTCAGACACTTTTCTGATAGTTTGCATGCTTCAGACCATGAGGACAAATTGGATGCCATGATTAGACTCTAAAACACTCTGACATTTATGGTTAAAATGGACCAATTGGGACTGAGGTTCCTAAGCAGGACATGGCCTCAAGGCCTTGGTTTTATGAGCTCTAGCATATCATTAGAGCAAATAATTTAACACATTATTCTTAAGGATGCACAATTATGCCTAAAATGAAACATTCTGAAAGATACATTCATTATGCACAATGTAAAATATTTCCATGTGCTGATTTCCAGGCCTGCTGGCCAGCTCACAGATAAAACGAACCAACGTCAGTAATGCAGCTGTCTGCAGCCCAGCCTGTGCGCAGTCACACTGTGGGCTGTCACATGTTAACAACAGCAGGAACAGTCCCAGAATCCCCCTGTCTCTCCCAGCCAGAGTGGTCCACATGCCCCCCATGTGGCTTCTGGACAGTAATCACCCAAAGCGGAGACCTTCTGCAGGCAGCCTTCAGTTCGTTTCTGGCAGTCTAGGATGGCACTAACTTTGCACAAAAGGAGCTTAACATTTAACCATACTGGATTTAATCACATCTCCTGGAAGCCCTGAGAAGACTCAGTGAAAGTCACCCTGCATTTCTAATCCTTTGTACAGCTTCTTGGTGCACTCTAGCATGAGAGCGCCCCCTTGAGACACTGTAAATTATAAGCATGCAATTCCAGATCCAGCAAGGTATATAGTTTTACATAGACGTGTGTATGCTAACAGGATTCTGCCCACTGATGCATTCAGAAGATTAGGCCCACATGGGGGCAGGCATGTACTGGAGAGTTGCCATCTGGTAATGTAGCATCCTCTTCATTTTAATGGAAACATTTTCTTCTTTTGTATTAGTATTAATGTTGTGGGGATTCTCAGGAAGCACGGACTAAATATACCAAAACGTCATCAAAGTGGGCACCAGAGTGGCATCCAATCTACTAAGCGACAAGTATGTCCTTAAGTGAAAAACTTCAGCGTTGTTTGTGGTGCACTGCTGGCCAAAGGAAGGCCCTGGGTAACTACATATCACTGAACTGGGAGGAGTATGCTCAGCCAATAGGGGATTTCAGGGAAATCCTGTGAGCTTATTAGGAGAGCCCAAAAGAAAGACTGCATGTTCCTCAATCTGTGGCATCTGGGTCACATGCTGTTATGGGGTCTGGACAGGGTAAGTTCAAGTCACAGAACGTTTTTGTTGGTACAGTGATCTTACTGTTAACTGTATCATTTTAACATTTAAACTGGCTGTTTTGGTGAAAATTAAAATACAATGACCAATTAACTCCCAATAGCTTCCACGCAGTAGCTATTCTTCAAATGACTGGCTTTAATGTATGGTGTGCAGAATGCAGTGAACACAGTCAGCTGACCAACAATGGGGTTATCGCACTTCACTGTTGAAACAGAATCAGGGCACCTGAACATGCTGAGGGCTTCCACAAAACCATCTACATGAATGTGTCTGAAAGTCTTCTTCTCGTTTCTCCCCCTATCTGTCTGTCTCCTGGCCCCCCTGCAGGTTTTTAAGGTGAAGGCGGTCCAGCTGGCTGAGAAGCTTCTTCCAGCATTTAACACCCCCACAGGAATCCCGTGGGCCATGGTGAACCTGAAGAGGTGAGCGGGGCATATTTCCCAAACAATGACATGGTTATGCTCTTAGGCGTAGTGAAAACTGTCCAGCCCAGCTGTCCTAAGGTGACAAGTGTTAGTGCTCAGCTAATATGTCAGATTATTGGGATTCTCCTTTTTTTTAGTGGCTCAAATTAAATGAAGGTTTAGCTTAATCTGTCTCATTAGGGGGGCAGCACGACACATCTGAGTAGGCCTGCTGTCTCTGGGGGACAGTTGCAGGGTCAGGTTCAGAGGCCCCAAGTGGGAGGGGTTGTGTGTCATGGGGGTCCATCTGAAGTAATTTTGTCCCAGCTAGGGAATTATGTGCAGCATGTGTGTATCTGACCGTGAGTCTTAACTGGCACATGGCTGATAGAGAACATGTATGCTCACCGTACTGTGAGGAGTAGCTTATGGATGCCTGACCAATGTTTACATCAGCCTAAGCATGTTAATGGAGCTGGAGAGAGGCAGTGACACTCGTGAGGCTGCTGCCTTTAGTGCATACTGCAGGTTTTCAGTATGGACATGGAGTAGGGGGCTGCCCTGTGGGTCACTGTGGGGAGTGCAGGGCATGGCTGGGGGTGCATTCCCCCTTTCACGTGCAGCTGGGCTGGATGAGTAAGTGGGCTGTGTGTCTGTATACATGCCTCTTTAGTGCTGACTCATCAAATATCATAGTTATATCTATCACATTAAAATGACTGGATAATATTATATTTCCATATGCTATACACTAGAGATTTCACCCATCCGATACCCACTATGGAATTATATCATGCTATCTCTACTATACACATTGTTTAACATTTTTTAATTCAATTTTATTGTTAAATTATCATGATTTGAAAACTGGGAAAAGAATTGTACCAGTCTGTCAATTGATCTGTGTTAGTAAATGAGTTTGGTTCTGGCTAATCATGTCTCTTAAGTTAGACAGACAATATACAGACAATGAACATATAATTTACATTATTAATAAATTATTATTACTGCCATCCCAGTAGGGATTCCATACATATTCCTTATGTCTTACCTCTCTCTCTCCTTATCCCTTTCTCCCATTTTCTCTCAAATAAACTCTGATTCAGATTATCATTGGCAGGAAAATCAGTTCATTCATGTTGCCAGAGAATAAATAATCTCTCCCTCTTCATCTCTTCTGTTTAACATTTCATTGCAAATTGAGAAATGCTTTGCAATGATTTGAATAGGATGTTGTCTTGCATGGCTAAAGCTGTGTAGGACAAAGATGCACTTCAGTGCTGTGTGAACAGCCTCACTCCGAGACACATGTGGCAAGTTTCTGCATATTATGACCGAACACTCTGCTATATCCCAGTCCTGCTAGTTGTGCCCATAGGAATAATTTCCAGTTCTTCATTGGAAAAACAGATCTTCAGTTTGTCAATTTCTTAAAAAGGCATTTCTAAAAGTCCTAAGTGTAGCAGGAATGTGCTCTGTCCACTTCTGCAATTCATTTGGTGACCATGTAACCCATTCTCTGCTGCATGCTGCCCAGAGTTCCCTTCCGGTTCTCTTCTCTGCCTTTGGGTCACACCCATATGACATTCAGACCTTGAGTTTTAAAAATGAACAAAACATGACAGCACTAACCCTCCTGAAGGGGAATCCGTCTTGTGGCCAGTGCAGGGTTCTGTAGTCCTGCTGTACAGTTGGCATGGCATCTATAGGCTTTTCTGCCCTACAAAGGCAAAACACAGTAACTGCACTGAAACTAAAACTGAGAAGAAGGGCTTCAACCTTTTTTGGCTGTCCAACCATATGTAAAGAAGGATGTTAAATTATAGTGAACTTCAAAACCAAACGGAGTTGTATTTTGGCACCCAGTTTAACTGTCCTTCAGCGCTCCTACTGGGTGGCTGGTATATTGGAAGGTGATTAATAAAATATAATTTGGATGGAATGTGATCTTTGCTCAGATCTTCCCTCGTTTGTATGTGCCCAGCGGTGTAGGCCGGAACTGGGGCTGGGCTTCAGCAGGCAGCAGTATCCTCGCTGAGTTCGGAACCCTCCACATGGAGTTCGTTCACCTCACCTACCTGTCGGGAAACCCCAACTTCTACCAGAAGGTGAGTGGGGAGAGTTCTTTTTCAGCCCAGAATAAGATACCCGCTCTTACCTTTGGTATTTGTTCAGTTCTCCTTGTCAGAAATACCCTTTGGAAGCTGCTTACATTCTAAGATATCTAGTATAACCAGACATCTACTTTTCATGTGTTGCCCATTACTTGCTGTTGGAGTAATAGCAACAGCAGCAGATTCTGTGGAGTAAGGCTTTATCTGCTGTGCGGATTGTCAGGGATTTAGCCAATTCATAAAGCTAGAATCAGTATCATAAGCAGCTGATAGATGCAGTGGGTGTACAAAGTGTGACCTTCAGACTTGCCTGATGCTGATGACTGACACATGGGCTGAAGTCAATGCAGGTTCTCAGTTTTTTTTTAATAGCAAGAGAACAGGGTGAGAGAGCAGGTTGATCAGCAACAATATGAGATGCCACCAGCTTAGTCAGACCTGTCAGTCTGAAGATGATGTCTACCACAGGATCCAGCCTGTTTGCTGTGTGTGTGTGTGTGTGTGTGTGTGAGCAGGTATACCTATCCTTATGGGGACACATTGTCCCCATAACGTGATAAATATCAGTTTTTTCCCCTTATGGGGACCGGTTTCCTGGTCCCCATGAGGGAAAAATCTATTTTATAAAAATCTGTAACAGCTATGAAAAAACTAAAAATGCAAAAACTTTTGCTTGGTTACTTATGGTTATGGATAGGGCGGGGTGGGGGTTAGGGTTGTCATAGTTAGCGTTAGCATTTTTCCCATAGAAGTGAATGAGTGGTCCCCATAAGGATAGGTATACCCGACATGTGTGTGTGTGTGTGTGTGTGTCTCACAGCATTTGTTCATCAGTTTGTGGACTAATCTAATGAGATACAGCATCTGAGATGTATGGCTTTGTCTTAGTTGCTTGCTCCATTTCCCCTAAGGTTATGCACATACGCAAGCTACTGGCCAAGCTGGACCGGCCCAATGGACTGTACCCCAATTATCTGAACCCTCGGACAGGACGCTGGGGACAGCGTGAGTACTTCCCACAAATGACTCTTGGATAAGAGTTTCATTGGTTAACACTTCACTACAGCCTACAGAGCGTTGTTGCAGTTTCCCACATCTTACAGCTCCAGATCAGTGCTGCTACCATTTAGTCTGGTGTAAGCTGTGGAGAACTCTGAGTCACTATATTCGGAAGACATGACCAAATAGTACTTACCGGTAGCTCTAATGCTTGTAGATGCAGTTAAACACCATGAGATATTTACTGAAGGCATTTCAATCCCAGAAGCACTGCCACTGCTCAAAGGCTTGCAAATGTATCTGACTTTATTAAAGCTATTAGGTTCCATTATCTGAGTCTTCTACGAGGAAATTACAAAAAGCGTGGCCAGCAAAGATGAACCAGGTCACCTTGTCATTGAACATTCACTTTATTTTGTGTTATTTTTTCAACATGTCTTCAATCCCCTTAGCTCATCAGAGATCAGAGCTGAGATTTATGAGCTATAATATTATCCATGGGGTTTTGGTATGCCTTCTAGTGAGCTGAATATTAAAATATGAATATTTTAGTGGAGCCATCAGTGCCACCAGCTACCCATTATAACAGGGAAGCAGTTTGGGGATGGATGATCACAGCGACTGCAGTGTCTGAGGATGAGCCTAAGGATGTGTTGATGAGAACTTATCACTTCTGGGTGAACTGGGGTGAAATAGAGAGATTGTGATGGGTACTTATCCCCTCTGAGTGAATTACGGTAAAGCAGAGAGATGGTAATGGGGACTTATCCCCTCTGCATGAAGCAAAGAGATAGTGATGAGGACTTATCCCCTCTGTGTGAAGTAGAGGGATGGTTATGGGGACATATCCCATTTGCGTGAAGTCGAGAGATGGTGATGGGGACTTATCCCTTCTGAGTGAATCAGAGTACAGCAGAGAGCTGCTGATGAAGAGGTATCCCCTCCGGGTGAATAAGGCAGAGAGATGGTAATGGGGACTCCGGGTGAATCAGGGTAAAGCAGAGCGATGATGATGGAGAGTCACAGGATCTAATGTTGAAATATAAATAACAAAAAACCAAGATCCTGCCTTCATGCTCAGTCATATTAAATAGTAAAATGCTTCCTCTTACTTTTACTGCTGTCTTTCACTGGAACAAGTTTTCTCTGGCTTTCTGAGGCCTGACCCCCAAGCATAGTGAAAGCATCCTGAAAAAGACCCGTCTCTCTTAGTTCAAGGAGTAAAAAATTTGTATTGCCACTAATTGTACTCTGCAGTAGTGATTATTGTACAGGCCTTGAATACAACCAGTCATTATCTTCCTAATTAAGTTGGCACTATTCCAGTTAATTGAGTGGAAGATGAAAGCAAAAACCAAGGAGACTGGGCACAGACAGGCTGAAGATCTATTTTAGCAGATTTTAAAATAATTGTGATGGATAAAGAATGAAAACACAGCTTTGTACTCTGGCACTTGTCTTCACAGGGCAGTAGGAAGCGGATGTTGTGCTAAAACTTGATCAGATGATTTTGCCAGGAGAGTTAGTGCTGCCAGTTTCACTCTGGATTTCAGGAACAGTGCCCCCAGTGTTCCCCTTTCCTTTAAAATGTGACCTGCTGTTGGTCAATCAAGAGGAGAGAAGCCCTTAGCAACCTACAGTTTGTGTGGATCCTGGTTCCTGCTTGTTTCAGAGTCTTCTCCTTAACCTGGCCCCTAAACAGATCATCTGACTGAATGAGCACTCTACTGCAGTGCTTTTTTATCTGCTGTCACAGTGACAGGGAGATGTTTTCCTGTGGTCTACCTCAGTGCTTTTCTGGATAATTGTATATGTATCACGTGATTGACATCGGTCTGTTCAGAACAGAAGGAAACCTCAACCTGCTAAATGTTATGGTGGATTAATGAATGTTTCTGCCCTCAGACCACACCTCTGTGGGAGGACTAGGGGACAGTTTCTATGAATACCTCCTAAAAGCCTGGCTCATGTCTGACAGAACTGACACGGAGGCCAGGAAGACCTATGATGATGCTATTGAGGTGAGCCCTTAACTCTTTAATCTAGAGTATGCAGCTCTAACAAATTCTCACTCCTGTTATCATTATCCATCCATCCATCCATCAATCCATCCATCCTTTACAAGCCAGAAGCTCAACCTCCAATAATACCATGTATAAATGTATGAAGCTTTATGAAATACACCCACATGTCTTTAGGCTATAGAGCGACATTTGATTCGCAAGTCCAGTGGCGGCTTGACCTTCATCGGAGAATGGAAGAACGGACACCTGGAGCGCAAGATGGGTCACCTGACCTGCTTTGCTGGGGGCATGTTTGCCCTGGGAGCTGATGGCTCACCAAATGACAAGGCTGGACACTATCTGCAGCTGGGGGCCGAAATCGCCCACACATGCCATGAATCATATGACCGTACGGGTGAGAGCAGAAAGTCAAGAACCAGGCGGCAATACTTTAATTGAGGGGGCACAACTAACTTAGTTACTCAGTTACAATTCAAGAGCAAATCATGAACTAATATAGTTCCTGCATGAAATACATGAATTGTCATTATTGATTAATGATGAACGAACATCACAGTGCAATCTCCTTCTCTCCACACCAGTGCTGAAGCTCGGGCCAGAGGCTTTCAAGTTTGACAGTGGCCTAGAAGCTGTAGCCGTCCGCCAGAATGAGAAGTATTACATACTGAGGCCTGAAGTCATTGAGACCTACTGGTACATGTGGAGGTTCACCCATGACCCCAAGTACCGCCAGTGGGGTTGGGAGGCCGCAGAGGTAGGTGCAGGGCAGGAGTGTGCATGTGTGGAGTGGAGTGAGCAAACCTGTCCGTGAAATACTTACAACAGCCAGGGAGGTGTTCCACGAAGCAGGATTAAGGGAAAGTCTGACTTATTTCGACAAGTCTGGATCAAGTGGGAGTTCCGTTCCATCAACGTGTCTTAAATGAATCCCCGCTGAGCTACCATGGTAACTTAGGTGAGTGAACAAGTCTGCTCCGGATCAGGTTAACTGTCTCGCTTAGTTAAGCGTTGTCTCAAAGAACACCCGACGTGTGGGAACAGTTCCCAAAAAAATCGTTCTGTCGGACGAAATTCCAAGCTCTGACTACTCATGTCATGTAATAAATACAATAAAGCAGGGGTCACCAACATGGTGCCCACGGGCACCTGGATGCCCCCAAGGACCTGGACCACATGAGTCGCCCGCGGACCTGTTCTAAAAATAGCACAACTCACCAGTGAGCAGCGTCTAAAATTTTATTTTAACCTGTTATTATTTTCTTTAATCACATTTGCATTTATATAGATTCGAAAATGACAATATCTTGAAAAAAGCATTTAAAACATGTTTATTATACATGAAGTTTAGATACGTTTAGGAGGGCGTTTCACACTGGTAGCCCTTCCTATGGCTCAGTACCCGTGAAGTAGCTCTCAGTTTCAAAAAGGTTGGTGACCCCTGCAATAAAGCCTATAAAAATCACGTCTCAGCATTCCAAATAATTCCAAAATAATTAAAATATATGTGTACCCATATTACAAAGGTCAAACATGAAATGCAATGACTGAAACTGAAAAAATATCCGTAAAAATAATATGAACAGGAAGATATTTTTATATTTTGTTTAGTCACAGTATACTTTAAAACAAAAATAAAGTAAAAAGCAAAGACAAGATATGGTTATTTGTGCAGAACATTTCCCACGGATGTGATTGAAAGTATTTTACAGAGATCAAATAATACAGAATAACATTAAACAGTAAGAATGACACGTGAACTTACCCCAGACAGTTCCTCGTTGGCTATGGGGATCGAACCAGGAACTTTCACGGTGTAAGGCAACAGCATAAACCACTGTACCACCATGTCACTGTACTAGGCAATTGTAACATTTACATAAGTTACACATTTAGTCTGTCTACAATTCATTGCCAAGCCAACTGCCTGGCTTTATGACCACAGTATTGCTTTTTTAGCGATTACATCTTTGTTTTTTTCATACAGCTCCATCAGCAGTGTTTGTTCTGCGGCGGAAAAAAAAATAATACTCTTGTTTTATACACTTTCCAACTCATTTGGTCGATCTATCATTCATCCATTCATTTGGGCTTCTTACATATCTCGGGTGTGCGCACTAAGTGAGACTACGCAAGTCTGTCTAGTTTGAGCCTTGATTAGTTAAAGCTGAACTGCATTCGTGGAACAACATGAGGCTAAATTTAGAGATGGCGCTAGTTTGTGTCTGACTTTTTCGGGAAAGTCTGGCTTTCTTTAGCTACTTTCATGGAATACCCCCCAGTTGTTATTATTTATTTATTTATAATAAATCATTCTTCCTGTGATGTACCCATGTAGCTGCTTTGCTCCTACTTGCAGTAAACACATGCCATGAGTAGTTTGTGATGGTCAACATAGTTTGATGAGTTCAAACATCACGGTATCCAACCCAATTTAGGGATGTTACTAAACAAAGTTTTGTTATTTTTTTCCCCTCAAAAGTGGGGGGATCAGGGTCCCTATATTACTGGGATGTGTCCCACTGTCACCCCACCATCTGTACCCCTGTGTACTCATGTAGCTGCCTCGCTCACCTCGGCCTCATACCTCCTGTGATGTACCCATGTAGTTGTCTCACTTACCTCAGCCTCATGCCACCAGTGATGTACCCATGTAGATCCATGTAGCTGCCTCACTCACCTCAGCTTCACGCCACCAGTGATGTACCCATGTAGATCCGTGTAGCTGCCTTACTCACCCCAGCCTCATGGCTCATGTCATGTACCCATTTAGCTGCCTCACTCACCTTGGTCTCATGTCACCTGTGATGTACCCCTGTAGCTGCCTCATTCACCCTGGCCTCATGGAGTATGTGATATAACCTTTTACCTGCCTCACTCACACTTGTTCCTCACCTTTCTTTCAGGCCATCAATAAGTACTGTCGGGTCAGTGGCGGGTTTTCCGGAGTCAAGGATGTCTATTCCTCCAGCCCTGCCTATGACGACGTGCAGCAGAGCTTCTTTCTGGCAGAGACTCTGAAGCAAGTTTTCAGTCCCTCCGTCTTACACTCTCAATATCTGTCCTTCTCTCACTGTGTAAATCTTACACTGTTTGTCTGCTTCAGTGCCCTTGCTGCTCTCACATATGCCAGCCTCTACAGAGTAAGGTTTACAGCAGAGAGGATATAACCCTTGTTTGCTAGAGACACCCAGAGAGTGAGGAGAATCAGCTAGGTGATCAGTATGTGATAGATGGTGCGTGAAATACAATGCTCACAGAAAGTCTTGGGACTCTTGGAATGCTTAATTCTTTAAAAATGTTGCAAATTCACTGGTTGCATAACAAAAGTCATTTGACAAGCAAAGTTTAACATATCTGCACATATCTTCCACACAGACATTTTCTTTTTATTTAGTGCCATAATTTTATTGACTGACTCATTCAATTCTGTTCTTGCCATTTTGGTATTAATTCCAATTTAATCACAAAGGGATACTGAACACAAATGGTGTTTGGTGTTTATGTTATTGCAGCGTAGTACTAATTAAGAAGCACCCAATGAGACTGCTTGTCAATGAACTTTTTAACTCAGAACAGCTCTTTTAAAATTATAACTTCGGTTTCAATGTATTGCTGCTTAAAATAAATGTTTTACTTAAAACTACTGGTTGTGAGATTGTGAGATATATGATTATTTTTATTTTTATTAATTTTTTGTTTTATTTTTATTGATTTTTATTATAACTTTACAATATTTTTACTGAACTGAGCAAACGTCCCAAGACTTTCTGTGAGCAATGATAGAAATATACAAGTATATGAAACATAAAAGTTACAGAAAATGTTTAAAGTGCAGACTGCAGTTATAGCTTATTTTAGTTTTTAAATGGAGGTGTTAGAGATCCTAATGGCCTGGGGGTAGAAGCTTCTCCTCACCCTCTCAGTCCTGCCCATAAGGCTTCAGGGGCACCTGCCTTTCTGCAGCCACTGGAACAGTTTATGGCACTGGTAATACTTAATGCCCTGGACCTACATCGCTGGATGTAAATGTTCTGCAGTGCAGGCAGTTCATTCCTGGTGATTCTCTCAGCACACCATATCGCCCTCTGCAGGGCGGGCAGTTCTCTCCTGGTGATTCTCTCAGCACACCATATTGCCCTCTGCAGAGCAGGCAGTTATGTCTTTGTGATTTGCTCGGCACTCCATATCACCCTCTGTAGGGCTCTGCAGTCCATGGAGCTGCAGCTACCATATCAGGCAGCGAAGCTCCCTAAGAAGCACAGATCCTGCAGTAGAAGGTTTTTTGCAGTGCAGAGGTTATTCTGAATTTCTTTAGCTGCCTCAGGTGATACACTTGCTGCCTAGCTTTCTGCGCTGGGGTGGACATGTGGGTTGTCCATGTCATGTCCTCAGAGATATGTACTCCAAGGTACCAGTAGTTGCGGACCCTCTCCACCAGAGTCCTGAAAATCTTGAGATTTGTGTACTTCCCCTCCTGCTCCTTCCTGAAATCCAAGACCATCTCCTGAATCTCTATCTCCTGTCTTAGAGACATTCAGGTTGAAGTTGTTAGGTTGGCACAACAGAGACAGCTTCTCTACCTCATCTAGGTATACTGTCTCAAGCTGTAATTAGTTGTAATTGGCTATTTTAATTTCTATCTTTTTAGTTTCTCTGTCATTACATAATTGCATAAAATATTTACATTTAGTAGCAGTTACATAACAGATGTTGACACATTATTGTACAGCACAAGACCACAGGACTCTAATCAGGAAGTAGAGTTGTATTCCACAGTCTATGCAGAACAGAAAACAGGACACGTGGACTGTGTAGAGCATGTCTACCCCCTGCTGTTTGAACTAGAACTGTGCAACAAGAGCAGTATCTTGCAGGACCCACAAGAGCCAACAAAAAAGTTGTGGGCATAGGACATATTCATGCAGTTGAGGACAGAATTGGGGTTCAGAATAATTATGGAATAACAAATTATTGTTATTATAGTCAGTAAAACTCCAGTGAAAATTCTGTGCATTCCAGAAACCAGTGCTGTGTTGGAGAGAGCGTCCAGTGTGTGGACACATATTGGTGAAGAGATGGATATGTCTCTGTCCTTAATCAGTTAATCATATTCACTTTTTGCATTCTAATAAAAATACACATATTGCCACTGGAAAGCATGAGTTTATTAAAAGGTTCTCCCAATTGATGTAATTTGCTGTAATTATTATGTTGTAATTACAGTGGTACCTCAGAACTCGAATTTAATCCGTTCAGAACTAAAAAGTTCGAGTTGTGATCGAATTTTCCCCATAAGAAATAATGGAAAACCAATTAATTGGTTCCCGGCCCCAAAAAAAATAACACCTAAATATGTTTTTTTTTAGCATTTAAACACAAAATGAACCGGATAAAACAAGAAGAGCTAAACACATCTAAGCACATTTATCAAAACAGTAATTTGTAAAGTAAGAAAATAAATGTATCCAAACAATGTGTCCCAATCGTCCGCTCCTTCCGTGTGTCACGCCCCCTCGTTAACCCCGTGTGGAATCCCCCTGTGATCAGCTGTTTCTAGTTGTTTTCATTAGCCCTCTGTATTTCCTCTGAGTTTCAGTTTGTTTTCCCAGTCCAGTCATTGTATTGTCCATCTGCGTTTTGCCTGCCTTACCTGTAATTAAACCCCGTATTCCCCGATATCCTGACGTCTGCGCCTTTGTCTCTGTTCCGCCCCCGCTCGGCACAACAATATTATTATAATTAAACGTATTAATGGTTTATTATTAATATTAAAATAATGAAT
>JABJVO010000036.1:1091256-1109304 GCA_026770805.1 Boulengeromyrus knoepffleri
TTTTTCGAACTGGTTGGTTCGACTTTTAAGAAATTCGAGTTCTAATGAGTTTGAGAACTGAGGTACCACTGTATATACTGCAATCAGCCTATTGTTTTTAATTTTTTTTAAAGAGCAAGTCATGTTTATAGACCTACTTAAATTCTAAACTTGAATTTAATCAAAATAGCACAAAAGTTTTTCCAGTAATGTTCGATTTAGTGGATTATTGTTTCCATTAAATCTTACTTCAAATTCCATATGTACTTTAACTAAAAATTTTATGGAGGATGTTTTGTGTCAATATTCAATAAATAAATATGTCATTTAAATGATTATTTAAATTATATTTTAAAATGTCAAGTAAATTACTTTTTATAAATATGTCATTTAAATGATTGTTTAAATAATCATTTAAATTGCAGTTATAAATGAAAATTCAATAGACTAAACAAGATTGATCTGTTGTGACTGATTGCAATACAACCAATTAAATGTTAGTTTTTATACCCCACCCACTGAGTTTGATGGGTGACTTTGTAATGGTTGCTGGTAATCGTTTAAATTACATATTTATAAATAATCATCTATATGACCATTTAAATTATAGTTATTTTAATGTTATATTTATTTATTGAATACTGTCACAAAACACACTCCTTAAAAATGACCATACTAATGAATTGATTGAAAAACAGCATATAGCTGGCTGCTCCATAAGTATGCATCCATTAAAATAATCTGCAGGGTAAGCAGGAAGGAGTCGTCAAATATCTGGCGAGAGCAGTCGAAAGCTTGCCTCTAGTTTGAACCACCAGACTGTCAGTGCTCATTCATTACTGTCCCACATCTCTCCCAGGTACCTCTACCTGCTTTTCTCCAGCGACGACCTTCTGCCATTGGATAGCTGGGTGTTCAACACAGAGGCTCACCCCCTCCCTGTGCTGCACCTGGTCAACCTCACTCTGCCAGGGAGCCAGCAGTAGGGACTCAGAACACCTGCCTTGGCTTTACCCCCATGTCCTCAAGTGGATTAACATGTTTCTCTGTGGAACTTTAAACCTTACAGCCACCTGGGGGCAACTGAAAATATGTGCTGGCCGGGGGGGTCATTCTACGACCTACAGTTTTTTAGACTATGTATACATTTCCCTTCGTTGCCAGTGACTGCTGGTAGCAACAAATAACACAATAACAAGAACACTTTTGGGTTTGACTTTTGGCCTGGAATGGATTGGCCTGGAATGACTCTTAACGTAAGGTCCATCACAGTCTCAGTGGAAACAGGGCCCTCTTCCACGAAATGCTCTTCAGCTCTAAATGTCACTGTTGTTCATCCTTTATTCAACACATTTGTCCTCATAAAACCTGCTGGATATAATTCATTTATAGCCTTATAATGGTGGGACCTGTGGGCGGGTTTCGGCTCTCCCTCCTTTTATGTGATGTCATTTCCTGCTCCTATTAAACCCTGTGGCTGCACTGTGGTATGGGAGACCTCCTCACTGCCTGCCCCCAAACACAAAACCAGTGTAGTTGTCCTCGTCTTTTCATTCAGAAGGTTTTAAGTGACTGGCTCCTGCAACACGTACAGTATGTTTCAGTTGGAGGCTGCTGTACAATGTTGCCGAATTGTGAAATTGAATCTATAACTGGTTTTTCTTGATGTGTTTGAAAGTTGAAAGTAAAAAGGAGATACTTACAAGCAGCTTTGCCTTCATTTCATACTCAACCGGTACTGTACATACAAATATGTACCACAGCTCCTGTGTAATAGGAGGGATCTGAGACAACACAGGTACTGAGGAAACTCTCTCCAAAATAATGTATCTGACCATAAGGGGGCAGTTGTGCTTTATGTTTATACATGTGTGGTGGGAATGGCCTATGAACAGCAGCAGTGTTCACCACCACTCAAACCTCACATCTACGCTGGCTCCCCTGTTGATCACAAAGAGTCACTATACTAACTAAATAACTAAATATGTTACTTAGTTAGGAGATACAGAAGCAGCATCTTCTGCTAACCAGGTAGTTAGCTGTGATCTTCTGACTACTCACTAGTTAACATTAATGTTATATGCAGCCATGCAGCGATCATATCCCAGTGGCACCCCACAATGAAAGGAAATTTTGCCTAAGCTGACCAGTTTCTTCAGGCCAATGAAATGCATGACACAGACAAGGGGATTGGGGTGGGGTGGGACGGGCTCACCTGCATGTAAACAAAATGATCACAAATGCAGACATAATACATGTGTTAACACACTAATGCACTGATGACTGCGCTGGTAGTTTCCAGTCATCATACATTAGTTTACACACGCAAAAGGGGGTGTCAGTGACGGCCAAGTATTCAGCCCTGTGTCTTCAGTCATGCAGAAAACCAAATACTTACTGATGGAAATGTTCCCTCTTTCAGCATGGTTATTTTCACCTACAATCTTCCTAAAAAACCCATGAGGCACAATTGTACTTGTGTTCAGATAATTGTATTTAAATCTTTAAGGAAGGAAGAAAGTTTTACTTAATTGGTTTTTCTAATAATATGTCAGATCAAAAATTCCTGCTGCCGCCAGCGGGGGTGCCGCTAAAAGTTTTGGGCCCAGTGATAACGTATCATATTGGCAGTTTTGGGAAGATTATTTTTCAAGTGTAATAGGTTGCAGATTACTAGTTAATCCTTTTATAAATGGAATAAGTAATGTAACTATTTTGATTACTTCGTCAAAGTAATGTAAAATTACATTTGATTACCATTTGATTACTTTTCTAACAAATGTTTTACACTGGGCAATAAACTTACTGAGTCCCAACTGCTTTGCTGACCTGCAAGGCATATTTGGAAATATGCCAAAAGGTGGCATTTCTATGTGGTAAAAAGATGCAAAGCAACAAAATGAATATTCTACATTTTTACAACTTATATTTTTACTGCTTATATTTTTGTAACCTCTTTGTAATCACTAGCATTTTGATCAGTAACTGTAATTTGATTACATATTTTGTCTCAGTAACTGTAACAGATTACAGTTATGTTTATTTTGTAATTTCATTACATAACGCTATTTCATTAACTAGTTAATGCATATTGAGCAGGCAACCTGTACCAATCCAATTAAGTTCTAAATTTTTAAGGGGCACTGAATCTTCCTAATGCCTCTCCACACCCACCCCCCATTACAGCACCCCTGGCTGCAAGCTCTAGCATATAAAGCATGCCCATCAATCTACCCCCTACACACACACACACACACACACACTCTACAGGTAACTGAGAGATGCCTAACTGCATGTCTTTGGACTGCAGAAGAAATCCGGAGCCCCGGATCTAAAGATGATATGATGGTAATCCAGTAGGGTATCTAGGTCCAGCAAAGGTGTGTTATTTTTATACGGAATAACCAAGAACAAAATATAGGCAATTGGACTTTGTTTTGTTCTTGCAGGTTTGGTTGTTTTAAAGATTGCAGTTCATCCCAGCTCATCTAAAACTTACAAAAAAAAAACTGTATCATCCTCCACTTTGAGTGAAGTAAACAGGTCAGACTCAGGGGCTGCAGAAAACTTTGTGGTTTGAAATTATTCCAGACCCAGTAATCCCAAGAGGATCTTTGACCAACCTAGTCTGCTGTTTCCAGCCCTGTCCACGAGGTTGTTGTCAAAGTCTTGCATGCACAAAAGTTAATTTTCCTTTTGTGTAGTTTTTGTGGGGGGGATGCAATTAAACACTTTTAATGAGTTGAGTTGTGTCTCCCTTAGGGTTTTAAGTGAGGTGAAGAGCCATTGTTTTAATCCATTCATCTTCTAACTGCTTATCATAGTCAGGCTCACAAAAGCACACATTGTCATTCACTATGGACAATTCAGAGACACCAATCAGCGTAAATGAATTGGAATGCAGATGGACATCAGATTATCTGAAGAAATCCAGGTAACACAGAAAGAACATGCAAGCACCACATGCACAAACTTGGAGATGTGAGGCACTATAGCCCCACTGAAGCACCACATCACCCCATTTTTAGGTCAAAACTGAGAACTTACAGCAGCTGCAGTTCCATTTGTTAGCCTGCTGTTGCCATCTTGTCTTATGGCCCCTAACCCCTAACGGCTGTGCAGTGCTGCATGCTGGCTGGCCCTGCATTGTGGCCCCCAGGCCTGCTCTCACCTATATGTGCCTCATATATAGCAAAATAGGAGAGAGGAAAAAGGAATTTGATGACTGCTCACCTGTGGATCAATAAAGTATCATTATTCTATATATCATCTATATCCAATGAAAAACACATATCTCCAAAAATCCAGTATTTCAGGGGTATGAAAAATGCATTTTCTCTGAAACCACTTTACAAAATAAACCTAAAACAATGTAATGAGACACCCTTAGCACCACAAGTAGAAACCTAGCAGTTAGTAAATAATTGAATGTTTTAAATGGACTCACATGGATTATTGTCTTACTTAAATGGTTTTCTTATGGTGTGTTCCAATGGCACACGGTTAGTTTGAGGTTTATCTCCCAGTTCACTATATTCTCGGGAGGTTACCAACAGCTAATCTAAATGTCTGGATATAATCTGAGCTTTGTCTAACTATGTTATCAAGCTATCGAGGTTAAGTTGTTAAAAGGTAGCAATATAATGGCCAACAATGACCATCATGAATGCAAACATTAACCGGTACAAAGATGAATACTGTTTTCAAACAAGAAGCTTAGCGACAGCAATATCTGACTCAAACTTCTTTCTGGTTTCAAGTGACAGCTATCAGTTGTGATTAATTAGCTGATAAACTGCACAATACATCATTTTTGAATTGCAATCTTGATTTATACTCCTATGTGCAGGGGCAGACTAACTTCCCTGGGGGCTCTAGGCTGACATGGGTAGGGGCCCCCCTAAGTTAGCCATTTGAGCTATTTTGCAGAGCTTAAAGAGAAACAAGAAGAAAATAAAAATGATGGAACATCGATAATATGTTAATCAAAGCATGAGGTGCCAGAAACTTATCGATCAGGGTGGGGGTGCTGTTGGTAAAATTCATCAGCTTGGGGTATTTCTTTGGTGATCAGCCACACTGAAGAAGGCCTTACTCATCCCCTGATGCTAAGATTAGTCTTGAATTTTTGCAAATAACAGACATCGTCATAATTTAAATGATCGTATTATATCCGTAAATGTAACTTACCAGCAGTGTTCCTTTGCTATTCTGCAAAGTTTATTTCAATAATGATCATATTGTTAGAGGTGCACCAATGTGGAAATTTTGACAAGTAAGATAACACATATATTTTTGTTTGAATATGTCAAGGGACAAATCAGGAATAGGGGACCCAAATGTGGAGTTACAGGTAGCCAAAACACTTCATGAGAATGTAAGTCAAAGACGAATGCTAAGGTCAAAACACCGGGGAGTTTGTCTGGGGAGTGAAGGGAGAGGCAGACACTCATGCAGAAGCAGGGATATCTGTACAAACACAAACACTCAAAAGGGAGTCGGGACAAACACACTCACCGGGCTTGGGGTCAGGAGATACACGCGCACCTAGTCACACAAGAGGGAAATCAAGATATAATAATCAATAAATCGAGAGAAGTAAATTGCTCTACAACTGGGAGCAAAAAATGCAATCTCAATTCTGAGTGAAAAAAAAAAATCATGATTTATATGATTCAGAATCATATAAATCATCTGAATCATGATTCAGAATCCTGTAGCCCTATCCCTTTTCCAAACAAGGCGCAGGAGATATGCAGTTTTGAGAGACACTTCTGACATCCAATGGAGACATGAGATAAATTGATGATTTCATTAAAACATATTTTGATTGGTGAATTACATGTGTGTACGTGTGCATGTGTATATATCCCAGTAGTTCCATATACTTCCTGTTCAATGTGACTATTTTCCAGATCAGAAATGAGAATTGGATAATGATACTTTATTGATCCCTGTGGGGCAATTCTCTTTTCATCTACCCCATCCTGCTCTCCATGAGACACATGCAGGTGAGAGCAAGCATGTGGGTCATAGTGCAGGGTCAGCCAGTGTGCAGCACCCCTGGAGCTGGGGGTTAAGGGCCTTGCAGAGGGGGAAGAGGCAGAATTGCACTGATGTGTATGTATTACTACTCATCGAAGGGTCTCCTTCCCATTGGCTGGATATCCAGACTACAAGACAGAAAAGCTTACGCAAATGATCCATTCATCAGTTATTAGGAGACTAATTCATCCACAGCATATAATGCTTTTCTTCCCAGGCAGCACAGAGCACAAAGCTGGGGGACCTCCTGGACAGGATTTCAGTCACAAGACACACACCCATCCTTGCACGCTACCAGCATGTTATGAATCCTTGTCAACTACTCACCCCAAAAAAGACATGGAGCGTCACACCACTGGGAAGTCTCCAGTCTCTCTCACATGGTCAACAGCAGTACTGCATCATGGGATATATAATGCCTCTTTTTGTTGCTCTTTAAAAAAATGTTCACGTGTCACATGCAAAACTTGTGGAAAGCCAACCTTTGACATAATTAGGATGACAGGTGATTCAAAGTCTGTTAGTGTTGCACTTCTCATAAGGTCAGAGGAAAGAGTGAGTCTATTAAAGGGGCATTAAATGAGTCATATAGGGAGGCAAACTCATGTATTACGCAGACACAGGCACTGTTTAATGTACTAATGGCCTTCGCTTTCATTCGGGGCCTACGTCACATCCATGCTGACTCACCTTTTCCATGATTAACTTTATCGCACTGGCTTACAGACTAAATTAAGAAATTGACCCAAACTCAGTGTGACAGCGTAAAGGTGGTTTGCACAGTATTTAACAAACCCCAGAATGTTTATCTCTAATAATCATATAATACGAGCCCTCTTCAAAAATAAGAGCTCAGTACAGCAGGGGGGTGCATGATGATTGCACAGGCCTGCCAGCTCGGACAAGTTAACAACAGCTTATGAACTTTGAACGTAACATACAGCTGCTGGCTATCAACCTTTTGTGATATTTTTGTATTATCATAATCAATCAGGTTACTCACCAGTTTATCGAACCATAGTTAACTCTATTATTCCAACAGACCATAAAATTGTTGTCTGATGGTATATGAGTGTAAAATCAATGGCATCATTAATAGAAGATTTCTGCTAGAGCTGATCACTAGTAGAGTCTGATCATTGAATGGGTTAAACATTAGCTCTGTTTATCTACCAAAGCATGTCAAGCATACTTTTTAAATTCTCTCTCATCTTTTTACCTGTTGTTTACATTTAATTTGTTTCCATTTAATGTGCTTAGCAGACACATGTATCCAAAGTGACATAAATTTTGAAGAAATCCGGGTCAGACAGTCACATCTTCTGCAATCCGGGTATTCCAGTGGGCCATGGAATAGTGGGGGTGTTGCAGAGTATTTGGCTAATTTCTAAAAACAAATAATATATTTTCTATTCATGACCCCATATGTTTGTGTGTTCTGTACATACTTGAAAAAATGGAAACAGTTAAACTTACAAAATTGCCTATCAACCCCCGCCCAGGTCCATGAATATTTTGTAGGACGAGGACCAGTACATGAATCCGTACCCTAAAGAAATTGAGAATTAAGGGCCCAACTGTGACGCCCAGACACCAGAAAGGAGGCAGACTCCATAATGTGGGAGAAGGGTTTATTGTCATGTAAGCCAAGTTCACCAAAAGCCAAAAGGGAAATCCCAACGGGTAGTCGAGTTGAGCTCGGAGAGTCGAAAGCCGGTGAGTTCAGTCCTACAGGCAGAGACGGGACGTGGAGACAAAGGGAGGGGAGAGAGGACGAAGGCAGACCAGGGATGCAGGGCAGGACAGGCAAGCGCGGCAGACGGGACCAGGCAGGGAGGCAGGGTTGACCAGGGCAGCAGGGCAGGCAGGACAGCAGGGTACGACGAGGCAGGAAGGGAAGACACAAGACAATGAAACGCTCAGTAGCTGACATTCGCATGGCAACAATACTTCGCTCCGCTCTGTGGTACGCTTTGGATTTAACTAAGGTATCGATTTATGCCGATTGCTAGCAGCTGTGTTGCCCCACCCCTGTGGGCGTGACACCAATGGTGAAGTCATTGTGCTGACCTTAGGCTGACCTTACACTCATAAGCACAGCATCCTAAGCTGCTGAGCCACCTGTCACAGCCCCAACATGAATTCCTGGGTGATTTCCTTGATAAGGGACAAGCATGACTGAGCATGATTTATTAAGCATGTAATTATGAACTCTAAGATGCAGGATTTCAGATATAATGCTATTTCAAAGAGAGGATATTGTTATTTTTATAATGGGAATTTTCATTATGAATTTTATAGACAGAATTATGTTATTGATTAGTAATTAAATATTAGATTAAAGGTTAACAGATATGCATTTATGTGAAATATAGTTTCATCTTGAGGCCTTAAGTAGGCCTTTTGAGCATATGACTCCTTAATGCTGACCCCAGAGGTTGTTTGAACATGTCTGTACATTGTGCCATTGCGCAGGGAGGCTTGCTCTGAAAACATATCTCATCAACTCTTGAAATGAATCGTGGACGACACACACGCACACACCCACAAACACACACACAGAGTGTTCAAAATGTCAATTTGTCCACTATATAGTCCATTATAAGGTGAACCAGCCATTTTGCAGTGCTGTTCGAATTCTCAGCTGTAAGATTCATCTACTCAGTGCTTTACAAATTAGTGTGAGGCACACCAAAATGTAGTGGACAGAAGCTGTACCCTACATTGATTGACTTAGACCAGGGGTCTCAAACTCCAGTCCTGGGGGGCTGGAGCCCTACACAGTTTTTCGTTCAACCTCATTTAACATTTAACTCCTTGTGCTAATTACCACACATCACTTGTGGAGGAACAGGGAAAGAACTAAGCTACACAGGGCTCCAGCCCTCCAGGACTGGAGTTTGAGACCCCTGACTTAGACCATCATGTATTGTGGCCTGTCATGTGAGTGGAGGAACCATATTTGAGAAACTTTGCTCAGTCTGAATGTGAACCATTATTAAGTAGCTTGCTTATGAAATATTTGCATGTGTGCTGAAACAACAGTGAAAGTGCTCCCACTGCTTTAAATCAAATGGTTATTTTAATGTATTTGTTTTACATGGGTAACGTTAACGCACAAATAATACAACATATTGGAGATTAGTATAAAATACCATAGTTACAGGTGCAGTCTCCATCATGTTTGTTCAGGTGGATACAGTACAGTCAAATATGTTGTAAATTAAATTACATGTGCCCATATTTGTGTTGTAAAGTTTCCTTTTATTTTTATTTCAATGTTGTGAAGACTTGTCAATTACAACATGTACTTATTCAAATATAGCAACATACTGTAGAGGTGACATTCTGGGGTTTGTTTATGCGATTTGCAATTACACATATCCAATACATAAATATGTAGCACAACATCCACCTTGTGTCCGAAATAACATGAGTTAGAGATTCAGAAATACATGGATCTTGAATATGTTCAGTTCTTATTGAAGGTTCTGTGGTTTACTGAAATGTTGGTCTTCTCTGAAATTTTTATTTCATTGTATTTTACATCAGGTCTATTGCCACAGCTTGGTGTCGAGGGTGCCTCTCTACCAGAAGTATTCACTTCTGGGAATACTTCTCTCATAAGCAATGGGTATCCAGTTGTGCATAAAATAGTGTGGGATAGTATGACCTTTTGACCTTCTAATATTTCTGGTAACAGGCTGAAATGCTCCAAGCACATACTACATCAAAAGCAGGCCGAGAAACAGTATCACCTGTATGACCAGGTGACACATGCAGATCAACCTACCTCCCTCACTGTGATGGCATTAAGTAATGACAGGAAGAATGGTCACCTGTTCCTCAAGGGGGAGCGTTATGTACAGTGGGAACATCTCATAAGAGCCAGCAGTGACATTATCACTGTGAGAAAACCCACAACTGAAGGCATGATTACATTTCCAAATCCACTAAAAAGCCTGACTCACAAAAATTGCCACGGATTAAGCACGTGTTACGCACTCCCTGGTCTAGGGCAGGGTAGCGAACATGAATACGTGGGACCAATTCACCAAATGTGCAAAGGCAGCCATTAACAAGCCCAAACACGCCATATACATCTTTTATTCTGTTTATACCCAGAGTACCTTGAGGAGGAGCAGAAGGCGACGCTAAATCAAAGAAACAAACAAACAATACTTACCCTAGATCGTTTAACTGTGTAATTACCAAACCTAGCTAACTAAGCTAACTTACAGGGGTTTGCGCCCGCCCACTTTACCTAGTGTTACTAGACAGGTTCCGTTCTACGGATGAGTATGTAAGTGCGCGCACGACTAACTTACACCTCCACTCATCAATTAAACCAAATGGGTATATAACATAATACTAGGTACATCTGATGTAATATTTATGCGACCCAGTGGCCTAATGGATAAGGTATCAGCCTCCAGAGCTGGGGATTGTGGGTTCGAGTCCCATCTGGGTCGGACTTCGAGTTGTTTATTAGGGGGCAGTGGTGGCTTGATGGTTACGGAAGCGCATTTGTAATTGAAAGATTGCTGGTTTGAATCCCCGACACCACTGAGGTACCCTGAGCAAGGTACTGCTCTCTAGGCACTGAATTAGCTGCCCCCTGCTATGTCACAAAAATCACATATGGGTTAAATTCAGAAGACACATTTCGCTGTGTTAACAATGATCACCAATCTCTAAATATATATATATATATATAACACAACTGCATATTCCTTGGGAGGAACTGGAAATCTAAACCTAAAAAAAATTCATCATAGCTGGACTTTGACCAATAGAATATTATTATCAAACCACCTTTCCAAAAAAAGAGGTTTGTTTTTATATAGAATGCTTTTATTATTCCATATAAGACACATATTAGGAGAAAATTGTGCTTATCAGCTAATGTCCAGGCCAACAAAGCCTGTTCATGGACGTTAGCCAATTTAACTGGCAATTTTTCAATTTTATAGTCACACTGTAACAAAAATTCTATGCCACCCATTAAATTAAAGACATATTTTGGGAATCTGTGTCACATACAGTCAAAGTAAAAAGTTTGTGAACCTGTTGGAATTTACTATATTCATGTGTAATTCCCATATAAAACATGATCGTATCTCCATGTAAGTCACAACAATGAACAAACACATTGTCTTATAACTAAAGATACACATATTTTCAGAGAAGTTTTAATCATATTGAATAATTCATTCAAACTGTGAAACTGAAAGTTGGAAAAAATGAACCCTAAGCTAATGACTTTTTAAAAAGCTCATTGCAGTCAGAACTTAGCAAACCTGGAGTCCATTTAATGAAAAGAGGTCAGAGGTGTGGCCTAAGATTACTTTGAGTGATGAAAAACACTGAAAAGTTTGAGTTTGAGCTTTTGAAAAGAAGCACATCCAGATGGGAATCATGCCTCGCACAAAAGAGCTACAATCAAGAATTGTTCATTTACATAAGGCTGGAAAGGGTTACAAAGTCATCTCAGATATTTTAGGTATTCATCAGTCTACTGTCATGCAAGTTCTATATAAATGGAGACAATTTGTTATTGTGGCTACTCTACCTAGAAGTGGGTGCCCTTCCAAGACAACCCCAAGAGCACAATGCCAAGTAATCATTGAGGTAAAGAAGAACCCTAGAGTGACAGCGAATGACATGAGGAAGTCATTAGAACCGGGTAACATCTCTGTTCATGATTTAACAATACGCAACACACTGAACAAGAAATTAGTCCATGGCAGGACACCAAAGAGGAAGCCACTGCTGTTAAAGAGAACATTGCTGCATACCTGAAGTTTGCAGTAGAGCACTTGGACACTCCACAATGGTCCTGGGAAAATGTTTTCTGGAGTGATGAGACCAAAATTGAACTATTTGGGAGGAACAAGCAGAACTTTATTTGGGGTAAAAAGGGCACTGCATATCAACATCAAAACATCATCCCTACAGTAAAGTATGGTGAAGGGAACATCATGATTTGGGCCTGCTTTGCTGTGTCAGGACCTGGACAGCTTGCCATCATTGAGGGGAAAATGAATTCCCAAGTTTATCAACAAATTATCCAGGATAATGTGAAGGTGTCTGTCCATCAACTGAAACTCAGAAGAGGCTGGGTGACAGAACAAGACAATGACCCCAAACATTGCAGCAAATCCACAGCACAATGGTTTCAGAAGAACAAAATCTGCCTTTGGAGTGGTCCAGTCAGAGCCCAGATCTCAGTTCTATTGAGATGCTGTGGAATGAATTGAAGAGAGCCATACACAGAAGACAACCAAAGAATATGGCAGAGTTAAGGCAGTTCTGCAAGAAAGAATAGGCTAAAATTCCCCCCGCACGATGTGCAGGTCTAATCTGCAGCTACAGGAAGCACCTGGTTGTGGTCATTGCTGCCAAAGGAGGGTCAACCAGTTATTAAATCCAAAGGTTCACTTACTTTTTCCACTACCACTGTAAACGTTGAATGCGTTTGTATAATAAAGACATGAAAGAGTAGAATTTTTTGTGTATTATTGGCTTAAGCTCATTGTGTATGTGACTTCGATGAAGATCAGATCACTTTTTATGACCAATTCATGCAGAAAACCAAATAAGTCCAAAGGGTTCACATTTTTACTTTGACTGTATTATTATTTTCTGTGATGAATTTAATAAGCCAGTTTATTTTAAATGTATAATTTAACATTTCATAAGTTAATATTTCTAGGCCACCATACCTCCTAGTATTACACAAAACATCTTTTTTTTAAATATGAAGCTTATTCTTCCATATAAAATTGAAAAACAACTTATCCAACTCCTGTCACACCAAATGAGGCATGTGCAAAACTAAGGATACCTAAACTGACCTTGATATCCCTTCTGCTTTGGAAAAGAGACCCAAGACAATTCAATGATAAATCTTTCATCAGCCGCATATTAAATCTTTTTTCACTCAATTAATAATCCACTTGAAATTAAAGGAGGTACGTTGTTTTTCATCCTTCTATATTACAACACCTAAATAAGTAACAGGGATTCCATGTAATTGTGCTGCATTACACTTCTTAACAGGTAGAAATACAGATTTAATTTAATTTAATTTTCATTCTGTCACAATATATCTGGGCATGGACCGAGGAAGTAAAGGCAGGACTCCAGGGGTAGGGAAGACAATTGAAGGGAAGACAAGCAGGGCAACGGAACAAGCAACAAACTCAACATGACATTAATAACCGGATTAGGGAAACATACTTGAATGCGGACTTATATACACGAGACTAATTAACAACAATGGGAAACAGCTGGTAACATGGGGATTCCACATGAGGTAGCAAGGGGGAGTGACACACGTGAGGACTGGATGAGCAGAGCATGACACATTAATTTATTTTCATTTTTAATTCGGTTACAATTAGTGTCATTTAAAGTCAGTGTGTACTGGGATCAATATTAGATATGGAATATTTGACTATTGAAATGTACTATCCTTAGTGTAATAAGAAAACCTAAATAAATATGTCATGATATACTATCAACATACTATCCCCACACTCTTTATAGTGCACATGCAGTTAGAAATTGTGTAATTTAAACTCATATTTGACTATTAAAATATGCTTCCTTGGGGTATACAGAAAACTCTTAAGGTAGCATTTTGCAACACTATCTATTGCAGGGGTCTCCAACTCCGGTCCTGGAGAGCTACTATCCAGTAGGTTTTATATCCTACTTGGCTTCTGATGAGCCGCACCTGGCCCTGGTATTTACCTGAGAACAGGTGTGGCTCATCAGAAGCCAGGTAGGATTGAAAACCGACTGGATAGTAGCCCTTCAGGACCGGAGTTGGAGACCCCTGATCTATTGAATCACACTACGGTAGCAAAATTCAACAAGGCAGGATTTTAGACAGAACACCAGCTCTGGAGAAAGGAAAAAATTATGAAAACAGCCTTTAATGAAGAATAGTAACTTTATTTTTGATTAAATTTTTTTACAAACATTTTTTTGTCCTGGGTACTTTAAAATATGCCCGTAGTATATTAATAATATGCCCAATGTGCATAGAGGCAATCCATGCTCTGTCTTTCTATCCAATAAGGGCTGTCTGGCCTGAAGAAGGCTGAAGACCCATGTCGTTGCATGTTGTGAATTGTATGTTGAGACGATGGTGCGCAAAGGAGAGAGAAATCCATGGTACTCCCTACCTCATTCATGATAATATCCTATTATGATAATCATTAGGCTGTTTTAGTGCCCCCTCTGGCACTTGGTGCCCTATGCACAATGCGTGGTGTGTGTGTACTTAGTGGCGGCACTGGTGCCAGGTATAGAAGAATAACACCAAGTTTAATTTGGGATACATATTACTATGGGGCACTCTGTTCCAAATTTCAACTTCCAGTTTAACATCCCTACAATGTGTCTGCAAAGTCTACAAAAAAATATCTGTACAATATTTTTATAGTCACTGTGTTCACAACCTCATGTGCCTTCTACAGCTGTTGTTTTCTTTGCTGCCACTGTTGAATGAAACCAGGTGTAGAACTTCATCCATGTAATGTTTGTGTAAAGCAGTAATAAGACCCATCAAATACATTTTGACATCACAGTCACAGGGTCAAATGTCATCTGCTGTCACCCTTTCCTTTGATGCCACTAAGGGATGTTGCAATCCGCCTGAAAATTGAATCAGTTCCAGTTTGGCAAAATGCCTCTGCAAAGTCTGAAAAAAATCCATCAAATGATTTTTAACAGGATATAGTGTCAAAACTGCCCATTTTTTGCAATTAATATGCAGCACTGCTTCAATTTTCAGGCAATCAAAATGTAATCCATTTTCTTCTTCTTCACCCATACAATGCTCTTACAAAGTTTGAAAAAGATCTATCAAACAGCCTTTGAGTTATTGTCTTACATACCTAAGCAAAGCATTTTGTCCATAGTTTCAGGGATTACTATGAACATTGCACTTGTAATAGCACATATTTTTATGTTTTGCACATGACAAAGTCATACTTGATCGACAGCTACTAGCCTGACATGCATAAATGGTTTCAAATGTTATTCTTGTCATGTCATGTTATTCAATGTCATCTGAAGATAGAGCGCCCCTACATCGGCTTAACATGCATTTTGTACATTTTCACTAAGTGCTATCCTGCAGTATGTGCAGTATTACAACATTAAAGTCCTATATGAGTCCCGCAGTCCTAATTCTGGGGCATTTCATTACAAAAAGGTGTTTTGGCTCTCCTTAAACCAATTGGTACTGAGTGGGAAAGCTTTAGTCTCATTATTACATGCATCAACCAGCCACAGTGGGGGACCTGTGGATCTAATTATTTTTTCATTTTTACAAAAAACAAAGTTGTTGGTATCTGTACTTCATCCACTTCAGATTCTAACTAAAATTAATCTCTGAAAGGGTTATGGGAAACCTGCTGCCTTTCAATAAATATCCATCGATCGCTCCATCCATCCATCCATCCATTCATCCATCCTCTAAACACATATCCCACTCAGAGTCATAACGAGCACTGGGCACAAGGTTGAGGTACACTCTGGATGGGAATAGCGTCCATGTTTAATTTATCATTTGACTTGAATGTTTATAAGCTTACAGTCTATAACTGAGGAAGGAAAGTGTCTATTTTGAACAGAGCAGGTTGGGAAATCCCTCAGAAGGCATTCTGTAGCCATGCCCCCACATCCTCAGGCTGATTCATTTATATCCAATCAACCCCCCCACAACCCTAACCCTGTACATGTTACTCAGAATCATAGTTTTAATGCCATTGTCAAAGTCTCTTTCTCTCTGACACACACACACACACACACACAGGTTTGTAATTATATCTTTGTGGGGACCCTCCTTTCATTTCTATAGGCAAAAGCCAAATCCCAACATGACATCCTTAACCCCTACCCTAACCTTGACCATAAGTAACCAAACAAAATACAAGAGTTTTGGTGTTTTAAATTTCTTGACTGCATTCACATATCTTTGTGGGGACCTGAAAAACGTCAAAATAGCAGGTCTCTATTACATTGTGAGGAACTTTTGGTCCCCACAACGTAATATAAACAAAATCCACACACATACATACAAACACACACACACACACAGCTATTGCTTTTTATAGGTTGTATCCTTAACTCCCCTCCCCTCCCCCACATAAACCTTTTTCCTGATCCTGCTGGGGAAACCCCCTGAGACATCCTGCATCTAAAGAACCCTTTTTGTGAAAGAAGCATATGTGACGCCTGGAAATGAAACCAAAGTGCTGTTCTTGAAATGCCCAGCTGAAAATGACTGCAGACTGGAAATGTAACCGCTCACATCTTCCTTTACCTCACACAGGAAGCCCCCACTTCAGCTAGAATTCACACATACCACTGGTCTCTATTTAGAAATGTGAGTGAATTCTGAGCCAAATGCATGTGCAGAAACTCAGAGTGTGAAGTTTGAGAGCCCCACCACTTCCAAAGAAGAGCCAGACAGAAGCTGTTGTTTCCCTTTGGCACAGAAATGACTAAGTGCAGTTACTATTACTACACAGACTGAAATCTAACCATTTAAACCACAGAAGGTACCCTGTTATAGCACTTTTTAAAATATGCAGCTGTCCAAATGGACAGAATTCTAAGCAGTCTGGATAACTGTGTCAAAAGAGCAACACATTCATCAATTTTTTTTTGTCAAAGAGCTTGATTCACATGTAGCATTTTACCTTCTGTGGCATTCTAACTCAGCAGATGACAGTAAATATGGAGTAAAAATGCTGCATCACTAAAATTTAAAAATTAGGCAACAAAGAACCACAGTCCATCATGTCCTCATGCCATGTGATTCCAGTTTAATTGTTGAATTTGTAAATAACTTAAACTTAAATGTCACTGTGGGATTTCTTGGGAATAAAAAATATATAATGTAGTCTTTTTAAAGTAAAAAGCCCAGGGTAACTTGGAAACACAAGAAGAGCTTACAGTGACTCACCTGCCCACGTAATGTGTTAACCTTTGTGAGGCGGACAGGGTGGGCAGTGCTTAACTGAAGGACAGCAGATGCACCAGCTTTTTCCATTACACAAGGCTATCATTACTCGTTTGCATTGGTTGGTAAGTTAAATAAACATAGGTAGCCTCATCACTATATATATGTACCATTATTAAGCAAGACTACAGAGGAATGAGGAAGGTGGATATCCAAAAACAAGACAGTTCAACCCTACTCTACTGTATATGGTCGGCATATCAGGTTCTTTTTTATCTTAAAAAGTTTAGTAACATATGGTTACTATAAGACCTAATTATTAAGCTGGCTCATGTTATTCAAGTGACTGTATCATACTACAACCTCTAAAGTACACATTAGTAAGATTCACAAAAAACTATTACATTTTTGAATAGAAATATTTGAGCTTACATATGGAGTTTACTAGAAAAGAACAAACATATTTAAAACTTACAAGCTTCTGGTTGCCGAGCAACAAGAAAACATGTTGACCAATCAGAGATGGAATACGCGCACTAATACTAAGGAATAGAAAGGACTTCATTGTTGAACATTAAATACCGCTCTGCATGTTTGGTGTTTAACCAGTCCGAAAATTCGCATTTGCTTATGACTGGCCAGTAATGCCCTTTGATATAAAGGCAGTTATAGCAGTTTAGTGCTGTAATCCCCACCGGAGGTAAAGTAGTCCGCTGCCGGGGAAGGCGCAGGATCGACGGTGTATAAGAGCATGCGCGTGAATGGTGTCTGATACAGCTGTGTTATTGCCGTTGCACCAGTAAGTTAAGCGGTTTCTGAGTTTTTTCACCACCTCGGTGTATGTATGTATGTATGTATATGTGTATGTGTGTGTATATATAAAATGTTACCGTCAAGCTAGAACATTCAGACACAAACTAAAATATAAACGTATAATCCAGTAAAGAGTTTCCTGCTCTCTCTCTCTCTCTCTCTCTCTCTCTCTCTCTCTCAATATATATATATAATTTTTTGTGTGTCTAAATGTTTTAGTTGACGGT
>JABJVO010000036.1:1127690-1140900 GCA_026770805.1 Boulengeromyrus knoepffleri
TACCAGAGCTGTTGCCCGTGAAATTAATGTTCATTTCTCTACCATAAGCCGTCTCCAAAGGCATTTCAGAGAATTTGGCAGTACATCCATATACATATACATACATATATACATATACATACACATATAGATGCAGGATGGTATAGATACAAAAATATATTAAAAATATAGATTAAAAAAAACCATCTGTACCCACAGGTCTGGAGCACGGTGCCCTACCTTCTCCATGTCTATCAGTGTCACGGGAATGTTCCTGCCCACCACAACCATGACAGTGCGCCCACACAGGTCCACCCCTACAGGCATAAAAGCACATCTTCATCAGTACATACCTTACCAACTGTTCACAAGATATAAGGCATTTCTTTGATGAAAACCTGTAATTCACATGCAAATCATTAATACATTTAAAAATCTTAACCGAGCAAATGAAATACATGAAGGTTTTGAAACCCCAGGCAGTAAGCATGCAATGTGCTGACAGCTTGTAGCCTACTTAAAGATCACAAACAGCATCTCAGCACATAAAAGTGAAGAAAACATGTTTACAGATTCAGTGGGCAAGTGTGCCCCCTACAGGTCTCACTGCCTGAGAGTGGGAGGAGGGAGTAGGAATCCTTCCTGCATCTCATAGCCTGAGAATTGGGGGGTACGCACCAGTCTGGTACAGCGCTTTGAGTGCAGCAATGTCAGACAGGTCCTCAGCTCTGGCCCTGCCCAGCCAGCGATTATAACTGCAGAAACAGGAAGACGGCCATTACACATACACAGAGTTCAAGGGTCAGGAGTCAAAGGGTGGCTCTTACTTCCTCTGATGCTGCTTCTGGAGTGCAGCCTCAGACATGTGTCCCTGCAGGATGAGGCGCCGGTGTTTGTCAACGTCACCCTCCATGCGGGCAAAGGAGTGGCTGCCCACCGACCCCAACATGGGGTCCAAGGACTCAGAGTCATCTGGAGGGGTAAGAGAAACCACAGAGTCCAGTTGTGGCAGCTCACAGCAACATGAAAAAGCTAGTCTCTGATCACACGTGCCAAACCATTTACATTTTCCATTATGTAGCTTATGCAAGTCTTTGTAAGGCAGTCTGGTTTAGTCAATTAAATATTCTTAGGTTGCAACTGTAGAAACAGGACCAGTAACTCCTGAAAGAAAGCAGCACAGGCGGGAGATACTGAAGGCGCCCTCCTGGCAGGAAATCATCTGACTACTGAACCTGAGGCAGGGAAAGAATCACTTGTCAGGATTTGGATCTCAGGAAAGATACTCTGGCTACTAAACATGGTCTTCTGCTGAAGTGATGGACCACAGTGACACTTAAGTATAATGAGTATCAGCAAAACACTGATAAGAGGGAAGATGTCCTTGGGAACAACAGAACAAAACAAAAAAAACTCTGGGGTGAGCAGAGTCATCTGGCCAAACTCACCTTCCAGGCTGCCTGGCTTCTCGGAGATGCGGATCCTCCTCTCCGGAACCACAGGCTCTCCCTCTGCATTCCCAATGTCTGCTGGGATGAAGGGCAGGCTGGACTGTTCCTCTGCTTCTGAGCGCGGGAAGTAAAGTGGCAGCAGCTTCCTGTACACTGGCTACGAGGGGCACACAGAGAGCCAGCCTTGTGGGGTTGACATGGCAACAAGGGAAAAAAGGTAAACAAGAATATAGTGGAGGCGTAATGGAAGTGAGGGTCACGGACAACCTTACCTCCTCGACTGGCGTCACCACAAACACCACCGTCTCCAGGTATTCTCCATGGTTCTCCAGAAACCTACGGACTGTCCCTGTAGCATGGAGAACACGGCGGCTATATCAGATCATCACAAAATCAATTATAACTCAATTATCAATTATTGAATCAAACTTCATTTAAAATCCAAAATCTACATACAATCTCTACTGCTGCCCTGAACTTTAGTCAGAAGTGCCTCCAAAACATCAAAACAAAAAGTTTATGGAGCAAGAGAAGGATAAAAGTCAGGGGCTAGGGCTGCCGTAATAGTTAGCACGAGGACACATTATGTGGCACATTGTTTTGTTTGCAGTTTGTGTCAATTTTATGGTTAAACTAGTCTTGGCATATTTCCAAGTTCCTGTTCTTGTGCACTTACTAGAAAAAGCTCTGATCATAAATTACTACAATAAATTGTATTCTATTTCATATTTATTTCAGTATTTTCCGATTGTCTTTCTTCCTCAACAGTCTGTTTATAATGCGTAGTTAGCCTAGATCGGGGGTTCCAAAAGTTCTTGATCAAAGGTCCGCATGTTTCAATAACGAAACAGCATTTCATGAATTTTAATGAATTAACAATAGGCTTCAATATAGACATCAATATATAACAATATATAACAAAAATGGCGATTGTTTAGAAATTTTTAATGCTTGCTGATTGTTTTGACTGTCCTTCATTGGGGGGGGTGGGGAGTGGGGGATTTGTGGTTCTACATTGTATTATTGTACTTCAACGCATGTTAAGTCTTTTTAATGTTAACCACATTGATTCATGAAGTACATGGGCTGGGTCTGGATTAACTTGCAGTTCCGTTTGCAATGCGGACTTTGAGATGCCTTGTCCTAGATAGTAGCTAACTAGTAAACTTAGCAAGTGGCTTAGTAAGGTGGTGGGTGCATATCCGAAATGCAGCTAAGACTTTGAGCAGCGTGCCCAGACGAAGGGCTGAGGCGTCCTAAGCGCTGCCTGAGGGGGCGGTGAGCAGGCCCTCCTCCAGCTGGCACTCACTGAGGGCGATGTGCGTGGCATCCTCCAGCGGGTATGCCCTCTTCGCCGTGCTAATGACACACAGGGCCACCGATTCCATGCACTGCTCTCTTGGAAACAGAAAAAGCACAGTCTGTTATAATTCTTATTACTCCATTCAGTTCCATCTCGTGTTTTTGAACAGACTGTTTAAGATGACATGTAATATCCCGAGTTTATAATGGCAAAAGATTCAGCCTATTCATTCTTCAAACAGCCAGTGTTAAATTATTTTAATTACTGATTCATTTAAAGATTTTCATTTCTAGATATATCAAAAGACCATATGTTAAAATCCTGTTCACAGGAAACAGTAGGATATATGAGGACTAACTTCACCTGGGCATTGGTCACAAAAAAAAACAGAAATAGATTTTTGTTCCTCATTTATATTCTGCATATCATAGTGCACTTGCTCTTCAAAACAACAATTTCAATACGCTGATGTCTCCCAAATTGTTCATATGGTGAATAAGAGACTCCGTCTTGAAGTTACAATTTGGCTTGTCTGCTGCCATAATGCAAAATAGGAATCTGCTAATCTACACATAAATGTTGAATCATAATTTGCTTATACATACTGCAGGACGTTCCTGTAACAGCCGTACAGGGAGCTCTCAGCCACTGTCCTGTACCTGGTTTTGTATGTGCCATGTGACTTACTTGGTGAGCTGCAGGACGTTCCTGTAACAGCCGTACAGGGAGCTCTCAGCTGCCGTCCTGTACTTGGCTTTATACTTTGGCCCCACGGTGTGGATGATAAATCTCGCTGCTAAGTTGAAGCCTTTTGTCATCTTGGCCTCACCAGTGCGGCAACCTGAGGCAGAGTAGTTAGTGGTGGGTGTGAGAAACATTTCCTTAGTGCTATTCCAACCAATAACAGGAAAGGAATGATAAAAAACATTCTCCAAATAAGACATGTGCTCCCCTTTGTTACATTAAACACAAACATAGCACACAAGAAACAGTCCCAAACTGTTCTACCATCCAGGATACCCACACCAAGTAGCACACAATGTTGAAAGAGAAGCATGTGAATGTGGATGATGGGGTTACAACTTGAGAATAAGCTGCTGACCCTTCAGCTTAAGCAGCTCCTCCCTCAGCTCTGGCCCTGCATGCCTGTGGATGCTGTCTGACACGGGGTTCTTGTCGGACAAAGTCTCGTTACTCGTGTTGACGATGGCTGTGCAGTTCATCAGGGCCATATCGCCATTGCTGGGAAGAAGACAGAGTGCAAGGAATTAAAACCACATGAGCAGCTCCTGAAATACAGCCAGGCAACCCTCTTGGACCGAGTACAGCTGATGAAAGGGGAACAGAGGTGAAAAAGTGGAAACTGGAAACCAGAAACAGAACAGCCTGCAGTGAGGGCTTATCAGCTGTAGCAGCGCACGGTAAGCTGAAAATCTTTACACGCAGTGTATCACTGTGGCCTCACGATGCTGTGAGCATAAAGTGCGCATCTTCTCCCCATGTCTATGTGGGGTTTCTTTCTGTTTTCAGGTTTCCTCCTACAGTCCCACAAACTTGCAGTTTGTGTCCATTTCCAAGCTTCCTGTGGTATGTAATCAAGCGTGCCCAGCGACAGATTGGCATTGTGTCCAGCATATACACTGGCTGATGGCCTGTGCTCCCTGGTATATGCTCCAGGTTCACCTCAATCTCATGCTGGATAAGCAAAGGATATATAAAGAATTGAAATGCAGACAGTCAGACTCAAGTTTATTATTTATAATGGACACCAAGTTAAGCCAACCAAAGTGTAGGATGCTAAGACCACAGCATTAACGTGAGTTGCAGTTACAAGGCAATCATGCCACAGGAGGTACCTGTGGCATGCAATAGCTTGAGGGCATGTTATTGCCTGTGATAAGGACAAGTCAACAGTGTCTTTTGGAAAGAATACTGCACAGAGAAGTGATGGAAAAAAATTCTGCAACCAAAATCAGGCGGTAACTTTTTATTTTGATAACAGTTCTCATTTGAACATGGTGGTGGTGCACGAAATGTATTTCATTATAACCTCTACAGTATGAAACCATGTAAACTTAATACTGGATTTCTTTCCTACAAATTGGCACCAGATATACTTTTGAACAAAGCTCAGCATTCCACCTAATCTGAAAGTTGTGACTGAAAGTGTTGCATACAAATAATGCATGACACTGTCTAGGCTATAAGTCTTAACACCATCTCACTTCAGTGTACACGACAAAGCTCGGGAAAGAGGATTTATACCAGTGTGTGCATGCATATGTGTGTAAGAAAGAACTGTGTGGAAACTAAGCAACCCAGGAAAAAAAATAATGAGTAAAAATTCTCCAGGAGAAACAAGGAAGCAGCAGAGGAGACTCACAACAGAATGATCTTCCTGTTGATGTCTTCACGAAAAGGAAAGGGTGACGAATAGACCCCTTGCCAGTTGGCGAGGCTGTCTTCGTGGGTGCGTGTTTTGCCACTAGGTGGCCCATCCACCTCAGCCCCATCCTGATCCTGTGACTGGTCCCACCGGTGCAGCGTCTGGACATCCACGAACTGTGAGCGGGCACCCAAGGGATCCATCGCACAGAGTCAAATGAGAACTGAATGTTCCGACCACGATCACTTCATGAAATCCTCCCAAGGCTCGTTGAATGCTATGGGAGACACATTCAGCATGCAATCTGCAGAGTGTCTCACATCCCATGTACAAAGAGGAATGTGCCACACAAAATGCTTCACAACATATAGGCATGAAAAGCACAAAAATCATCAAAATCTCAGCAATTCAAATGTTAATTGTAAATCATCCAGCTAATACATATACATTATTCAGAAGCAATTCTTACTATGTTTCATAATGCTGTGTTTTTATATTTTTTTACTGGGAAAATGCACTTTGCAATACCTTCCTCAAGGGTACAAGAACAGGGCGCCTCTCGTGACCTGAGCCTTCAGTCTCGGTGTCAAATCGAGTGCCCAGTTTCCTCAGATACCCTCAACCTGCCGTCACAGAAGCACACTTAATCTCCATCAGGTTAACTAGTTTGTTTATAATGGCAACGAGGCATAAAAAGTACACACGGATGATTCAATGCTACGCCTAAACAGGACGTCGCGCTGCTTTTCCCGAGAGCGATGAAAGCTAGTCTTGTGACACGGCGTGACGAAACAGTCAAGTTCAATTTCCGTGCACTTTATGTTCAAGAGGAAAGACACCTTAAATACGAGCCTCGTGGTGCACAATAAGTCCCTGAGACTGTTCGTGTGCGAAGTGGCCATTGTACACAAAGAGACAACTTTTGATCTTTGAATCAAATACTACGGAATAGGACAACAGCGAATTTAATGGGGGCTGTAATATTGTGTTCATATAATTGCAAAACATCACGAAAGACAAATTGATCCACTCCAGATTTAGTCTGCAGCAGTGAAACACAATTTTAAGGTTGAAATAAATCTTAACAGTCTTTAGTACTTTTGCCTGTCATCTTGATGTATACTTTTCCTACTGCTTAGAACTGAAAAAGCAGACATATCACGACAGCGTGTCTGCTAGAAAACCAGGTAACAGAAACATCATGAGACTGTAAGCATATTGGCTGCACATCGCTAAGGTTAACTCACAGCACTACGAGCTCCATCAAAGACAAAACCTCCGATATAAACCAAATGTTTCTTTGCGAACTAGACAAATCAACACTAATCGCTCGTCGGATGATAGCAATACCAGATAAACTAACCAGTAACCATGTAACGGTTATCTTCATTTAATACGAAGAGCCTGACAATGTAAAAGACACCGAGTCAAAATCACGTTCAACAAATAGTGGGCTCTCGCAGTCCTGTCAAACATCCCAACATTTCCTCCTGAAATATGTGTAAAGATCGATAATCCGACAAGTGAACAAAATACCATTTAAAATCCCTTGACGGCTTGGTTGTGCTGTCGAAATACAGTCATTTGTTTTTCTTCATGGCGGCTTTTCAACTTGCTATACTGTTTCCCTTTTTTCAACCGACCACCATAAAACACGATTTTGCTGAACCGATTTCATCACATTATGTTAACATTTACTACGGTTGCATGTCAGCTGATTCGCAACAAAACCATCACTTCCGGAAGGAGAAATATTAGGGATTGTCATTGTAGTTCTTACAGATGTCGGACGAGAGTCATATGTATTTGTAGGTATATTAACACGATTCTGGAATACCACGTTATTATAATACTGTAGAAAATGTAAATAACTAAAATAATATTTATCTTTCAATAATCTAAAAAATATCTATATCTTAAACATTGTACGCTTTTGTATATGATGTATACTTACAGACTGTCCTTTAAAAACTGTAGTTTCAGACAAAAGTAGCTGATAACAGTGAACACTTGAAATTTTAATGAAATCTTTTTTTTCTACTCAATGTGTTTGGTGTAGAGAGTATATTAAACACTAATATTACCGAATTTCACATATAACATATAGAATTTTTGTATTTAAGTAATGAAGATACGATGATTCACAAGTTCCGCAGATCGATCTTTCGGAAAGTGATTAGTTCATCGGTTGTTTCCTCTCCTGAGCTCACGCTGCCTGATCGCAGTATCTTACCGGTACGTTTATAGAACTGTATTAGAAGCATTTTGTAATGTTGTTATAATTCCAAATTTAACAGCTGTTGCCGATCATACGTCTGTCATATTTATATGTGTTTTAGCGTAGATACCATAACTAATTGCTTGGGAAGGTAACTCGTGTCAAAGAAAGCTGACTAGTCAGAGGCCACATGGACTTGTTCAGCTAGTAATATAGCGATGCATGTAGCGTGAAAGACACGCTTAAAGTTTCGTGATTTACGAAATTATCATGATATCGTGCCGCGGTGTTTTATACAAATACAGGTCTTGTATGAAAGTATTGCAACATATAGCGATAGCTCTATTAAACCAAAACTTTAGCGGGATGGATTTCGTTTCCAGCAGAGTTCCCCGGCTGTGTATATGAGCAGGGTAACTGTGTTTGATTCTGGACCTCCTGGACCGTAATTGGGGAACTCTGACTTACAGCTTAGTTATGCTTTGTTATGCCAGTAAAACGGTATCGTCAGTAGGACCGTTAATATGGAGAATAATTAGAATTAGTTTAACTAATACAATGTAATTGCTATGCATATAGCTCGTGTGTTGAAAACATTTTGTGATTCGGTTGGTATTGTTTATGGTTTGAATTTGCATGTAATAATTAAAATAATAAGGAAACCATTATTCTTTGCTCCATAAACGACAGCACAAACTCCTGGCTGGCTGCCATGGGTTTAACCAAACAGTACCTGCGCTACGCAGCCAGCGCCGTGTTCGGCGTGATTGGAAGCCATAAGGCCAACATTGCGTATGTCACCATGAGAGGAGGGGAGAAAGGACGCTACGTCGCCGTGGCCGCCTGCGAGCATGTTTTCATATGGGATGTGCGGAAAGCAGAAAAGGTGAGGACTACGTTAAGCACTCGCACAACATACAAAATGTAAAGCCAAAACCTGACCTAAATTCAGATATTCTTACTGAGGCAATTAGGGCAAAGTACATGACTCAGAAGTAGAATATTACAAACATTTTGTCATATTTTGAATTTGCAGCCTTAATCCATGCATTTCCTGTTGCAGAACACTGGGTCATAATGCAAATGATTCAAAGCACCAAGGAAACCTCATACCAGTGGTTTTGCTCACCCTGCTCTCTCAAATCTCAGGTCCTGATTCTCCAGGGGAACAAATTTGAAGTGACAAATTTGTGCCCATCCCCTGATGGTGGACACCTTGCCGTGGGCTACGAAGATGGCACTGTCCGCATATTCAGCCTCCTGAGTGGCGAGAGTAGCGTCTCCTTTAGCGGCCACAAGTCTGCAGTGACAGCCATAAATTACGATGGTCTTGGGGCCAGACTGGTGACTGGGTCAAGGGTGAGATGAGAGAAATACTGTTATGTTTTTTGATCTTGATGATCCTTTTGGTTTGGAGTATTTACATCAGTGGTATTGTCTTCTGGCAGTGTTTTTTTCCTTACTCCTCTGCCTGGCATACTTTCCAGTTTTTAATGATTTGGTGGAAAGTGCCAGTCTTTAAATCCTTGCATTATAAGGTAAACTTGGGTCCTACTCCTCTGCCTAGGACACAGACGTGATTGTGTGGGATGTGATTAACGAGTGTGGCCTGTATCGGCTGAAAGGCCACAAGGACGCCATCACTCAAGTGCTGTTCCTGAAGGACAAGAATCTGTTGGTCACCAGGTAGTGTACTGCTATTGTGCCTGAGACCGTGAGCTGCAGATGGGACATCCTGCCCGACCGTTTATCCTGGGCTGTAGGCAGCATGTTGTTTAAGGGCAGGGACTTTAAACTGGCAACTTTTCAGGTGACTCCACCTGAATTGCTTCAGTACATATTTAGTTGTGTAAACGTGTGTAGGCCAAGCTAAAAAAAAAAAACAACGCAATGTGATTTTTGTAAGTTTGTATTTTGCTTACAAGAATTTCTTATGACTGGATATGCAGTTTCAGATTGACGGGGAAAATTTATCAGAAAGATGTCACCTCCCAAATAAAGACATCCTTTTCAAATACAGCCAATGCAATGTTTTACAGTTCAAAGGACACATTTGTGAAATGGTGGGACCTGGATACACAGCACTGCTTCAGGACCATGGTTGGTCACCGCAGTGAGGTGAGTTCTACTCTCCTGTTACTGAGAGCTTTTTGAGGCAAATGCAGCACTACTGATTGGAAATGGAAATGGAGATGTTCATGAATAATGCAAGTCTGAATTGTATTTTGTATGTGGAGTTCCAGACTGAACAGCCACTACTTGAGGTGCGATCTAGTTCGGTCACCAGTTTGTCCATTTGTCTCCCAGGTGTGGGGGCTGGTTCTGCTGAATGGGGAGAAGCAGCTGCTCACGGGCTGTGCTGACAGCGAGCTGAGGGCCTGGGACATCAGATACCTGGAGCCGGTAAGGGCCGCTTTCTGTGTAGAGCCCCTTATGCTACGTCATTGAACCTGAGGCACTACTCCTGAATTAGGTTGTTTGTCTGAATCCTAAAAATGTAATAATGTGATTTTGAGGTTCACTAGCTTAAAGGGGCAGTTCATCCTAAAATCAAAAAATAACATTTTTCAGATGAGCTGTAGTGTTGTTGATCCATCTAGATCAGGGGTGTCAAACTCCAGTCCTGGGGGGCCGGAGCCCTGTGTAGCTTAGTTCTTTCCATGTTCCACCACAAAAGATTCAGCTCAAGAGCTGTGTGGTAAGTAGCACAGGGAGGTACACGGAGTTGAATCAGGTGTGTTAAATGAGGGGAAACCCAGAAATACGTAGGGTTCCGGCCCTCCAGAACTGGAGTTAGACACCCCTGATCTAGATAGTTGTGGTGAGAGTTGTCTAGTTTTGGAGGTATCAGAAGTAGAAATGTCAGGCTTCTTGCAAGTGTAATAGGACTGAATGTCATTCTTTCTGGGTAGAATGAAGCGCCAAATAAATACATTTGAAAAATTCAGCAGCAATGTTGCTAGAAATCATGACCTAGTTACTCAGGATAATAGTGAGCAGTTTCATGTAGGACTTATTTTCTTTCTACTGAACTCCATACACCAGCCATATCAGCTTTCAGAAGATAGTGCCCGGGTGTACATGCTTCAGACAGGGTGAGTCGGTGTAAACATCAATGGCATCTTCATTGGCTGAGCTCTCATGTTGGCTAGCTCAGTGCTGCTAGCGGTATTGGATGGCATCAGCTACCAACAATAACAAATTGCAACAATGCTGTCTTAGTGAATAGTAATAATAGCACAATATTGTTAGCTCACCTTGCTGTTGAATTTTTCAAGTATATTTTTTTGGCTTTTCATTCTCCCCAGAAAGAATGCCATTCAGTCCCATTATATTCGCAAGAAGCCTGACATTTACACATTCGATATCTTCAAGACTCTCACCACAACAATCTACATGGATAAATACCATTTCTAAAGAATATATATATTTTTATGTTGTCATGAACTGCCCCTTTAAGGTGTCGGTGGGTCTTAAAGCACAGTCACTGCTGTTAACCAGACACATCAAGCATCACTGTTTGTTTCTGTAGGCCACCTAAGTAAAGATGTGTGCTCACACAGCAGCAGTGGATGTGTATTAACCATATTAAAGTGGTGGGTGAACAAATCCCCTCCCAAATGACCTGTCTTAGCCAGGATTGTGCTTGATTAGATCTATGCTCATTTGCTCTTTTTTGAGTATCCCGGATGTTTTCACTGTTTTTCTGAACCAGATTTTCAGGTAAACATATTCAAACTTGCGTTCTTTAATTGAAATTCAGGTTATGGTATTCAGGTAATGATATTAAAGTTCAGGGTAACACATTCAAAGTTGGACTGTGGTGAGTCTGATTTGATACTGTCAAAGTGGGCCATGGAATGATGCAACAGGTCCTTCGATTTCTCAGGGACTGGAGCACGGGGAGCCAAAGGAGAAAAAGGTGAAAGGGCTACTAAGTGAAGCTGAGGAGAGAGATGTAGGACCGGACGAGGATCCTGAGGAGGTGCGTTTTAAAGGCCTCACCTTCCTGGTCCCCGTGAAACCTACCTGATTGCTGTGTTGTTGTTTGTATTTGTGACCGTATAGATGTGGTTTAGACTCAGATTTTTTAACCTCTCCTTTTTTAGAGAATCCTGACCTGCAAAAAGGCAGGCTCCATTCTGAGAAAAGCCAGGGACAGAGTGGTTACCCTGGTAGCTGATCCCAGAGCCAAAGTGCTGCTCTGCCACGTGAGTACAGCCCCTTAACAGTGTTTTCCTACACTGTGTGTACCAACACAGGCATCCCAGCAGGGGGTGCATGTGAGTGAAGAGATTTCCCAGCAATTATTTAAGGGAAATGTGGAAAGCTTTTGTGTGTCTTTACACTGTAGTGTGTATAAAAATGAACCCCAGATGTTGTATGATTGAATACATATGAAGTAATATCTAAAATAGTCAGAAACAGATTGCATTAATAACTGGTTTGGTCGTGAATTATTTTTGCAGTCAGTGTTTAATAAACAGCAGTTCATGTCAGGCTCCGCAGGTAAATGTAGTAGGTCACTGAATGTGATTGGTTGGTTATTAAGTGTGTCGTCTTGCTGGGAGAAGGCCAGTGATTGGTTGTCATTAGGTGAGTTACCAAGTGATGTGGGTTATCTGACAGGGGGTAAGCCTCTGATTGGTTGCCTAATTAGTGTGGTCCATTTGTCTCTCTTAAGGGAACAGATGCCATATTAGAAGTCTTCACTGTGTTGTCTGAAGAGGAGGTGCAGAGGAGGATGGAGAAGAAGCTGAAGAAAGCAAAGAAAAAGGCCAGGTCAGATGAGGGGGGGTGTCAGATCTCAAACAGCCAAAAGCATTTTCTCATCAGATAACTGTGGAGGATGCTTTGAGGGCCATTTCCCTGATTCTCTAAGGTAAATAGTGCCATATTTAGGTTGCTTTGTGGGCTTCAGTTACTTTCCTGTTTTCCTTTTCATTTTATAAGTAAATCAGTACAGCACCTGCTTTGTAAGTATATCTTATGTACTTACAAAACGCAGTGTATGACTTTTGACCCCCCATCCTTGAATTGCCACTGTTACAGGGCCCAGGCCGGAACAGATGAAGTTTTGGAGCCGGTGGTGGAGAGGCAGCTGAGTGATGAGATTCTAAACTTGGCCACTATTAAAGCTTCCTCCAAGATCAGGTTAGCTGTAACACCCTATATATGTTAACCTAGGGGGCCTGAAGTAATCATGAAGATAAGTAATGGTCCTTAACCACTGTACCCCCTGTTGTTGGGACAGATCGGCAGACTGCCTCCTGTCCCCCAATGGAGAGATGAAAGTGGCCCTGCTTCTGCAGAACAACACTGTAGAGACATACAGCCTGAGCACGACAGAGAAGAGCCCCCAAGGCACCAAGACAGCACGGCTGACGCTGAGTGGGCACCGCACCGATGCACGTACCCTGGCCTTCAGCTCGGACAACATCGCTGTGCTTTCTGCCTCGGGGGACACAGCCAAAGTGTGGAACAGGTGGGGCCTGGTTTGTGTCTTACCTTACTCACTAGAGCTTAGGAGTGGTGCTCAGTCAGAGGTGGGTTTGGTTTGGATGCAGCTTACTCATGCATAGTCCTTAAAAGAACATGGTCAGACAATGGTTAACAGTCACCAGTGCTCTTCAGTGCAGACTGAGTTCGATTTACATTAATGATATTGACACCAACAGATACAGTAAACTGGTTAAATTTGCAGACGACACCAAGGGGGGTGGTGTAGCAGATACTGATCTAGCAACAGAGAGGCTACAATGGGATCTGGATTTAATTAGGGACTGGGCTGATACTTGGCAGATGAAATTTAATGTAGATAAATGTAAGGTAATCCATGCAGGGAGCAGAAATATAAAGTACAGATATTTTAT
>JABJVO010000036.1:1143893-1164084 GCA_026770805.1 Boulengeromyrus knoepffleri
GGAACCAATTAATTGGTTTTCCATTATTTCTTATGGGAAAAATTCGATCAGAACTCGAACTTTTTAGGATTCAATCCGGAGTCCGGAACGGCTTAAGTTCGAGAACCGAGGTACCACTGTATTCAGTTTTGATAAATTTGAAAATGAAAATAAGTTTTGTATAAAAAAACATGAAGTTAAATAATGGGGGAATTACAGAATCCATTTGTAGGCTGTATTAACACAGTAGAAGCAGTGACAACAGGCTCTTGATTGAAACGGAAAAAGTGGCCAAAGGTAGGCACTGATATCAATTCGGCTATCATTGACCAGATGAGTCGGAGGCCTGGCATTTTTCACACGAATGCGGTGTAGTTGTGCACAGTGTGAAATATACAGCAACAGGCCCATTGGCATGCACAACATGCAAGTATCAGCATTCCAAATGGAAACATCCTCATGCAACATGAGGTAGCTTACATTTGCTTACTAGTTTGAAACATGTAGATGGCTATATTTATCACAATAACAATACTTCATATGCACTGTTGTTTTGTCTTCAGAAGAAGCATTTTTTAGACAATACATTTTCTGCAACAAATATTAGGCGCATCTATATATTTATATTTATATATGGTTGAGGGACCAGTCTGCCATTGCAGTGACAATATGCTGTTGTGTAATATATGCTGGTCGTTAAACATGTTTTGCACTTTTCATTAAACATGTTTTGCACTTTTCATTAAACAGTTTTCTTTGCACTGTTAAATAAGTTCTAGCAAAAATAGGCTATAGAATAACCAAATATTATGATAGAAAAAGTTGAATTTCAAACTATTAAGTAGGTGCAGTCCTAGAGTCCAGGAAAGTAAAGGAGGTTTGTGATGATAATACTCCTCAGCGATGTTTTATAACTAATGTTAGCAGCACACTCATCTAGATCACCTGTTTGTGTGTGTGTGTGTGTGTGTGTGTGTGTGTGTGTGTGTGTGTGTGTGTGTCGGTTATATATATATTGCATTGTGGGGACCAGATGTCCTTACAATATGATAAAAACCTGTTATTTTAACATTGTGGGAACTGCCTTTTTGGTCCCCGCAAGGGGAAACTCAGTTTTATAAAAATCTGTGACTGCAATCAAAAAAGTAAAAATTTCTTGTATTTTGTTTGGTTGCTTATGGTTAAGGTTGTCGTAGCTGGGATTAGGGTTATGCCTATTGAAATGAATGTGTGTGAGTGTTTGCCATGCCCACCAGGAGGCTGATGGTGAAGCACACACGGACGCTGCAGCTGGACGAGGATGTGCTCTGTGTCCGTTACACTCCTGACCAGCGGCTGCTGGCTGTCTCCCTGTTGGACTGCACCGTCAAGGTGTTCTACGCTGACACACTGAAGGTGCAATCCCTCTCCCTCTCCTTCAGCCAAACGGATCTGCATGACTCTTCATTTTGTTTACAAAAACAGATGTTCAACTTGCTCTACAAGGCCTATAATTAATATGTGTGGTGTTATTGATTGTGCTCCTCCTTGAATAATTCTGTGAATTATTCTTGTGTGAGACCTGTTGTCATTTGGTGACATGCTATATAAGATATCCAAGTTTCGGCAAGGGTGATTCACATGCTACCTGTTTCTCTGCTCCAGTTCTCTCTGTCGCTGTATGGACACAAGCTGCCAGTTCTCTGCATGGATATCTCTCATGTGAGTGATGGCCTGTCAGCCTCTGCTTATGAATTTCCGTAATCATTATCATCCATATTATCTTACAGCCCACAATTATATAGGCAGTTATATAGCTAGAGGAGAAATATTATTCAGGTGTTTGGTGGATAGCAAAATGAGTTAGTGTTTGTGTGTCCATGTGCTTCGCAGGACAGCACCCTCATTGCTACTGGCTCTGCAGACCGCAATGTCAAAATTTGGGGTCTAGACTTTGGAGACTGCCATCGATCCATGTTTGCGCATGATGACAGGTAGCATTCTGGGGTTTCCCCTTTGACGTAACGGCTGTCTGAAGCTGAGCTTCATAAAGACTTCAAAAACACAAGTGCAGTTCACTGAGGCCTTCCTCATAATGTCTTCCTTTCAGCGTCATGTTCCTCCAGTTTGTACCTAAAACCCACCTCTTCTTTACGGCCGGGAAGGACAAGAAGATCAAGCAGTGGGATGCAGACAAGTTTGAGCACATCCAGACATTAGAGGTAATGCTCCACTTTAGAATCCATTTCTGAGCCCCAGGATCTGATGTCTCCATAATTTACCACAAATATTTTTGCTCTGAAAATGAGCAATTTATTAACATATGCTAAAAATAAACCTATAAACAGTGAAGAGTGCTGGACTTCTACTTGATCCCCGTTCTCTTGTGTTAACCTCCAATCCCAATCCCTGACTCCCTGGCTTCAGGGCCACCACCGAGAGGTGTGGTGCCTGGCCATCAGCCCCAATGGGGACCACCTGGTCTCATCATCCCATGACAAGTCTCTGCGGCTGTGGGAGAGGACCAGGGAGCCCATCATCTTGGAGGAAGAGAGAGAGATGGTGAGACTGGAAGACAGTGGTAGTGTTGAGGCATGAGCAGAGAAAGACAGTTAAAATGTGGGCGGGAAGAGGAAACAGGCATTTGGGGAGGAGGGTGGGCTTGATGTGCTGAGGAAGGTGTTCCCCATTGAGAGGTGGTTTATTTGCATTCACTATTTTTTCCTCTCCAGGAGAGAGAAGCCGAGTTTGAAGAAAGCATGGCAAAAGGGGAGGAGCCAGTGGTAAATTGTGTTTCAGTCTCTAGTCCTCTGTGTCCCTGACTAAAACACTGCATCTGATTACATATGAAGGGTGATTTGTGAGGACTTGTTAAGCTGTCCATTTGGTTAAACTGTCCATTTACTCTGCATTCTAGGTTCCTGGTGAGACCACAGGAGAAGCAGGTCCTGCTGGGAAGAAAACCATGGAGACAGTGAAAGCTGTGAGTGTCTGCAGGAGGCTGGGGTGACGACTAACATATTGACCAGTGTGTGTTGATCAGAATGTGTCTTTGCCTCTAGGCAGAGCGTATAATGGAGGCTTTGGAGCTCTACAGAGAAGAGACCAAGAATCTGGAGGATCACCAAGCAGCGTGCAAGGCAGCAGGGAAGCAGGTGAGCCACCTGGACAGGGCATGGTCACCTAACACATCACACTGAATGTGCTCCTCCTTGCATTTTCACCATTTTGAAGTACACTGGCAGTGTTGTGCGTGAATGCGTTCAATGAACTGTGTTCATTGAACACATTCATATTTTTCGTGAACGCTGAACTGAACGAATCGGTTTACAAATTATGAACGTGAGTGACGTTCGCTCTCGCGAGACTGAACGCTGCTCACGTTTTATGACGGTTTTAAAGTTTGCCGATTACAGGCTAGTATGGCTGGTGCTTCGAGTTCGGTCGCTTCTGCGGAAGGCAGTTTGTTTAAACATTTGAGTCCGTTTTTTTCTTAAGAAATCAGTGTAGAATTAGATAGGAAAAACCACACATTTTTATGTGAATTATGCCCACCTGGTTTGAAAAAGCAAGTCCGGATGTGGAGTTAAAGCATAAAAGCAGTTTTAGGGAAGCAAAAAACTTAACAAAGTATAAAACTGAAAAAACAACCACAAAGTTCACTGTTAGCATAACATGACACAAGTGGTAAGATCGATTCTCAACCTCAGAATTGGTTTTTAATGTAACAATCTTTTTAATGAAACTCATGTCTCTGATTGTTCAGTGGTATATGACAGATAGGAGGAGAAAACTGAAGGAGGTTCAGATAGAAAGATATATTGAAAATGTTAATAAAAACAAAAACAAACGAATGAACGTAAACTAGTTCATTTTTGGAGCTGTGAACTTAGTTCAGAATTAAAAAAAATGAACTATGAACATGAACTAGTTCATTTTTATTTGAATGAACTGAACTTTGAATTAGTTCTTTTTCAGTGTGAACTGGCACAACACTGCACACTGGTACTAACTGGGCCTCTTGTTTCCCAGTTGCGACCACCCAAGCTGAATCCCATCCTTGTGGCCTTTGGAAACACAGTGAGTAAAACTTCAAACCAGAAGTTTCATAACGGCTTGTAAATACAGATACAGAAACGCATCTGGCCATTATTATGTGGAACATGATTAACTCCTGAATTGTTCTCTTATTTCTGTTTGGTTTCTTTTCCAACAGCCTTCACGCCATGTGCTGGAAATCATAAAAAAAGTCAAATCCAGGTATTACATATTTTTTATTTAGCCTGAATTTTGTTTTGTATAACAGTAGGTTGTAACAGCACACAAAATTCACATTTCAGTATACTCTTTGGTTTTGAGTTCCTGGTTTTGTGCAATTTTGGTGCAGCAGGGAAAACCAGGATTTGTTTTGAATTTTATTTATTTGTAAAACTGCAAATAAATATGTAAATTAAGTAGACATTCAAATAAAACTGCAACATAATCAACATAATGAACTAGATGTTGTCTAAATCCTGCGTTCTCTACTACTAAATACAGTTGTGTATCTGTAGAAATAAACACCCCTAACAGGCGTAGCCTTTTTAAAAAAAACAAAAACACACACACACACACACACACACACACACACATATATATATATATATATATAATACATACATAATGTTTTCCATGTTGAACATTTACTTGTGAATTTGTGTTCTGCCTGTGTTGAGAAATGTATTAATTTCTCTCATTGTATGTACTGAACCAAAAAACAACGTAACTGGACTGCATGTGATAAATGCATGTACTATTACAGCTCTAGTCTAAATTAAAATGTCAGTTCTTTTGCATAGCAAGCAGTCCGAATATGCATCTTTTAACATTAATTTGTATCATTAATACTGATTACTTTATATCCTTACCTTGCCATTTCTCTTCCATAGTACATACCTGCATATGATTCATTTCATGCTTCTCCAGACCTGGGTCATTGGTACTGAGAGGGCTTTTCTGACTTTGTGTGTCCTTTACACAAGCTGTTAAAGTTTTTGTGTGAAATGGGGAGTCTTGACTTGGTTCGCTGTGCTTTGCTGATGGTTGTTTGTTGTGTTCTAACCATACAGTGAACTGGAAGTGTCCCTTCTGGTGCTGCCATTCCAGTACATCCCTGACCTGCTCTCCCTCTTCAATGGGTTCGTCCAGGATGGCCTAGAGGTTGAGCTGGTCTGCAGATGCCTCTTCTTTTTGCTCAGGTATGTATCATTTGAACCAGGGCTGGTTTAACCCTCTGGGCTCTAGGGGTAGGGAACACACTTTCACTGACTGGGGCATGGTCACACATTTCATTCAATATCATAAACTTAATTCATGGCAAATAAATTATTTCTTATATATTTGTTTTGGCATTAAACTCATCTTAATCTTAGTGTACTTTGTAAATATGTCAGATTTATGTGAAGTTTGTAATTTGACATCAAAGTAATAGACATTGCAAAATGCAGTTTGGAACACTTGCAGAAACATTATAAAAGTTCATAGTAAGCAATGGTGGAAGTTTGTTTTGATGCCAGATATCTGATCACCAAAGTCTCATGAAGAGGACTAAGTGGTGTAGTTGCAACATTCAGTTGGATAAATAAATAAGAAAAACCGAACTCGTGTCACTATTTCTGGCTCCTTCCATTGAATATGTAGTAACTTTCATGTGTTTGAATGAGCCATTGACAGCTGGCCACACCCCCCTTTTATGGCGCTGATGGGGATGTATCTGGATCGCGTTTCACTGTTGCGTTCATCAAATTACCATGCGAATGCGATTGAATGCGATGAATATGCGCTAATGCGGCTATTTAGAAAACCAATAGCGATCTTCAGGTGAGGGCGGTACTACACGCCCCCAATGCAGGTAAAACAAAATAAGGTGACATGGTTTCATTTTTTGCCTATTTAACCTAATTTAAAAAACTTTAATACTTCCGACAATGGACACTTTGAAAAGAAGACAGATTATGGATTTAGTCAGTGTTTTTTTCATGTTTCTACAATAAGATTTCAGCGAGTTATGACCTGAAATACACAAGAAAGATACGTGGCATTGCCAACGATGCCCTCGTGCCCAGAGGGTTAAAATTAGTTTGCAGAAGTTTTTCATGGTTCAGCCAGATGTCAGCCATTAAATGCAAGTCAGGTATATGGTGGTCATGTGCTGTTTATCCAAGGTCACGTAGGCGTAAGTAGTTTGATATTTATAATGCTCAAGTCTACAAATGAATGTAGTTGTATGTATTCTATGTTTACTTTTGTATAGTATAATTTTTTTCTGGTAATAGTCCTACTAATGAAAGGATCATGCTGTGTTATTAGAGATGCATAAGTAGTCTCTTCCCCCCCACTCCAGAATTCACTTTGGAAGAATATCCAGCAATCAGATGCTGCTGTCAGTTATTAACGACCTGAGGACAAACACAATCTCCAAAGTGCGGGAGATTAGGGTGAGTGATTCATCAGGAGCATTGGGGGGCAATTGGGAAGCCTTTTCTCAGATAGGGTGTGCAGTTCTGGGATTGTGACCACCCTTTGGTGGGGTGAACTGTGAATCTTTCTCATTGGAATTGACTGGCAGATGTCCTTTGTGAAAGGCCCATACTGACTTTCTTCGTTCTCTATCAGGATGTACTTGGTTTCAACAGCGCTGGGCTACAGTACCTGCAGCGTGAAGTTGAGGCCAGGGAGGATGTGATGTTCTTTACAGATGCCACTGACCGTTTTGAAGAGAAGAGGAGGAAGAGGAAGAAGAGGGAGAGAGCCATCCTCACCATTGCATGAGATGGACCTCTCCGCCTATGGACCATACAAACCTCAGTGCATGTGTGGCTACATAGACCTGTTGAGCCCGAGATCATGTTAAAGCCTGTCAGTCTATGTTAGAATCCATGAAAATCATCCAGATTTTCCAGCGATGATTTTATTATACAGAAACCAGTAACATAATAGCTCAGCAGCTGCATGGAACTCATCAGAAGTCAGTGTCCTCGCTAGTGTCAGGTTTTGGCAGGTTGGTTGGTTTCTTGTTGCATTTTGAAATGTTGAACTTTTAAAATCTCAAAGATTGTGTACATGCATATGGTTCATAAAACAATTTTTTTAAAGTACTGAAATGAAGCTTACATTCCATTTTGATGGTGATCCACAAGACACTAACAGACTTCATGACCACCCTGTAGGAGCTGTAGTGATTTAAGTATCAGTGGCCCTTTGTAGCTAGAATGAAGGCTAGCCAGAGTATTCTACTTTTAAGCTGAGTACTTCCTACACAGCAGGAACCCCAAAGATTCTGGGGAAGATGCACACCACCTCTGTCTTTTTTCTTATACCACATTCATACATCTGACAGGAAACCAAATGCTAGAATAGCACAACAGCGCTGGGCTACAGTACCTGCAGCGTGAAGTTGAGGCCAGGGAGGATGTGATGTTCTTTACAGATGCCACTGACCGTTTTGAAGAGAAGAGGAGGAAGAGGAAGAAGAGGGAGAGAGCCATCCTCACCATTGCATGAGATGGACCTCTCCGCCTATGGACCATACAAACCTCAGTGCATGTGTGGCTACATAGACCTGTTGAGCCCGAGATCATGTTAAAGCCTGTCAGTCTATGTTAGAATCCATGAAAATCATCCAGATTTTCCAGCGATGATTTTATTATACAGAAACCAGTAACATAATAGCTCAGCAGCTGCATGGAACTCATCAGAAGTCAGTGTCCTCGCTAGTGTCAGGTTTTGGCAGGTTGGTTGGTTTCTTGTTGCATTTTGAAATGTTGAACTTTTAAAATCTCAAAGATTGTGTACATGCATATGGTTCATAAAACAATTTTTTTAAAGTACTGAAATGAAGCTTACATTCCATTTTGATGGTGATCCACAAGACACTAACAGACTTCATGACCACCCTGTAGGAGCTGTAGTGATTTAAGTATCAGTGGCCCTTTGTAGCTAGAATGAAGGCTAGCCAGAGTATTCTACTTTTAAGCTGAGTACTTCCTACACAGCAGGAACCCCAAAGATTCTGGGGAAGATGCACACCACCTCTGTCTTTTTTCTTATACCACATTCATACATCTGACAGGAAACCAAATGCTAGAAAGATATTTTATTCATTGTCACATATTATGCATAAAGCATAGCTATAAATAGCACAGTTCAGACCAGTTTCCATGTTGACTCCATCTTGTCAGGATTGCAGTTCAGCATTTTCAGGAAGAAAATGGGACATAGATCTGTTCTTCAGCTAAAAGTTTAAAGAGAGAGAGAGAATGCTTTAAGACACTGCATTTTAAACATTAAGGGGTGTTCCACAAAGCAGGATTTCTTGTTAACTGAGATAACTTAAGCTGGATGTCATGATGTTCAGTAGGAATCCTCCTTACCTAAACTCTTGTTGGACAATCATGACTTCTAGATAAGTTAACCCAGCTAATAAGAAATCCTGCCAGTTTTTTTTGGGACTCGAGTGCAGTAGGTGACACAATGGTTTACAATTAAGATCTTGTCACCCAAGTGCAGAGGAGGCGTGTCCCTTGGTAAAATTTGTGGACCAGGGAAGCAGGGATTCTCTGTAAATCGTTGCAAATTTTGCGTGATCATCTGTTATCAAAACAGGCACTCTGCCCAGTTTGCTGGCTAAATGACAGCCTCAACTTAGACCTACCAGGAAGCCATCTCCGGAACTAGGGGACCCCCTTCTGGACCTCAGCCATGTCCATCCTTCCCCGCTGGCTGTCTTGCTGTACCCTGCTATCGTACAGCTTCTCTGACAGCACTGGTGCAGGATATGTTAAGGAACTGGCTTTGACTAGGAGTATTTCAGCAAAGTCTGGAGAATGGCAGGACAAAAGAAGTGGCTAGGGCAGACCTGGGTAAATCTAGGGCCTATGTGAGTATTAAAAAAAAAAAAAAAAAACAGGAAAATTTCATGTTCAAATCTATTAAGATTTTTTTTGCCCACACATATCTCTTTGAATTAATAATACATACAGCTCTGGAAAAAAAAATTAGACCACTCCATATTTTTTAAGAATCTGCATTGTTAAATCCTGGTTTATTCCTGATTCTACTGCCAGAAGGCTACACTGAGCAGCAGGATGCTTCCAGGCTCAAAAATTCAGCATTACACAAGAATAAAAGACAACATTGCACTAGAACAAGGTGAAGCAGGAGAAACACAGTGACAGAAGCTAACTTTCTAATGCCAGAGTTGACGGTCAGCTTATCCAACAGTGCCTCATGAATCAGGGGATGACATGAAGTGACCTTCAAAAAGAGTGGGGAAGATTAAGTGGTATGAAATGCACTGCTAGGACAGTTAGGGCTGCTAGGACTCTTGGAAGCCCTTCATCAATGAGAAGCAGGGGAGAGCCAGGCTTTTGCAAACAATGCATATTTTACACAGACACATTCCCATAAACAGAATTAAGTGAAACTAAAAAAGTTGCTGTTGTCTCAACATTTTGTCCAGAGCTGTACATGAGTTATAACAACACATATAAGTTAATCATGAAAAATGCACTGAGTTATGCGTGTATTTTCAAAAAAGGGAAAAGCAAAATCTAAGTCTATTATTGTAGCTTTCATGGGACATGAAAATAATCATTAACAAATGGCCCCTGTTAATATGATGAAGTATGGATTTGGTATGGAAGAGATGCCAGGCCAGACAGGACAAACACACATCTGAATTCATTTGTAAAGGAAAAACGCTATCCCCAAAAACGACAACCTTAACCATAAATAACCAAACAAAATAGAAGACTTTCTGGCATTTTTAGGCTTTTGATTGCACTCACAGATTTTTTATTTTTTTTTAAATTGAGTTTCCCCTGTGGGGACCAAAAATGCCGCCCCCACATGTCAAAATATCAGGTTTTCATCCCATTGTGGGGATATTTGGTCCCCACGATGTAATATATACATATCACACACACACACACACAGATATAGTTCTCATAACTGATGTTACTCCTCCCAATGAAGCTAAATGATGAATGGCTGTAGGATATTTGCAGACACAGGAAGGTAGAGGATCTCTGTCTCTGTGAGAATCTCTATCTGGTGAGAGAGGTGAGCCTCTTTGTCTGGGTCCTGAGGCTCCTGAGCAAATAGTTGAACCTGCAGGTCTGTCTTCATCCCTGCTGCCACCTGCAGGACAGAGAGAAAGATGAACAGAGTAACAGAAGACAGACATGGTGGCTTGATATATAGTATAAAGACAGACAGTCTGCCAAGGGGGAACACTGCCACAGTGGCAAATGGTAACAGACTCACAGGGCCAGGCTGGTAGGTTACTCTGAGGCCAGTGGAAGGAGGCGCCTGCTTCACACTGAACCTGGAACGGCAGGGAACAGTGAGATTCAGGCATACGCTGCAGGTACTGCTATGTCCTCCCTTCAACAATTATGATCAAAGGATGATGAATAGCACATAGGAATCAATTGCCATCTTGACCTGACTCTGTTAGACTCGGCTGTGAGCAGGTGCATCGAGGCAGGTCATGGTGTGGGGTCCTTACCTGCAGGAGTCGAGTCCTACGTTTCTGATGATTACAGGCACAGAGTAAGTAGCCCCACCCCTCAGCATGCCGAAGTCTATGTTAGTGGGGAGCAGTTCAAACCCCCGCAGGGCGGCCTTCGCAACCCCGGCCAGGGCCGACACCGACGCGGTGCGCAGAGTCCTCCTCACAGGCTCCTCGGCTCTTAGAAACTGGCCAAAGGAAGGCAAAAACCGGAGAATGGCCGAATGTGCCATGTCCAATGCAGTGATACACAGAAGACTAATACAATAAAAATGGTTAAGTTCTCATGTCACTTAGAATGCATTTTTTAATGGCTCCAAGAGTTCATAGTTTAAATCAGTGTTTCCCAACCCAGGAAGCTGGGAGGGAGCAAAACCCTGGACTGTCAGCAGCCATACCGCCTGTAGTTCAGACTATATAATCCATCTGAAGCTAAGCAGGTTTGGGCTGGGTTAGTACTTGGATGGGAGACCAACAAGGAAAGCTTGGTTGCTGCTGGATGAGGTGTTGGTGTGGCCAACAGGGTAGCTGATCCTGTGGTCTGTGTGGATCCCAATGTCCCAGTGCAATGATAGGGACACTGTGCTTTAAACATGGTGCTGTCCTTCGGATGAGATGTAAAACTGAGGTCGTAAAAAAATCCCTGGGCACCTTTCAAAAGAGTAGGGGTGATACCCCAATGCCCTGGCTAAAATTGCCCTCTGTGGCCCTTTCAAATCTGGCTTCCTAACCATCCCCTGTATCTAATGGGTGAATTCTCTCCTGCCCCTTCACCACATTAGCTACTGTGTGGGAAGTGTACTGGCACAGAATGGCTGCTGTTGCATCATCCAGGTGGGTGCTTCACAGTGGGGGGTGAAGTGGTTCTGTAAAGCACTTTGCGTGTTGTGAAAAGCGCTATGTAAATGTGACTTTCATTCATTCTGTCTAGGGGTCCCCAAGGACCACGTTGGGGAAAAACTGGTTTAAATGGGGAAGGTGTGTGTACTGGTACCTTATGATTGGGCAGGCTCCAGGGCCTGGCAGTGAGGAGAACAGGGGGCAGGCACACCCTCTCCTTGCGTGGGCTTCCTGTGACATCCATGGCCAGGCTGAGTGATCTGCCTCTCCTCTTTGTCACAGACAGTGGCCCCTGCAAGCTCACACCTAAAAGAAGACCATTAAAGGTCACCTTTGGGTTAATGGTTGACTAGTGATGTAGATTCCCTGCAAATGTCCTGTCTGTTGCACTAAAGCATCTCCAAACATGACTGTAAGATGAGAACATCCTGTCTCAGAGACACTGCTAGTCCATTCATTCAATGTCTGTTGCATGCGTAGCAGGAACTAACCTTCTGAATCCTGGGGTCCTTGTCTCCTGAAGTCCCTATATCTAGGGTCCAGTGGAGGGACCTCCATCTGCACCTCAGAGCTGAGATCATGGCCATTCGCTGAATAAGATACATCAGAAGTGAGCCTGACCCAAGGTGCCAAGGTCACATACAGTCAGACCTAGACCACTGTATAAAAAACCAACACTGGGGTAGAGGCTCTCGAATGATGTTAACACTTAAGGATTCAAACTAACAGTGACCGTCATCTATCTGTGCTCTTATTTGGTTTCTAAACAGCTGTGTTGGGTAGGGCTACACTATAGATATAGTAAAATTAACAGAACTTCTACTGTCCATGAAATACATAGCATTTCATATACTTACACTAGCATATGCCTATGGTAGTAAATATTATGACACCTGACTGGACTGTGACATTTACAGTATCTTGCAAAATTATCCACCCCCCTTGGTGTTTGTCCTGGGGGGGGGGGGGGGGTTAGCACCCTTTTATTTACACAACATGCCTACCACTTTAAAGATGGAAAATATTTTTTATTGTGACACAAGCAATAATTAAGATTAAAAAACAGAAATCTTAAGTGTGCATAGGTATTCACTCCCTTTACTTTGAAACCCGTAAATAAGAGCTGGTCCAACCAAATAACTTTATAAGTCACAATTAGTTGATTAAGATCCATCAGTGTGTGATCAAAGTGTCACATGGTCTGTCACATGACATCAGGATAACTCAACCTGTTCTGATAGGACTCTGCCTCTTCAATACTACTAAGCAAGCAACATGAAGACCAAGGAGCATTCCAAAAAGGTCAGAGACAAAGTTATGTAGAAGTATAGATCAGGGTTGGGTTATGAAAACAGATCCCAAACTTTCAATATCCCATGGAGCACCATTAAGCCCATTATAGCAAAATGGAAAGTATATAGCACCACCACAAACCTGACAAGAGAAGGCTGCCCACCAAAACTCAAAGACCGGGCAAGGAGGGCATTAATCAGAGATACAACAAAGACACCAAACATAACACCGAAGAAGCTGCAAAGATCCACAGTGGAGATGAAAGTATCTGTCCATAGGCCTACTTTAAGCCATACACGCCACAAAGCAGGGCTTTATGGAAGAATGGCCAGAAAAAAGCCATTACATAAAGAAATAAAACTTGTTTGGAGCATGTGTCAGACTCCCCCAACACGCGGGAGAAGATTCTCTGGTCAGATGAGACTAAAACTGAACGTTTTGGCCACCATGGGAAATGCCATGTGTGGTGCAAACCCAGCACTTCCCATCACACCCAGAACACCATTCCCACAGTGAAGCATGGTGGTGTTTTATGAACGTTGCTATGGCAACGTTTTTCATCTGCAGGGACAGGAAAGCTGGTCAGGATTGAATGAAAGATGTTTGGCACTAAATACAAGGCAATTCTTGAAGAAAACCTGCCTGAGTCAGCCAGAGATTTGATGAAGGTTCACATTCCAGCAGGATAATGACCCTAAACATACTGCTAAAGCTACACTGGAGTGATTTACAGGGAAACACTCCAAATGTCTTGGAATGGCCTAGTCAACGCCCAGACCTCAATCCAATTGAGAATCTGTGGCATGATTGAAGATTGCTGTAGACCCTTCTAACTTGAAGGAGTTGGAGCAGTTTTGCCTTGATGAATGGGCAAAAATCCTAGTGGCTAGATGTGCTAAGCTAAAAGAGACATACCTCAAGAGACTTGCACCTGTAATTGCAGAAAAAGGTGGCTCTAGAAAGTATTGAATTTGGGGGGTAAATACCTATGCACACTCAAGATTTCTGTTTTTTTATATTAATTATTGTTTGTGTTACAATAAAAAAAAACATTTTGTACCTTTAAAGTGGTAGGCGTGTTGTGTAAATGAAATGGTATCAAACCCCACCCCCCAAAAAAAAATCCATTTTAATTCCAGATTGTAATGTGAGAAAACAGGACAAACACCAAGGACGATGATACAAGGAGGATACTTCTGCATGGCACTGTACATATGCAGTGCTCCCAATGTGAGTGTGACATACAGCTGGGCTCAGCAGCCTGCGAAGTGGGACTGACACACCATCCCTGGAATGCTGCATCACTTCCTGTGGCGTATGAAGGGCTTGGTTTCAAAGATTGCTTGGCTGCAGCAAGAACAAACAGACCAGATGTATTGTCCAGTCTCCAAGCACAGCTCTTTCACTCAAGTCAGGGAAATAAATACTGCTCTCATATTTAGAAGTAAACCTTTATCAGAACTCTTGTTTGCTCAGACACATTTCTTGGCACAGACAGTGCATAAATTGGTAGGTTTCTTTAATCAAAGCCTTCTTTAAAATGCCGAAAAGTTTTAAAAATGACTGTTACTTTATATTAAAGCTAGTTTGATTCAAGGGTGCAATAGTACAGCTCCTACTGAGATGTCTAACAGCAACACTGTTTGCTATCGTAAAAAGGACATGAATATGTGCATCAGGCACAGAAGACCTCTCTGAGCTGTGAATAAGTCACAAAAAAAAAGTCTGAGATGACATTACTGAGGGCACGGGTGTTACTGGCATCTTGAAGAAACTCTTGGATTTGTGGGTTTGGTCTCGACCTGGGAAGTGGTGGCAGTGCTTGGGAAAGAGCCTCCATGTCAGAAACCTTTAGGGGGAAAACACACACTGACAAGAGTGATATCAAAAACATTACTAATTTAGAACCAGGGGTCAGAAATGACTCAGAGGGGCATGTGAAGCATGCACAGGGCTTGATATACTGGGCACAGAGAGATCAGCCTTTGACCCTAAAAACAAGGCATTACATCACAATGTGGTCACAGGATACACTGGGCTAATATAGCCCAGGATACACAGCCTACGCAGCATAAGAATAAGGGTTTGACTCTAGCTGTTATGCTACACTCTTGGGTTTGCTGACACTGACGGTAACAGTACCTCCTGTGTGAACTGGAACATCCAAACGTCAGAGTGAAAATACGGCGACAAACGTCTGGTTCTCAGAGCTTCTCGCATCTGACACTCTTCTCGGAGCTCCTGTCTGGGTCACAGTGTCAAAGATTAAACAGTTTAAACAGCAGAAAACTAGGTAGAAGCGTAGACAGTTAGAAGGCCCTGATCCCATGAAGAATAATAACTTTCATTAGGTACAGAACAGTCATATCCATGCATGTTGAGGAGTAAACGCCTGCTCTAACATACCACTCAGGTTAACATAGCAAATGTGATGTGAGCATCTAGAACATTGACAGAGAGACTCTGTTACCTGTACTGCTCCATCTTTCTTGGCCACAAGGACTCCTCCTTTCTGCCAAGGTTGCAAGTAACAGTAAAAATGCTAATGGTGTACAAAATACAGTGAAAGACACTATGCACATTTGTTACAACTATATGTCCTTTTACAAAGTGTTTGAAACAAAATTCCATTTAGATTATACCTCAGTCAATGCACTGGCACAATTAGTCAGATTCAGCCATTTAAACACAGGTGTGAGAGACAGCAAGACAGCACAATGCCCCCCAAAACAGTAACCTGCCTGGAGCAGGAGAGGCTGGAGTACCCAGTGCTGTGGGGACTGGGAAATAGGACCACAGGACCTACCTGTCAAGGAGCCTGTTGAGACCAAAGCCATCTGCAACAGTGCCATCAGGTGGTGGCGATGGGGAGAGCGCTTGAGCATATAAGGCAGCCATGTCCACTATCATGTGACATGATCAATCAGGTCCACAACACATACCAGCGTGGTAGCCAGTCATATCAGCACAACACAATATATGCAAAATATAATCAGCGGTGAGCTGTTACTCTGTTCTCTACTAGTCTTATAATGCCTATAACAAACTCCTGGAGGCCCAGAGTTGTATCTGGAGCCAATGGACTTCATACACACCAGAGCCATTTCTCTCTTCCATGGTGTTGCTCAGGTCCTTCATGTCTGGCAGAGACTGGAGAGACCCCAGAGTGGCTCAGACTTGGTCAGTTGCTCTAAGAAGGTAATGTCAGCATAGTGAGGGCAGCTGCCTGCTCACCAGGACCAGGTGCAGGGGCTCAGCAGCGTGGATCCTCTCCTCCTTCTCATGTGGTTCCTTCACCTGCAGCTCCTCAGACAGGTGGGCCCTCCTCAGCAGGTGGTTTATGTATTCCTGCACCAGAAGGAGCAGTCAGGTACGTGCATATGATCAGTCAGGCAAAGACACGTGCTTAAGTTATAATAGGATGAGACGCATCTTCCCTTGGCCTTTGTATTGCCATTTGCCTACAACAAAAGTGAGGTTGCGCATCTTTCCCAGAAGCCAGATCAAGACTCCAAGTTCCCCTCATGGGAAATCTAGACATATCACCTTATACCAGGTCTGATCAGCTATGCCATACCAGCTTCTCAGCCTCACAGGCAAAGCAGGAGGAGAATAAAACTGTCAGCCTGCACTAAATGGGGAAATGAGGTCCCAAGGTCATGTAGGTGGCACTGTATGGCCATCATTCACCACTGAATTAACCCACTTCTGTTGTCATACTTTTGTGGTTCCCAATGAGTGATTTTCTTTGTGATAAAAGAAACAAGGCCTTGGAACATAGTGTGGGCAGGAATTCTGTGTACTATCAGTCTCTGAAAATGTATGGTCATAATGGCAACAGTTTCACAATGCAAAGGGTGAAAATGACCACTGTAAGGAAGGTACAGTGTGTGATGCAAAACATGGACTTTGAGTTGATAGTCCCCAGTATATAAAAGTTTGTCACCAGAGTGGACACTGATCAATTATACATGTGGGCTGCAATAAGAACACATCAGTCCCCCACCTTAAGGCGCCTCTCCAGCTCCTGCCGCAGCTGGCTGCTGATTGGCTGGTATTGTATGATATGGCGCACCTCCAGCAGTTCAGGGCAGGCTTGCAGGGGGGGGTGCAGGGGCGAGCGTTGCCTCTCACTCTGGCTCGGGTCCCTGCTCATGCAAGTGCCAGAAGGGGGGTCGGGCAGCTTGCTCTGAAAGCCCAGAATCGGCCAGCACAGTACAGTTTGTGTTACTTCAATAATAATTCAACAGTAATTTATAATTTTTTACAAGGGCCATGGATAACATTTTTCCATCGTTCTTTTTACAGCCAAAAAAGCAGACTCATTGTTCCAGTTCCTGAGTAAACAGAAACAACGTGAGAACTCCTTTTTAAACACACTGCATATAGCTACCTCTCTGGAGGGGATCAAGTCCCACTTCCTGGACCTGAGGTTGAGAGGCATGATGTCTGGGTTCTGCTTCTGGATGATCCAGCGAGAGGCGCTGTCCTTCAGGCAGGGCTTCAGCACTGTAATCCCCAGCACCCCTGAGGAACACAGGGCTACAGATGTCATTATGAGCCAATACACTGCCAGAAAGTCACTTTGTATGCAACTTCAAAGCTCAAGGATTTTATGTATGTGTACGTGGTTTCTGAGACTAGTGTATGTCACTCTAACATGGGCTATAAGACTGGTGACCCACCTGGAAACTCAGGCATCGCTTCCTTAAGCACCGCAACCTTTGGGTCAGCTTGTGCCTTGTCCAGGAAGTCCTCAACATCCTCCAGACTCAGCAGTTCAGTGCCAGAACCGTCAGGGTGGACAACAAAGAACCTGGAACACAGGTCATTCTGGGAGTGTTTTGCATTTTTTTGGACGTCAGAATTCCAGCTGAACCACTTCAAAATACAACCTGAAAATGAAAGCTGGAAGTAAAATGTCAGCATAAAAATGACTAGGTAAAGGTAACAAGTAAGAGTAAGGAATACGTACACACTAGTGGAAGAATGCTGAATATTCCAAAATAAAAACACTTCCTGAAGTCTTTAGGGAGGAGCACATAATCAGCAGTCCATGGTAAAGAGATGACAGATACCACCAACAGTCAAAGCATCCAGAAAAAGTTCCCAAAACAAAAACTCGAATGAGAGACATTTAGGGCTACCTAGCTGAGGATCCTCTGAGCCCTACACAGGAGGACCTGGACATCTTTGCTCCTTTCCCATTTCTCCCCTGCTGTTCTTCCTCTTCTCCTTCCTCCTCCTCTCCTTCCCAGTCATCTTCAGTCCTTGAAATATTGGTGTAGGTTTCTCCATCTACCATCACCTGGAAGCATGCATATCGATTAATAAGATCAAATTAATAACTATGAATAACTAAAGATTTACTTTATGTTTGTGGCTGTTTAGCGGTGATTTCACACTCTTAAAAATCAGGTTAGATCCCTTACGGGCACAAAATCATCCATCAAAACATGAAACAGGACTCTGTACAAACTGGGTCCTACAAAGCTACAACGAATTCATACTGATGGCAGAAAAAAACAGCTGATTTCTTGTACTGAAGATACTAATTTTATTTAAGCACTTATCTGGGGTTATGGATTGTATATGTATATATATAAGGGCTTATTTATGCTATTGTATATATATACACACACACACATACACACACAGGCATACATGTTCGTACCTTAAAGTGATTCTCCTCTGGGTCTGTGACCTCACATACAACCTCACTAGTATGCTTCATGACATAGCTACCAGGCTGCAGTTTTTCATTATCGCCACCAGAGGTCAGTGCTGTATTATTGCTGTGGTGCGAGGTGTATAAAGTGCTACCATCCTCATGGATGTGGAGAAAACCACCACTCGATGGGACAACCTTAGGGGATACAGTATTGTCAGAGATGTGTTATTTACCCATCATAACAGTAAAAAGTAGATTCATACCGACCACTGTCGCACACCTGATAGACACGATTTGTACCTGGTACTCTCCCCTGTGAGTGGCTTTAATGACGGTCCCATCTCCAAACTCAGCACTGCAAGCTGTCTTGTCACAGCTCATCACCACAGTGGCAAACCCCTCACATTCCACCATTACCAGCTTCTCCTTCCTGCGCTCAGTGCAGGGTTCCTCCTCCCCTAGCACATTAACAAAATGTTAAGACTACATGCTACCTAACAATTTAAATGCCAACGAATGGATTAAATCATAGAGGTCCCACACAACAACAGACATCAGATATATATGGCAAAATCTAATGCATATACAATGCAAATTATGCATGTGTAGAGGTGATCTACTCAGCTTCTGTAAAATAGTTCTTTTGTTGTTATAGTACAACAAAACTGTTGCTTGCTTCCTGCAGATCTTAGAGTTAAATAAATACAATAAGTACAACAGCCAACAATGAATAAATAACAGTATTAACAAAACTGTAGACATGATTAAGACCATAAATTCTGCAAGATTAGGGTGTACATATGTATTTTTGTTCAAGAGCCTACTGTCCAACAGGTAAAAACTGTCCATGATTTCTGTTGCTGAGGTGCATACATTCACACACTGGGGGACATCATGCAGAATTTAAAAAGTAGCTGCACTGTATCTGTGAAGGCAGCCAATCTAACAATGATAAAACAGGAACTCAATTAGCAATGGGTTAACAGAGCTGACCAAAAACCACCAGCAGTGCTTTGTGTGACATATGCACCCCACCCCTGCCAGGCACCACTAGCAAAATGCCCTAAACATCCCCACAGTTTTGCTGCCAAGATGTTAAAAGCATAAAACAAAAGGCTGTAGAGGAATTCATGCCACAGAGCTTGGAAGTCATTTTATTGAACTCATTTCCTGTTTTCGGCCTTAACACTTTATTACAGCTCTAACAATAAACCCTGTCATGTACAGATTAGCTAAGAGCAAGCAAGGGAAGGAGGCTGGGTTAAGTAAGTGCCATGTAAATCACGGCCATGTAGCATGGGAATGAAATAGCAGCACAATTACTGCTCCATAATTTTGGGGTCTTAGTATGACTATACATCTAGTCACATAATTTAGCGACACTGATACTAATCTGACTAGTTACATTTCCAGCAAAGTCCTCCTGTAGTGCCCTAAATGGAGGGATTTAATTTGAACAGCTGTATAAATAAGTAACCTTGCGTCCCAGCTCCTTCAATGTCCCTGTAGAAGGTTGTGATCCTGGTGCCGTCGGCATGTTCGGCGATAATCGTCCCGTCACTCTGCACCACGATGAGGACTCCGTCCTCTCTGGTAACCACAATCTGTCGCAGATAAAACATACACAGCAGATTATGCAGTGCAACAAATTGGTACATAAATTCAAACTAAATCAAACTTAGCAAACTTATATGCACGATGTCACAAAGTTCTGCACAGGGAATTTTAGGACAGGGAGGAAAAAACAAGTTGTATTCAGAATAATAGCAGTGTGTCTAAAAAAGTGAATAAAGCTGAAAGTCCTTATAATAGTTTTTATTTCCATACAAGCAAATGCATTGGGAACACTACAAATTCTATTCCAAATCAAAACAAGA
>JABJVO010000036.1:1192725-1205685 GCA_026770805.1 Boulengeromyrus knoepffleri
AATGATCTAGTCATTGGCTTTTAAGTATTTGCTGATATAAATTCAAATGGCGACTTTTTTTTTGGACGGGCAGTGTAGTTACTCACTTTCATTAGCAGTTCTTTTGCCATTATTTGGCTATGAGAAGAGCACTGGTTGGTGGGGAAAATGCAGGTGTCAAGTACATTCATTCAAATTATTACATCAAACTGCTTTATGTGATTTTGTTCCCTTAGCCCGAGGATGCTCACTAGGACCCCGACCCTCCTATGCCCCCTCCCTCCTGACATAGTTTTGTTGGCCATCTTACAGACTCATGCTCTGTGGCTGTTCTTTCTGCACAATAGCATTGGCCTGACCTGTCACAAGAATGCTTGATTTTTGCAGAATGTAGCAGAACTCCATCCCCTTACTGTCACAGCAGAAGCACATGAGCTCCTGCAGTCTGGCCAGCCAGAGATGTTCATCTACCGGAGGATGACCTGAGTGGAGGAGCTTAAACAGCGGCATGTTCTGCAGCATTGCCGCCTCCACCTTCATGGCATCCATGCCATACTGTACCTACAGTGACAGAGCGGCGGTGGCAGGAGTGGAAATGCATGATCAGGCCAGGAGAAAAAAGATAATTAATTTATGAAGGGTAGTCAACAGGGCACTCTGTGGCAGCAGGGGGGCAGCAGAGCCCCCCCCCCCCCCCCACATACCCCCTTAGTCCACCAGTGCTGCACACATTCAAATGGTGCTTTAAACCACTCCGGCAAAGCATGCTGAAATGCACTAACAAAAAAAACTCATAAGCTCAAACTGCCAAATCTGGTCAGAGAGGACAGGGGAATTGTCCTGCCACTCATGTTTATGTTGATGAAAGAGGTGACAATCACACAGGAGCAGAGAGACACAGAGGCAAGGGTACGTCTCTTACAGGGACATAGTGCAGCCTTTTACTCCTGTCATCGTGATAGTTCAGCAGCAAAGGTGTCTTCCCCTCCTGCTCCAGCATCATGTCCCCAAAATTCTCCTTTGACTGCTACCAAGAATGTATGGAGCACAATTTTATCATTATGGCAACACCCCCCACCCCCACAGAAAACATGCAAATCTGTATGGAGGAGCAGTTACCACAGTACATTTAAAGCCAGTGATATACATAAAAGCTCAATATGCATACCACCAGCCAACTGTGTGCGTGAAGGCTGCATCTATGCCTGTATGCTCTGGCTCTGCATACCAGGCAGCCACACACAGTCATAGTGAGCGAGCAGGTCTGGAAAACCAGTACCTTTGTGTTCAGGATGTCCTGCCCTTTTGCACGTTGCTTGGCCTCAGTCCTGTCGGGCAGCAAAATCCCCTCCTGCATTGCCACCACCTGGACACAAGGCACCTGGTAAGTCCCATCTCTGCCCAACATGAAGCAGGCCTGCAGCAGCTAGGGGCCCAAAAGACCAGGCCTGGGTTTCCACAGCAGCTGGGGGCCCAAAAAAACCAGCCCTGGATTTCCACAGTGGCTGGGGCCTCGAAAGACCAGTCCTGGGTTCCCACAGTGGCTGGGGGCCCGAAACACAAGCCCTAGATTTCCACGGCGGTTGGGGACTCAAAAAACCAGCCCTGGGTTCCCACATTGGCTGGGGGCCTGAAAGACCAGCCCTGGGTTTCCAGACCAGTACCTGTTCCAGCATGCAGTGCAGAAGCAGGGGCACAGACTGGGCCTCGGGAGGGATGGACTCCAGAAGGGCGCAGTAGTACTGTGTGTCCACCCCTGTTGGCAATGGGGCCATTCATGTAGAATGAAACTGAATGAATGATCTATCTACCATTGTATCAAGAGCTCTCTATTTCAATGGGTTTTTACTGAAGCTGCCTTGGTTTACCTGTAGTGGCATGAGGTAGTTCCTCAGGAATGCGCTTCTTTGTTGATGACAACACTTGAGGTACCGGGACAGTTATCTGGATGTATTTGAAAGAAAGGACAATTTAACATAAAGAAAATGTATGACAATAATCAGAAATCCTGATCTCAAACAATTACATTTATTTATTTCACAGGCCCTCTTACCCAAAGCAACCTACAATTGATAAATCAGGATCAGCCCGGAGCAATTTAGGGTTAAGGGCCCAACAGTGAAATCACTCCAAACCTGAGCCACACATTGCTCTCTTACTATTTTAAGCAGTGGAAATGACTATATCTTCAAAAAATTAAAATTATCAAACGGTTAAGTAGCTGAGTGAACATCACATTGTGTACAGTCGTGGCCAAACGTTTTGAGAACTGCACAAATATTAATTTTCACGAAGTCTGATGCCTCAGTTTTTATGATGGCAGTTTGCATATACTTCAGAATGTTATGAAGAGAGATCAGATGAACTGCAAGTCCCTCTTTGTCATGAAAATGAACTTAATCCCAAAAAACCCATTTCCACTGCATTTCAGCCTTGCCAAAAAAGGATCTGCTGACATCATTTCAATGATTCTCATATTAACACAGGTAATAAAGGCTGGAGATCATGATGTTTGAGTTAGAATAGCAGACTGGATGCTTTAAAAGGATGGTGGTGCTTGAAATCATTGTTCCTCTGTTAACCATGGCTACCTGCAAGGAAACAGGTGCAGTCATCATTGCTTTGCACAAAAAGGGTTTCACAGGCAAGGATATTACTGCTAGTAAGATTGCACCTAAATCAACCATTTATCATATCATCAAGAACTTCAAGGAGAGAGGTTCAATTGCTGTGAAGAAGGCTTCAGGGAGCTCAAGAAAGTCCAGCAAGTGCCAGGACCGTCTCCTAAAGTTGATTCAGCTGCAGGATTGGGGCATCACCAGTGCAGAGTTTGCTCAGGAATGGCAGCAAGCAGGTGTGAGTGCATCTGCACGCACAGTGAGGCGAAGACTTTTGGAGGAATCTGCAAAAGGTACAGGGATTGGACTGCTAAGGACTGGAGTGAATTCATTTTCTCTAATGAATTCCTTTTCCGATTCTTTGGGGCATTTGGAAAAAAAGATTGTCCATAGAAGAAAAGGTGAGAGCTACTATCAGTCCTGAGTCATGCCAACAGTAAAGCATCCTGAGACCATTCATATGTGGGGTTGCTTCTCAGCCAAGAGAGTGGGCTCACTCACAATTTTGCCTAAGAACACAGCCATGAATAAAGAATGGTACCAAATCATCTTTCAACAGCAACTTCTCCCAACCATCCAAGAAGAGTTTGATGATGAACAATGCCTTTTCCAGCATGATGGAGCACCGGGCATAAGGCAAAAATGATAACTAAGTGGCTCAGGGAACAAAACATCGACATTTTGAGTCCATTCTCCCCAGACCTTAATATAATTCATAACTTGTGGTTAATCCTCAAGAGGCAGATGGACAAACAAAAAGCCACAAATTCTGACAAACTACAAGCACTGACTATGGCACAATGGGTTTCATCAGTCAGGATTTGACCCAGAAGCTGACTGACATGCTGGCGAGGACAAATTGCAGAGGTCTCGAAAAAGAAGGGCCAACACTGCAAATATTGACTCTTTGCATAAACTTAATGTAATTGTTAATAGAAGCCCTTGACACTTATGACATGCTTGTAATTATATTTCAGTATACCATAGAAACATGTGATAAGCAAACTTTGTGAAAACCAATACTTGTGTCATTCTCAAAACTTTTGGCCACGACTGTAAAATGGGATAGGCTGAGTCCCCCCCCCCCCCAAACGATTATCCCCAGGGTATAATGTGCAGAATAACAAGGCCTTGTAGCATAATATTTTAAAAGAAAAACCACACTGACTACTGGCTGTACCCAGAAAGGGACATGGGGTGTCTATGATGCAACTGCCTGTCATTTTAAATAAAAGAGCAATCTGTTGAGGAAGACGTAGACTCATCCATGACTAGTGTTAATGTTTACTAAAATGGCACCATGATGTTTTACAGTAATGTGGCCAGTCTCAGCTTTGCTTTAACTAAACAGGGCAACATAAACTACTGAACACAGTACATGTATTTTACATTTACAGTATGAGATTTTTCCCTGACATCTAGATCCAAGAACTAGTAAGTTCCATATTTAAAAATCAGGATGAATTCAATCCCAACAACTAATCAGGCATCTGTGTAAGCAGTACCTCTTGGAAAGTGGCGTGTGGCATTCTGAACACAGTAAATCTAAACCTCCTTAATGAACTGCACCCATGGTCATGTTTATGAAAACAAAATGCTTCTGAATGTGGTATGAAGGGTTATTTTTCAAACATAACTGAGCTGGTATAGGGACCAAAATATTTCCCAAAATTTCAAACATATCGAGACAATGAAAAATGACCAGTGCTTTTTGGTAAGGAAAAGGCACTGGCAAATGAGCGCCACACTGAATGCTACCATGTGGTTTGTTCTTTATGAGCATTTTTATTATTTCAATATTTTGTAAGTATTAGGTATAATATGGGACTTGGTGTATGGTTCGTAAACATTAACATGAACTAGCAGTGCAAACGTGAAGAGATGGAGAGAAAGAAGGAGCTGAAAGACAGAGGGATGTGTGTATGCTTTCTGTACCAGGCTCTCTAAGCCAGTGCCCTGTGGCTCCATGCTGGCCAGACTGGGAACCCTGATGAACCTCAGCTTGTCCAGGTAGTACAGATGCTGCTTCCTCTTCTCCAGGAGGTCATAGAGGAGGGATGCCACACCTGTGAAGACACCTGTCCCCAAGGCCAGCTGGCACACAGTGGAGAGAGACATGGTTTTAGGACACTTAGGGGGGTCACTGTGTACAGAGTCACTCTACCCAGACTTCTAAAGAGTCACCATGGCTCCGGGATCTTGTCTGTCCAGGGGAACCACGTCATCCTTCAGTGTGTAATACAGCTGGGCCACGTCGAACAGTCTGGACCGGGGCAGGTCACTGTTTAGCCCTGCCTGTAGGTTTGCCCAGAATGTGTCAATCTGCTTCTGCCTCTTGTGATTCTGGACCTCCATAGCTGCATTTGAGGGAAGAGTTACACACCTTTTATTACCCTGCATCATTCACACTGCTTTTATTAGCCATAGTTTGTAACATTTTCATTACTACACAACATTATCAGTGATACAGTTCCAATATGAAGTAGTGCATTGTCAGCACATACATAGTGTACATTTACATTTACATTTACATTTATAGCATTTGGCAGATGCCCTTAGCCAGAGCGACTTACATAAGTGCTTTAAGACTCTACAATGAATTTTTCCCGATACTAGCTCAATAAAACCAAGGCTATGAATACCGTCGATCTAATACTCTGTTGGGAAAGTGCGTTTTTTTTTTTTTATATATATAAAAGGAAAGAACTGAGTATAATGCCAGAAGTGCTAATTCAGAGACGTATACATGTAGAGACCCAAGCCTCCTGGCCTTGTATAAGAATTGGTCCTTGATGGAAGCTGTTCAATAGATCAGTGGTTCAGTGGTATCTAGTCACACCCTATGATGACTGCAGATCTTCATTCCATTAATAACAAAACATTTGATCAGTGTGACAGTAAAAAGTTCTGGTTTACTGGGTAAAAGCCATCTTTCTCTTACAGAGTGTCACAATCAGCAAATTATTTACACCAGCAAATCAAAGGTGATGTTACCTTACATTTAAATCAGAATTTTAACTAGAATGGATGCTGTCGAAACAACCCCATAACCCCCCTCTCCCCATCTAATCCCTACTCCACCCACACCCCCCAACCAAAGACACTCATACAGACAAAAAGACCCCTCTGTGATTTTCTTCTAAGATCACCTTTTATAGTTACTGTGTTTACAAGACCAAGTGTCTTTACAGTCTCAATTTCCTTCCTTTACTTTGTTTTAATTTGCCTCAAAATTAAAGAAGGTTTAGATCTTCCATATAGCCATATAATGTTTTTCTGAAGCAGGAAAAATATCTATCAAATAATTTTTGACTTACCACATTCACAAGATCAAAAGTCATCTGCTTTCAACCTTCCCATTGATGTCACTGTGGAACATTGCTTAAATTTTGGGATGATTTGTCTGAAAATTTGAATAGTTCCAATTCAGCACCCATGGACTGTTTGCAAAGTTTGATAAAGATCCATCAAATGCTTTTGAGTTATCGCATTAATGAGAAGGTGTCTGTAGCGGCAGTGAATTGGTGCCAAAACTATATGTATTCCCCACCCAGAGAATACAATTAGGGTGCCTTTCAGTAACTTCCCTTTTCCACTGACTTCAGGTCAAGTTCCACTACCAAAGGTTCCACTACCCAAAGGACCAAACCATTTGGAGGACTTTTTTGGTACTTTGGGATGGGAAAATGTTTTCATTGTTGATTGGTTATGTAAACAGCCTGGATCTGAAACTTTTTGCCATCTTGAAGAAAGTTACAAACTCAGAAAACAATGATAAAGTAAAAAAAAAATGTAAATAAATAAAGAAAGAAATAAAGAGACCCAGGCTTTAATTGTGATCTGGTCAGAAGATCCAGAAGATGAGCTAAATGGCATGACAAGAAATAAAAAGTAATTACTATAATATACTAGGGCTACACAATATACAGTATAAAAAAATCAAGTATTGTAAAGTTGTTGTAATAAATATTAAAATATTAATAAAGCAAAAATGAGTTAGAAAATAAATTTCTCACAAACCCGTCTGAGTGATTTAAACTGCAAGGATGAAAATGATCATGAACGGCTCTGAAAGCGCATGCAAAAGCAGTGGCGGTAAACTGATGAATGTATACTAGATAATATTGAAAAGGAATAATCATTAAAATTGCAATTCTTGCTAAGTTATGTTTCCTATGACAAAGTAAAAATGTTTTAGTGTAACTCAGACCCCCCACGCTGTAATGCCCGGACAGTATGAGGGTATGAAAAAGCTGGCCATCACGGTCCTTGCGATGTGTGAACTACATGTGCATAACATGCAATGTTGGTATTAATATCACACATTGTCCAGCCCTATGGTATGCTATCATTTTTTGAATTCAGTAGAAAAAACCTGGTAATTTAATGCCATTCAGTGGCAGTACCAGTCTTTACACAAATGGAAAACCAACACCTTGAAGTACCGTATTTTTGGTATTTTCTTGAAGTACCAAGAAAACGGTACCTAATGCAGTGGAAAAGTGCCCCAAATCAACACAACCTCTACAGGCCCTCTGCCAGCTGTGGGGAAGCACTGATGCAGAGCATCCACTCTACTTAGCACAGAACCTGTCACGAGGGCCAGAAATTGCACTGGGAGAACTCCTGTTGAACAGGCTACACATATAGGAAGGGAGGTCCAACCACATGATCTGACCTTCATCTCCAGCCAAGAAAGTGCCATGACCTTGGGACAGTTCAGGGGCCTTGGAGCTCAGTCGTATGATGCTGGAGACATGAACACCCAGCGAGTCCAGCACTGATAAGAGCTGTGGCTGGTAGAAGCCCAGCAGGAGGATATAGAGCTGAGGACCATCACCAGGTTCGTCATCTAGAATACCAGAAGGGTGAACATCAACACAAGTTTTAAAGTTGGCGTTGGCCACACAAAAACAGCAGGTGAAGCAGAGGTTAAGCAGTATACAATAACACAGGTTCAACTTTAAAAAGAAGCTCAACTCAGCTGCTTCATTAAAAACCTCCAGTTATATACACAGGTACCAACTGAAACTGCACTTATGTAGATAACTTTAGGTAAAAATGTAAATGGTAACGCTTTACTTTGACAGAGCACAAATAGTATAGCATTTTGCTATTACTTATGGATTGCTTAACCACAAACTAAGTTTTGGTTACATACTGTTCTCATGTTAATTCATCATCAGTGAATTGTGAAGCATGTTTTATCTCAAGCAGTTATTATATTTGTTACTGTATCTGTTAATCCTGTAAACCTTTGTAAATTACTAAAGAAACTACTAAGGAACAAGTCATGAATAACACAAGTTAAATATTGATCTCATGTTTGTTCATTACTAAGGAATCATGATTCAAATTTTATCCCAAGAGTAATACTTTACATGATGGGACACTAATAATATAGCATTATACTATTACTTGTATATTAATTAACCAAAACTAAGTCTGAGGAATATACTGATCTCATGTTAATTCATCATGAATCATATGCATGTTTTACCTAAAGCAGTTATTACATAGATGCTCCTCTACTTACGAACGAGATACGTTCCGAACGGCCATTCATAACTTGAAATATTTGTAAGTCGTTATTCAACATCATTTTAAGGGTATACGCAAGTACAACGAACTAGAATGCTGGGAGTACGCACGCTACGCTGCTGCACGGCGGGAGTAGCGGCCCGAAGTCATACTAGGCGGAATTGGCATGCAGAAAAAAAAACAATTGATGTTGCGGATAGGAAACGGGAGCCCAATGAACACGATTTGGACATACTGTACAGTGCTCTTCGTTCATATGTCTGAAAGTTCGTAAGTTGAAAATTCGTAAGTAGAGGAGCATCTGTATTTGTTACTTATATCTGTTAATTCTGTAAATCTTTGTGAACTACTGAAGGAACAAGTCATGAATAATACAAGTGAAATACTGAGGTTTAGTTGTCATTAAAGAATCATGAAGCACCTTTTATCTCAAGTAGTGACTATATTTGTTCATGAGTTGTTCTTCAGTAGTAACTGAAGTTATTACTAAGTATTTGTGCCCCGACAAGTAAAGTGTTACCAAGTGAACTGTAAAGGGAGCACGACACTCAACAGTAAAGTCTGGCAGCAGGCCTCAGCAGTGTACTTGCCAATCTCTTGGCCTCTACGCTTAAGTTTGGTCTGCTTGGCTGGCATTGGAACTTCAGCAGCTTTCTTTCCCTTATCGCCTTTGATGGGGGCCTTCATGGCAGCACCCCCCTTGTCCCTGGCTGGAGTTCCAGTCTTAACTCTGGATGTTTCGTCTACAGCCTGGAAAAGAGGGACAAATAATGCCAGAGGCAATTCCATGTTCATTTATCGAATCCAACGAATACAGCAAGATAAACAGAACAGAAGTAGAAACACGCAAGGGCTGGTGTGTCCCATATACAGTCTACCATGTCATTGTTCACAGACTTTTTTAGGACAAAGTTGCCAACATAAATGCTCAGCCACTAGAATTTTGTCACTATCACATTGCAGTAATGTTTAAAGGGAAAAGTTTAGCCATTAGACAAAGTTACTTCTAAGTGTCACAAGTTAGTAAGAACATTTCTCACCACATACCAGAATAAGTAATAATTCCTGCTCTTATACTTCAGTTAATAAAACAAATTTCTGCCTGGATATTAGCATGCAGATGTGTAGTGACTTGCTGTCACAGATCAAGCACAGGGCCTAGAGTCAGAGCTGGCATTTCATAGAGACAGTCACTGAGTTTCACAGCCCTGAAACAATTTTTATGATTGACCGAGCCATAGGTAAGACAAGCAGACATTTCTGCCATGTGAGGAATTCATGTATAGTGCAATCTGTTTCCCTGAGCATGGTCGACCGCAGTGAATTTAATGGCATTTTGTTACTCTATACCATTTATAGGGGTTTAAATTAGCCTCAACTTTCACAGTCACATTAATCATGTCATTTATCAGGAAACCATTTATTTTTTTCATCTCTGGCTGCTGTGAAACATTTACAGGCTTTGAGGAACTCTAAGACATTTTATTAATAGTAATGGAAAATATAATACTTAACAACGTCATTAAATTGCTCACATCTTTCTAGTCCTCTTGTACACTCCCACACACACACACTCTCACAGACAAGCCCACATACTCAAACCCAGCCTACTAAAGTTACAGACAAGCACAAAGTTATGCACTAAGAGAAATACAAGCAACAAATATACCACACAAATACACATAACATAAAAATAGGAGCTGCAGCCATGGTTAAAGCTCTAATTGAAGTCTCAAGGTGGTCCTTGCTGTAGTACTAGGGGTGTAATGGCTGGTTCACACTTCTCCACACAAGCGTACCACTCACGTATCCACTCTGCGTATGCGTACACGGAAACGTTCATAGTTCTCAGGTCAAGCCGCGTACTTCGCACATGCGCACAATGTGCAGTATTTATATTTTTATGAATAATAATGTCAAATATTACTGATATTCCCTGCAGATGTACCACAGCAGTGATGTTTGTGTCCGTTTCTCTAAGTTTTGCAAATTCAGAGTCAGCTCACAGGGTTGCCATCTTTGGTCAGCTGGCTGGCGAGAGATTTGCACTCCGATACACTCACATTTACATGAAGTTAATAGTTGTATTAACTTGTAAATAGTGTTTTGGGTTTGCATACTACTTCAACCCTCGTCAAAAGCATTCATGTTGGTATTTAAAGTGGACGCAAATTTGGCGTGCAGCAGGCATTCTTCCGCAGAGGCGCACAGTGATGTCAAACCAATCATAAACATTCGAGCGGACATGTCCACTAGTACCCATGCGGAGAAGTATGAACCAACCCTAATGGTACAGAAAATTCACAGTTTGATACACACCTAGGTTATGGGTTCGCAGATTGGTGTAATTTCGGTACAGCAGAAAAAGAAATGCAGGGAAGAGTGAAGAAACAATCGGCAGCCCCCAAACTCAAAAAGCAAATTTTATCATTAGGGATGGGCTGGCACAATATATCGGTATCAGAACTGGTATTGACAGTAGCAACCTTAGTATTACTTGGTATCGGATTGAAAAGATAATCAGTGCTATCACCTATTCCCAATCTGCAATGACAACCACCATATAGCAATGTAGAGACAGAGAAGACTAACTGGGCAAATATGACTGCCTGCAACCAGCATCGTAACCAAATCACAGGCACAATTAGCATATTTTCCATGTCAATCATCTAACTCAGAATTTAGGTTCCGCCAGTGTCAAGACATGTATTCATTCTTTTCAGAGTGCATTCCGAACCAAAGATAATGTAACCAAACAGCATATGACCAATGTGTGTATTGTTACAGCCCTGTGAAGTACCCAACAGTACTTCAACCTACACCTAGCCTCTGCTACCTGTAAACAAGAGGGCTAAACAGAGGTAGCTGTAAACAAGAACTCTTTACTTGCTCTAGTTATATGCTTGTCTTAGCCTCAGCTAGCAGTAAGCTGCTGCTAGTTGTCAGCAGCAGACATTAGCCTTCTCTCAGCAGCAGTGGTTACCTTCTCCTCAGCCAACCTTCTCTGCAAATCTTTGCCCTTCATATCCAGCAGGAGGAACTTCACCAGCATGCCCAGGAGTTGTAGGGGAAGTTCCTCCCCTGCATCCATGATGACCTTGGCAGATTCCGTCACCTTCAAAGAATAGAAATCAATGAGCTCTATTTATTAGGTTCTTGCTTTGTTAGAAGTTGTTGTGTAGATCCTGCTCCAGTACTGCTTATACCTGTACCTGGGCGTTCACTGAAAGCTCAGCCTAGATGCACTTATGCCTAGTTCACTTCTCGACATCATGTATGTTTGCAACGTACTATTCTCCTCACTAGTATGTTGCTCTGGACAAAAGCATTTGCTAAATGTGTAAAATGTAAATAAATCACAAGCAAGCTGTCATATCACACCACACAAGGTGATAAATGCAAAAAACAACAGGTAGTTTGGCCCACTCTATCTGAGCAAACTGCTCAAGCTGTCTCAGGTTTGAAGGGTGGCATCTCCACACTGCAATTTTCAGATCTTTCCATAGATGTTCAATAGGATTATGATCTGGGCTCATGGAAGGCAATTTAAGAATAGTCCAATGTTTTTTTCTCAGTCATTCTTAAGTACTTTTAGCTGTATGTTTTGGGCCATTATCCTACTTGAGGACTCATGACATGTGAGGCTGTGCTGAGCTTTCTGACAGTGGCAGTACGTTTCACTCCAGGATGCCTTGGTAGTCTTGAGACTTCATTGTGCTCTGCACAGATTCAAGGTTCCCCATGACAGAGGCAGCAAAGCAACCCCAAAACAAAACTGAGCCCCCTCCATGTTTCACAGTAGGTATGGTGTTCTTTTTTTAAAGTTTCACTTTTCCTTCTGTAAACATAGAGCTGGTGTGACTGGCCAAGAAGCTCCAGTTTTGTCTCATCAGTCCAAAAGACTGATAAAAGTGACTTTTTACTATAGGTGGAATACTCCCAGAAACATTGGAGCACATCACCATGCATTTTGGTGAAATCCACTATGGCTTTTTTATGTTTTTCTGTCAATAGTGCAGCCCATTATTGTTCAAAATGTGATGGATGGTGCGATCAGAAAATGTGATGTACCTTGACCTTGAAATGGTTTCCTTGGCTCTTTTTCTACCATCAGCACTATCCTTCTGATCAACCTGGGCTTGCATTTCCTCTTGTGTCTACATCCTGGAAGGTTGGCTACAGTCCCATGAACCTTGTACTTTTTAATAATATTGGCAACTGTGGTCACAGGAACATGAAGCTGCTTGGAGATGGTCTTATAGCCTTTACCTTTAACATGGTTATCTATAATGTTTTTTTCTGAGCTTGTCAGACAGTGTGGTGCACAAAATGATACCAAACAACACAGTAGCATGTTCTTTCCCTATAAACAGGCAAAATGGATGATGAAAAGCTTGAAGGCACCTGTGATACTAATTAAGGTTAAGCACTTGTAGCGAAGAAACATGACTATAATGCAAGAATATATAGTCTCTTTAGGGGTATCAACAAATCTGTACTATTTTAGCATATCTTTGTAAAATTAACAACAAATCATTTCTTTTCTCAATTTTATTGGTTTACTCTACCACATACTAAAGGCATACATGCATACATGAGACAATAGATCTTTTTCATGAAAACCGGAAATACGTAATCGTAGGGTAAACTTAGTTCTGGTCAAGCGTCAATGCATTAGAAAACCCGGGATCAGAGAAAATTGAGCAGAGAATGTGTACTGTACAACCTCTCTTACAAATTTGCCCGAATTTGTCCATAAGTATCAAGGTAACTGTTACTGAACTGCTCACCACATGTAAATTTTAAAGGAAAGACATTAACG
>JABJVO010000036.1:1205785-1220473 GCA_026770805.1 Boulengeromyrus knoepffleri
AGAGCCGCTATCGATGGATCTTCGCGTTTGGTGAAATACTTTTTCTATTTTACATTGAAATAAAACTGTTAAACTGAAAACTTGGGCTAAAATATTTGTGCTTGTTTCGCATTTGCTCTTTTTGACAGTGTTTCGCTCGGGCATGCCTCTACTTAAAAGTTAAAAGTTTGGGCCTTGTGTCATTCGTGCTTAAAATACGGTGTTTGCTCTGTCTGAGGTGAAGTGTCTGCTGCAGACATAAGTGCTCTCCTTTTTAACTGTGAAGTTTGGTCCTTCATCCCGCCAGATAGCCTGAATCCATTTACGTCGAACTTCACCATTAACAGGGAAGGAATGAAAAGATAGTTGTGGCTGCTTTTGGGCATTACAAGAACAGCCCGGTACACTGCAAGAAGAAGAGGTCGCTGCTTGCGCCATTTTTTTTAAATCGGCGGAAGTAAAGATACCCTATGATTACGTATTTCTGGTCAAAAATGTGGAAGTTGTGAAAAAGGTCTATTGCTTTTAATAGAATCACTTTTCAGCATTGAACTGTAAGGGTATCAATAAATTTGACGTCTGTATTTCCTCCTGGATCAAAAACCTAACCTGCCACTGGAATCCCTGGAAAACTCTTTATTAAGTGGCTTTATGTCATTTTCCACAGACCTTTGATCCTGTTTTGTAAGTCACGAAATGTTATTTTAAATAATACAGATATGTTTCCACTTTTTCTCCTTCCCCATTCTGATTGAAAAATGTAGCCCATGAGGAACTTTCAGACATGACTCTGAAATGTGCAATATAAATAAAACCTATTGATTTATTGAGGTCCTTATTGCTCACTTCTATTTTCCACTGCGTCTTTTAGAGTCTGGGAACAAGTCTTGGGCAAACAAAGCAAAGTCTGTCTTTTCATTCTCGCTTTGCGTTTTATTCCAGCAATCAGTACTGTGTGCACGTGTATCTTACATCTGAGCCACATTGTTAAATGACAACTGCGGTTCAAATCCCATGGCTGGTCAAGTGATCTTGGGCCCTTGAATAAGGGCCTTAACTCTGAAAAATGCTCCAGGGCCACTGGATTGATGATGACCCTGCACTCTGACCCACAAGCTTTACTCTCACCTGTATACTATCCGATGAAAACCATGTATTTCCACTTTTAGATAAAAGTAACTTTTTACTATAGGCAGAATACTCCCACCCTTCTCTACTAATAGCATTTAACTATATGGGGCTGTTACTGTAGAAAAATTACTGACAAATGCATGTGAAGAGTTGTGTGACTGTATCTCAATCCGTGTATGCATATTCAGATTTAAAATTGTGTAAAAGAATCAGTAAATCCATACTGAGATTTGCAAATGTGTTCAAGACGCTGTAAATGTGCATTCAGAATATGTGTGTGTAATCTGATTTGTAAATGTGTAAAAAGAAAAAAAATCTCTAAATGTTTAATGAGATTTGCAAGTATATTGATATTTGTACATGGATAGACAAATCTGTAAATGCATGCATATACAGTGGTACCTCAGTTCTCAAACTCATTAGAACTTGAATTTCTTGAAAGTTCGAACCAACCAGTTCGAAAAAAAAAAATTACCTAGAACTCGATCTGAATCTCAGAAGTCAAACCGTGAACGCCGACCTGAGATAACTTGTATGCACGGGGAAATGAGTCACGCGGCACATCTCTCAGCAGAAACAAAGGGAAACGCTTCAGTCTCAGCCTCGCATTCGCTGTGATAGCATTGTGCTGAATACATATATTTAGAAAGTAAAAATACATTTAGACAGTGATAGACAGTAACAGTAATTATAATATAATAAAATACCTTTAAAAATAAAGATTTCTTATTAATTTTAATATTAATAATAATAATATTGTCGTGCCCAGCGGGGACGGAACAGAGACAAAGGCGCAGACGTCAGGGTATCGGGGAATACGGGGTTTAATTACAGGTAAGGCAGGCAAAACGCAGACGGACAATACAATGATCGGACTGGGGAAACAAACTGAAACGCGGTCTAAATACAGAGGACTAATGACAACAACCAGAAACAGCTGATCACACGGGGATTCCACACGGAGTTAACGAGGGGGCATGACACACGGAAGGAGCAGACGATCGGGGCAGGACACATTATTATTATTTTTTTTTACTTTACAAATTGTTTAGATACATTTATTTTCTTACTTTAAAAATTACTGTTTTGATAAATTTGCTTAGATGTGTTTAGTACAGTATATACTTTTCTTGTTTTGTCCGGTTCATTTTGTGTTTAAATGCTAAAAAAAACATATTTTGGTGTAATTTTTTTGTGGCCGGGAAACAATTAATTGGTTTTCCATTATTTCTTATGGGGAAAATTCGATCAGAATTCGAACTTTTTAGGATTCGGTCCGGAGTTCTGAACGGATTAATTTCGAGTTCTGAGGTACCACTGTATCTGTGACTGTAGACAAATCTGTAAATGTGTGTTTAGACCTACAAATGTGTAGACAAATCTGTAAATGGACTGTACATAGCTATTTATGGCTGAAACAATTCATCAATTACAACTCGGGTGGACCTCTCAATTGGCTGTCGTTTTACACATGACTTTTGCCACACTTCCGCAGTGGCACATCTTAAAATGAGTGGGAAGATTTCTGTGCATTGGCAATGGGCTTGTGGCTTAGTGCTGTCCCACTGGCAAGCTTTTGAGGGCTTAGGTATGGAACACAGTCGGGGTATAAACCCTGACAAAGAATGCGTCACAACACAGAATTTTTCCCCCTTTATATGTTGCAACACATCGAGAGATGGACATTTGAAAAAACCAATGCATGCATTTTTATACCACATCAACACAGTACAAACGTACATTTTAAAAAGGTCTTTCAGTACTGAGATATATCTACACTAATACTTCTCTTTTGAACGGCAAACAGTTCAATCTGTAATGCATTATATTGGCTGCCATATAATAATATTTCGGCTTTTAATCATAACCACTGAAAATTTCAACAAAGCGGTTTATTGTTTTGTCTGATATGCTGAATTATATTATATGAAAACCTGCCCCCCAGGAGCCATCTCTCCACATCAGGACTGTTTTGAGCACACTGACTGGTGTGGTACCTTCTGATCGGAAGCATGCTAATATCCATCCATCCATTTTCCAAACCACTTATCCTACTGGGTCGCGGGGAGTCCGGAGCCTATCACGGAAGCTACGAGCATGAGGCGGGGAACAACCCAGGACAGGGGGCCAGCCCATCACAGGGCACACTGACACTCCATTCACTCACACATGCGCACCTATAGACAATTTTAGTAACCCCAATTAGCCTCAGCATGTCTTTGGACTGTGAGGGGAAACCGGAGTACCCAGAGGAAACCCCACTACGACATGGGGAGAACATGCAAACCAGAGGTGTGAGGCAACAGTGCTAACCACTGCACCACCATGCCACCCCCAGCATGCTAATATATCACCCATATTCAAAAAAGGGATAAGTAATCCAGCAAACTATAGGCCAATCAGTTTAACTAGCATTACTGAAAAAGTAATGGAAGATATAATCCAAGTGAAAATGGTAGATTACCTGGATTCAAATAACACTTTGAGGAATAGACAACATGGATTTAGGAGAAGTAGATCTTGTTTAATTAATTTACTTGAGTTCTTTGAGGAAGCTACAAGAGAAACAGATCACAAAAATGTGATCATCTTAGATATCCAGAAGGCCTTTGATGTTGTCCCCCACAAACTGCTCCTGCTAAAGCTCAAAGCTGCAGGGGTTTTAGGAACTGTAGCAGCTTGGATCGAAAACTGGTTAACAGATAGGATGCAGCGAATAGTTATTAGAGGCACAATGTCACAGTGGACCTGCATTCGTAGTGCGGTACCGCAGGGTTCAGTTTTAGGACCACTATTGTTTCTAATTTACATTAATGATATTGACACCTATACATACAGTAAACTGGCTAAATTTGCAGACGACACCAAGGTCGGTGGTGTAGCAGATACTGATCTAGCAGCACAGAGGCTACAACAGGATCTTGATTTAATTAGCGACTGGGCTGATACCTGACTGATGAAATTTAACGTAGGTAAATGTAAGGTAATCCATGCAGGGAGCAGAAATATAAAGTACAGATATTTTATGGGTTCCACTGAAATAAAGGTAGCTGATTATGAGAAAGACCTTGGTGTGTATGTTGATGCTTCCATGTCCCACTCTCGCCAGTGTGGGGAAGCAATAAAACAGGTGCAACGTAGAGCTAAAAGAATGATTCCTGGTCTTAGAGGAATGTTTTATGAGGAGAGGTTAGCTCAGTTGAATCTGTTTAGCCTCGAGCAAAGGAGCCGGGGGGGGGGGGGACATGATCCAGGTATATAAGATTCTAACAGGTCTGGATGTTGTTCAGCCAAATGGCTATTTCAATATTATCCATTTAAATATTAGTTTAAATACTAGAACTCGTGGCCATAAGTGGAGAAAATTAGCAGGAGAACATTTTAAAATGAATTTGAGGAAGCACTTCTTTACACAGCATGTAGTTAGAGTATGGAATAGTCTTCCTGTTAGTGTAGTGGAAGCTAAAACCCTGGGATCCTGTAAATCAGAGCTAGATAAGATTTTAACAACTTTAAGCTATTAGTTAAGTTCTCCCCAAACGAGCTTGATGGGCTGAATGCCCTCCTCTCATTTGTAAATTTTTTATGTTCTTATGACATTTAGGGAAGCTGCAATCTATGGTGGCTCTACCAACCTGAAGAAGTACATGGCGCCAGTGACCAGCTACATCAGCAAGTGCATTGACGAAGTTACCATCGTCACATGCCCCAACCATGGATGACTGCAGAGGGGTGTTCGCTGCTGAGAACCCGAGACACTGCCTTCATGTCAGATGAGAAGGCTGCCCTGAGAACAGCAAGGGCCAACCAGTCCCGGGTCATCAGAGCAACAAAGCATGCATATGCTCAGAGAATCTACAGCCACTTCTAAGACACTGGGGACGTACAAAACATATGGCAGGGCATCCAGGGCATCAGCAACTACAGGACATCTCCACCTGCCTGTGACGGTGAGGCCTCCCTTCCAGATGTGCTGAAACACTTCTATGCACGGTTTGAAGCACAGAATGATATGGTAGCGATAAAGACCATCCTGCCCCCGAATGACCAGGTGCTCCGTCAGGTCACAGCTGATGTGAGGAGAACTCTGCTCAGAGTCAACACATGGAAGGCCGCCAGACCAAACAACATTCCTGGTTGTGTGCTCAAGGGATGTGCAGAACAGCTGCCAGATGTCCTTACAGACGTCTTCAATGTCTTTCTGAGCACCACTGTCGTTCCAACATGCTTCAAAGCCACCACTATCATCCCTGTGCCAAAGAAGTCTCCAATGTCCTGTCTCAACAATTACCATCCCGTCGCACTGATATCCATCATCATGAAGTCCTTTGACAGGCTCATCATGAGGTTCATAAAATAACAGCTGCCCCCTTCACTGGACTCCCTGCAGTTTGCATATCGTCCCAACTGCTCAATAAATGATTATATCACTACCACCCTTCACCTGACCCTTACCCACCTGGACAAAAAGGACACTTATGTGAAAATGCTGTTCATAGATTTCAGTTCAGCATTCAACACAATCATTCTTCAGCATCTGATAAGAAAGCTGAGACTACTGGGCCTGAACACCTTCCTCTGCAACTGGATCTTAGACTTCCTGACTGGGAGACCTCAGTCAGTCAGGATCAGCAGAAACATCTCCAGCACCACCAGGCTGAGCACAGGAGCCCCCCAAGGTTGTGTGCTCAGCCCTTTGCTTTTCATGCTGATGACCCATGAATGTGCAGCAATGCACAGCAAAAACCACACTGTCAAGTTCGCTGATGATACAACCGTGTGGGAACAATGAGGTGGCATACAGAGAGGAGGTGCAATGGCTAACGGACCGGTGTAGAACCAACAACCTTTCTCTGAATGTGAACAAGACAAAGGAGATGGCTGTTGACTTCAGGAGGGCACACCGTGATCACTCGCCACTGAATATCAATGGATCCCAGTGGAGATCATCCAGAGCACCAAATTCCTTGGTGTTCACATTGTGGAGAACCTCATGTGGACCCTCAACACCAGTTCTGTTGCCAAGAAAGCCCAGCAGCGTCTTTTTTCCCTGCTGAGAGTGCACCCCTCCCCCCATTCCTCACCACGTTCTAAAGAGCGACTAGAGAGAGTACCCTGTGTAGCTGCATCACGGCTTGATACGGGATTTGCTCTGCTTTGGATCGCAAGACCGTACAGAGGACAGCGAGGACTGCGGAAAGATCATTAGGGTCTCTCTCCCCTCTGTGACAGACTTTTACACGTCACGCTGCATCCACAAACCCACCAGCATTGTGGATGACCCCACACACCCCTCCCACACCCACTTTTCCCTCCTTCCATCTGGCAAAAGGTTCTGTAGCAAACAAACCTTCACTGCTAGGATAGGAAACAGTTTTTTTCCCTCAGGCCGTCAGACTCTTGAATCAAAACTGAATTACGAACTGTATTTCATATACCATTTACTATATACTGCACACGCTCTGTCCTGCTGCAACTATTGTTTGCACTTTTATATATTTACTATGTATTGCTGTCTTGCTGCTAAAACACAGTATATGCCATAATACTGCATCTGCAATAATACCGTTTATTCAAATATCCATTCAGACTGGCACAGTCCCTACTGTGGACTGCACTGTATATTGTCTTGTCCTGTATATTACACTTGTATAGTCCTGTGTTGTTTCTGTCCTTTTGTGTTTTTGTGCACATTGGTCCTGGGCAAACAATGTTTTGTTTCACTGTATACTGTGTATATAGCTAAAATGTCAAATAAACCTACTTGACTTCAGGAGCCTGATTTGAAGCAAGTAAAGTAAAAGTAGCAAAGTAGTCAGGGCCGGAGTGGGATTGAATTTCTAACTGGGATTTCTGGCACTATTATTATAGGCTCCCATTTACATAACCATTATCAAGGCTACTGAGTGCACATTCACGTTCGTGTCATTTTTACCAACACATTTCACCAATATCCTTAAAGCGTGGAGCGGCCTTCACATGAACAAATAAGGAAGCTTCATCAAAGTGCGCATTAAATATATGAGCTGTGCAAATTCCAAAACATCTTTAACAGATTATTTCTTAAATAATTTTTGGTGTTGTAGGGAGAAAGATGTACCATTGTGTACAAGTTTATTACACAGTAGCCCATTCTGCACTGACATGCCTTGATAGATATGTAAAGTTTCTGGAGGACATTTTGTGCTCTCCTCAGCCACTAGACATCAAAATTACCAGCACAAATTGACTGTTCCAACTACTACATCACATATGTGCATAAGACACATGACAGGTACGTACCCAAACGTAGAACCAGCATAACCAAAAGGTAGAGCCCACATGAGCCTAACGTAGGCTTACGTACAGCCCAATGCAGCTCCTCTGTCCCAATGGGGTGGGTATGTGACACTAACCAATAATATGGAAGCTTTAATGGTCCAAACTCCTTAAGTCATTGTAAACTAACATGTAAACACATTCGTCAAAGTGATGACTCAGAGGGTTTTAATGTTGATGGTGATCTATACATTTTTTACCTTGTCAAGAGGGTAAACAAATGGCATGTGGAATGTGGAAACTTACACTGGGGAAAAAAATGCTGTGTCAGGACAGTTTATACCCCGACGGCGTTCCATACAAGTACACATTTTATACATATTAACACATTATTATGTATTAACATGCACAAAATGTGCGCATTAATGCTAATTTTGAGCGTGTTAAAGTGACAAAACGAACATGTTTTGACCCTTCTGGCCTTTCATACGCGCACGGCATCCTTACACGGTGTCCAAGGCTGGCCCCTATGAAGAAAATTATGTCATAAACACCGCACGCTGTTGCCCTGCTGTGTCCGCATAACGTAAAAACCAGTCCTCTAAAAACCCCTGAAAGCCTGTCTACACATTTTTCAAATCTGATTATGTACACACAGATTCTGAATATACATTTACAGATTCCTGTACATATTTGCAAATCTCAGCATGCTTTTGCCGATCCTTTTACACATTTACATATCTGATTATGCACATACGGACACAGATAGTTACACAACTCTCCACACAGATTTACAAATAATTTTGCTACAATAAAAGCCCCATATTTAACAACTAACTGAACAATGAAACGATTTTTAATGAAATCACCTCAGTAGAAGAATTTTGTGCAATGGCAAATGAACAGTACAGTGGTACCTCAGAACTCGAAATTAATCTGTTCAGAACTTCGAACTGAATCCTAAAAAGTTCGAGTTCTGAACGAATTTTCCCCATAAGAAATAATGGAAAACCAATAAATTGGTTCCCGGCCCCAAAAAATTACACCAAAATATGTTTTTTTTAGCATTTTGCCTGCCTTACCTGTAATTAAACCCCGTATTCCCCAATACCCTGATGTCTGTGCCTTTGTCTCCCTTCCGTCCCTGCTGGCCACGACAATATTATTATAATTAAATGTATTAATGGTTTATTATTAATATTAAAATAATAAGAAATCTTTATTTTGAAATGTATTTTATTATATAATAATTACTGTTACCGTCTATCATTGTCTAAGTGTATTTTTACTGCCTAAATATATGTATTCAGCTAGTGTAAACATGCACGGTGCTATCACAGAGAACGCAAGGCTGAGACTGAAGCGTTACCCTTTGTTTCCGCTGAGAGACGTGCCGCGTGACTCATTTCCCCGCGCGTATAAGTTACCTTAGGTCGGCGTTCACGGTTTGACTTCTGAGATTCAGATCGAGTTCTAGGTTATTTTTTTTTTAACTGATTGGTTTGACTTTTAAGAAATTCGAATTCTAATGAGTTCGAGAACTGAGGTACCACTGTACAATAGGGCACTGATTATGTCCAAACATCTAGAGTAGATGACAATAACCTACTGAGTTCTTGGAATATAGTGAACAGAGAGACAAGCCTCAGACTAACTATGTGGCAATGGAATGCATAAGAAAACCACATAAGTCTACATTCTCTGACAACAATCCACATAAGTCCATATAAAACATTAAACCATTCATTAACTGCTGTGTAAAGACAGGTTTCTATTTGTGGTGTTAAGGTGTCTCATTATGTTGTTTTAGGTTTATTTTGTAAAGCAGTTCCTGAGAAAATACGTTTTTCACGTTCCTGAAATAATGGATTCCTCTGTACGTATGCTCGTACAATGAGGAACAAGGTAATCATAATTAACTGGAGATAGTCCGTTTTCATGTTTTATTATATTTAACATTATATTAGTCAGAATGTTAGAACACTAATCTTGGAACGATGCACAGTACCATGGTTTTCACTCCAGTGTAGTCTTCATTACCCACTGCTGATTTACCAGATGAGTGAATGCATCTCAAAATTCAAATGACAATGGTTAATTTAGTTTAACTTAAAAAGTGTATTATAGTGCCCTACGTTACCTGGGATAGACTCCAGGATCTGCGTGATATTGTTCTGCATAAGTAGTCAGAAGATGGATAGACTGATGGATTTTTAATTTCGCTTAATTAATGAATTAATAGTTAAAACTACTGAGGCAACTTAAAGAGTTTTTCAATATTACACTTCTTCCTAACAGTAACAGCAGAGAACAGAACAGAGGTAGAAAGCCTTCATTGGATCTTTTAATGTAAAGTCATCTAAACCAATCCATGTACAAGCATTCCAGGAACTCCTGAATGTCTCAGCAAACTTATCTTACAAGGCAACCATTGACCGGAAGCGATTCCCATATGCCACAAAACGGCACGTTTTGCACAAATGTTCTTTCCAAAGATGGATGAGATGAAAACATTTGCTAAAGACACATTACCTCGTAAAACAAAGGAACATCCTTTGGTTTCTTGGCTTTGGGATTTCCCAGCTCACTGATCTAGGGGTGAATAAAATGCATGATTTAAAAGACATTTTTTAAAAGGCAAGTGAGTCTTTGAAGGCAGACCAAGTAAGGATGTGACTTCTAGTACACATAGTGATTCATTAAAGTAGGTAGCATAGTTACTGGAGCACTCGGACATCTGGCTGAAAGGTTTGCGCTGATGATAGATGTATGACATCCAGCTTGCTTCATTAGAAAAGGGAATGTTGTGGAGATTGAATAAATTGTACATGGGGTATGATTATGCATTAAGTGTTTTCTACGCCATTTATAATCAGCTTTACAATATGCTTATGCATATTCACTGTAACAGTAGACTTTGAAAGCGATGTTTTGGCTCAGTTGGTGTTGTGGCGAAGGTAAGAAGACGATCTACACGCCTTTTCCAGCATGGCATCCCAGGTGATGGCCACGAAAAGCCGGCGCTGACGCTGTTGCACAGCTTGCAAGAGCGCCTGGGTGTACTCTTCGTCCTTCGGGCTTGCCGCTGCCACTAGGGAAAGGCACGCCGTCCAGCCCGCCTGCAACCGCGTAAGCGCACAGCAGATCAGCAGGCCGCCAATTAACACGAACCGATTCAAATGTGAGATTCGTAAACGAATATTTTCTTTCCTCATGCGGTGCGCATGCTCATTAAAACAACACAAAAGTGCTACGTTTCTGCAGGAGTTAGACCGTAACGTGTTGCTAAGTGGATTTTAAATCTTGGTGACAGAAAAAATTCCCCCCGATTTTCAACATCGTGTCCTTTTAACAGAACCGAGTTAAGGTTTGTGATATTGATCGATATCTTTTGGGATCGATTACTATTTAAATTTATCGACATTTATTCATATGGAAAAGTTTAAAAGGCATTGGTCTAAAGAAGTTGTGTGTATGTGTTATCATTTACCGCAGCCTCGCACCCCCACCCCCCGGCTCGAAAACTTTTGCGGTCTCCCTCCCAATCCCTTGTTCGTGAGGACCTAACGCCACGAAGGTATTTCCGCACCAGGAGCACCGCTAATTAAAAACAGCGCCAGGTGGCAGTATTACCTTTCCTAAAGTAAGTACGACAGGGACAGCAAGCGGTCATGAATTGTTTAGAGGGTTGCTATAGCATGCGTGGTATACAAACAAAAGGAATGAATTTAAAATCAGGGGCAATCTCGGGATACTGCCCGAAAAGATGCCTACTGCATAGACATTTATTTAAATTAGCCATGCTACATCATTTCTTTAAAATTTCTCTTAAGTATGATCAATGTCCGTTTAATTTATTTTATTTTTGATACACAGACTACTGTACCTCCTCTAAGGGTGCCGCAGCGAGTCCTGCTTCCCAAGCTTTACTGCCAGCTGCGACTGTCGGGAAGGATTGGGAGCTGCTTTTCAGTCTTTTCGGCGGCATGTTTCCAAACTTCTGGTTTCGGACAAACTGTCTGGACAAACTGCGAACTATCCAACGAAAACACCGTCGCCTCAGCCGTGTCGATGCCAAGCTGTCCGTGGACGCCGTCTGGTCGCTATTAGCAACCACAGGCCGGCCGAAGCATCAGGGAGTCTCTGGGGTTTTGAAAAGAGGGAGCCACCTGTCGGACGAGCATGGCACTGCAACGCAGGAACGGCACATCAGAATAAATTAATTCACATCTGCAAACATATAATGGAACTGAAGCTACAACGTGTATTAATTATGCATTAATCTTCCAATTGTTTAACCAATACAAGGACACAGAGAGATTGGAACCTATCCCTGGAGGTTTAAGGAACAAGGCAGATTGGATACTGGGGCCGTCGAAGTTCACGATACATGCACAAACCAATTCAATTGTTAATGTACAGCCATGGAAAAAATTAAGAGACAACTCTATATTTTTAAACAAATCTGCATTTTTCAATCCTGGTTTAATTATGGTTCTGCTGACAGAAGGCTACACCGAGCAACAGGTTGCTTCCAGGTTCAAAAATTCTAAGACAGCAGTACCCCTGAACAAGGTGAAGCAGGAGACACCAGAATGACCAGAAACCAGCCGGGTAAAGGGTGGAAGTGACTTTCTAATGCCAGAGATGACTGTTAACTTATCCTACAGATTCTCATGAATCGTAGGATGACATCAAGTGATCTTAAAAAGAAATGAGAAACATTAATTAAGTGCAGGTGTGAAGTGCACTGCTGGGACAGTTTGTATCAGGCTCCTATAAGCAGGACTGAAGTCCCATCAAGCAAGGAAGAAGCCCTTCATTAATGAGAAACAGAAGAGAACCAGGTTGCCTTTTCCAAAAAAATATTCATTGAGAAATGAATGAAACAAAAAATTGTCCTGTGGTTTCTTAATTTTTTCCAGAGGTGTATGTCTTAAGGCAGCAGGAGGGAAACAGAGTACCTGAGGAGACCCACACAACATAATTGCATTATGGCTATTGCTGTTATTCAGTAATCTCAACTAGATAATTTGTGGTGCAAATTGAGATACATGTTTCTATCTCAGAACTGAGGATGAAGACTATATCCCAGACTATATTACAGAATTATTTTGTAGGAATTAAAGGTACATTTTTTTTTCTCATGTAGAAAGTCTAAAAATTTGGCATCTAACCTTTGGCACGGATAAGGAAAGCTATGATCAAATGCAGGCAGAGAATGGTTCACCACCAGGGCAAAGAAGGGAACACAAGAGGCCATTGTGTCCTTTCTTACACTGTGTCGATCATTCTTCCAGCCTGGGGGGCTGCCAATCAGAGGGATAATCAGATTTTCATACCCTAACTTAACAGGGAGCCTGTCACGGTGAAAACACCTCCACTTGACTGCCTCTAAGTACACAGTGCAGCGTTTAATGAGCTCAGATTATTGTGGGAAGGTGCAACATTGAAATTCAGATCAGCTCACTGCAGCTTCATACAACATCATAAATTTTGATTTTAAAATACATTTTGAATGTAGGTCTGATGCCACAGAGCAATTTATCTGCATGAACCTTTATAAAATGAGTAAGTGCTGCTTTTGAACAACCTATGACAAATATTCTCTAGCGCTGTGATCAGCATTGAGTCCCTACTCTTATGTATAGAGGCAGTGTGCTCATTTTGCAGCGAGCTGGAGAACAGAAAGCTCTTTCCTTTGTTTTCATTACATATATATCCCCTGAACTCCACCGTGACCCTCCCACCAGACTCCATTAACAGCCTTCCTGACAATTTGAGCACCTGATGTAATTTGTCATTTTACAGCTACACACTCTTTATTACTGTCATAAATAGACATCAATGCTTTCCTTTAAGGGGCCTGTTTATTTTGGTGAGTTTACTGAATGTTCTGTGAAGGCTGAGTATTTCCCCTATAAAATTTGTTTAGAGTATTTTATTTAGATATCCGGTATACAGCATCCAACAACTGGAATACAGCTTGTACCCAAAACTGTTAGACACAGGTTTCCCTGTATCTAAAAGAAAAACATAGACATCTTTCAACAGTTCCTTTCACTTCTTGTCTTTCCAATTAATTCCATTAGGCTGGAATTCTGTCTGCCAGTGAACAGGAATGACAGTGCTGTGTCCATAAACGGAACCGCAGAGCCTTACGATGCTGTGTTAATGATTGTGTGATGTGATGTAAAGGACAAACAGGGCTGGACAAAGAGTACCTTTATAATTCACAGAATGTGGTTTATTTAAATCCTACAGTTTATAAGAAATGTTCTCCATACAATGGACCAAATCTTGATGTGAAGTTATTTCTGAAAGGATATCTTGTAAAGGTATACCTTTGTCTCATAAAGCACCAATCTGAGGTCCACATATCCTCCCTGTGCAATTAAAATGGACGCTAACAGCAGAATTCTTGAATGTCATAAGAACTGCAGTGTATTCCTCTTAACCTGCTGTTATTATCTGTTTAGCAGCTAACAAATGCGCAAAGATTCACAGATGGTTTCATCTATCCATCCATTCTGAAATACTGTGTGTGGTATTGTATGATATGGTATAAAGTATAGTATTGCAAGCTGTGTGAGTTCTGTGTGAGTGATTTCTGATTTGTTCACATACGGTAAGGCAGCTTTCTATTGGAATGGCTGGCAGAGCAGCTGTATTAGCCACTACATGACATTTGATCAGGAGGATTTCCTGCAAGGATGTGCTGAAATGCCACCTTCTGCAGAACTTGCAGGGTGTAACCATGGAGCAAATACAGGAGTAAAACTGGTCTCTGGTGTGACCAAGCTGTCTCCCATCTAGAATATGCTTACAGAATAACTGTCCTGTAACTGTGTCACGGGCTGTGCAATGTACCAATGAAGCAGCCTCACACTGTGCTGTAGGCTGTAGTTTGTATAACATGGTAATGTAATAATAAGTGTGTTCATCTTGACTGGATGCTATGCCTGGTCACCTGACCATCAATGTCCTGTTCTTGGGAATATGCAGAGAAACTGCATATTCCTCCAGTGTGGACTGCTTGGTCTGGCCACTGCTATGAAAGCTGAGGACTTCTTCAGACCCAGGTCACTCAGATCAGCCAGGTCCAGGTCAAGAACATCTCATTTAATAAAAAACATCCATAGCAGTGTACACACTTTTTGCGGTAAGAATGGCCATATCCAACATTTTGTGGCTTTTGGATTTTTTTTCTCCTGTGGCTTTATCAGGATTTTAATTAATTTCTGTGTGCCACGCCCCCTTGTTAACCTCGTGTGGGATCCCCATGTGATCAGCTGTTTCTGGTTGTTGTCATTAGTCCTC
>JABJVO010000036.1:1235104-1250445 GCA_026770805.1 Boulengeromyrus knoepffleri
ACCAGGAATCATTCTTGTAGCCCTACGTTGAACCCTTTCCAAGGCAGCAATGTCCTTCTTAAGGTATGGTGACCAAAGCTGCACATAATATTCTAGGTGGGGTCTTACCAAGGAATGGGTACAGAGTGTTGAAACATGCAAAAATGTGCTATGTATTCTGTTCCCAGCTGTGTAGATCAGATCAGCTGTGTAATCAGATCATGAATGAGTGTATGAGTCAGTGTTTCTTCAGCTGACACAGAACGAAAAGGGGTTGATGGACTTTCTTTAGGATCATACAGCAGTTATCATCCCATTTTAGGTTATGCAACAAGAAACTTGAATGATTCTGTTAAGCCTTTGACCAAGCCAATATATGTCTGGTGGGGGGTGAGGCAATCTGAAATGAATGACCATCCCCTGGATTTTCTGTGTGTTGAGCTCCAGGTTATGTCCATGTGGACAGGTGCATCACTTCTTGTCGATAAATGGACTCATGACTATTGGAAATGAGACCAATCATCCAGGAAAAAGAACCAAAACGTAGTTCTAAACTCGTAGTCGTGAGACAGGCAGGGGTTAGGTGATCTTTGTCAGTAATCCAAGGGGGCAGGGCAGGCTCAGGTCCGGGGACAAGCAGGTATTCAGGCAATCTTTGTCGGAAAGTCAGAGGGCAAGGGTAGAATCGTCATCGGGAAAGCAGAAACGGGTCATGGTAACAGGCAGGTAGAGGTATAGACAGGCGGGGGGAATATGGGACAGAACTGCTGGAACTTGCAAAAATATGCTGAAGATCAGCATATTTAGTAGGACACGATGGACTTCAGCTGTCAGAAGGCGGAGTACCGTAACCAGTTCTACCGGATCCCAGAGCCGGCGGGGAGGGAGCAGTTCAGCCACTGCTACACTCCCTTCTCGGGAAACCCTGAGGGCGTGAAAGGGAAGCCGTGCATGACATCAAAGGAGCGTTCTCGGAGCGGTCCATGACACCAATCAGTGTGATGTCTTCTGCAAATATGATGAGCTTCACATATGGTTCACTACAGCTACAATCACTTGTGTAGATGGAGAGAAGTAAAAGGGAATTTATGCATGACCACCCATCCACACATAATTTCCTATCTGTGAGGAAGTTGATGATCCAGTAGCAGATGGAGGTGGGCAAAATGAGTGAAGTCAGCTTGTCCACTAACAACTAGTATGATAGTATTGAATGCAAGTTCACAAACAAGATCCTCATTTACGACCCAGGTGTGTTAAAGTAGGGGTGGCCGATCTTCCCAAAAAATCATACTACGATCTTTATAACACACAATCGCGATCCTCGATCTGAATTGTGATCTTTCTTCCCAATTTTGAAATGTACCATCAAGAATACCCAGACCTGATCAGGCCTAGCGACTTATCTGTTAGCACCATTTAAAATTCAGTATTGCATTAAAGACACTTCTTTTATATGTTCATTAAACCTGAGTTAAATTTTATTTTAAATATTAAAGTTGAGTAGAATGCTTTCTTTTAAGGGGGTTGAATAGATTTGTCATATTTATTACCTCCGGAAGTACTGTCCTGGGTATGACGTTAAACCAGGGCTGGACTGGCTATCTGGCATACCGGGCAATGCCCGGTGGGCCGACACACATTTTTGGGCCGGCCTGGGGCTGTCATAATTTACCCAAAAAAGTATATTATAAATAATTTTTATCGACCACAATGTCCCATTGATTGATTTTCTTGAAGGATATTGGGCTAATCCAATGAAGTCTTTCAGCCCTCCTTGGCTCGTCCCTCCCTCCCCTTTTTGACAAAGGTTATCAAATTTTGCCATTTGAGCTGACCGGAGTTGGAGAGGAGTGGCTATGGACAAACCAGAAAAGGGCAAGGGGGGGTGCAGAAAAGCTCAGAGAAAAAAGGCAAAAAAAGCCTTCAAGTGGACGCAGCAAAATGCGCAAAACTTACCGATATGTTTGCCACCACAAGTTTTACTGCTGCAGCAGCTGGTGCAGGGCTGGAGGAGGCAGAATTAGCGATTCAGGGAGATATGTCGGACGAGGAGGATGAGGAGAGACAGACGTGGCCCAGGGGAAGAGGTCAGATTAGGTACTGTCCAGCCCGGTAAAAAGTAGCCGAAATGTTAATGAAGAGGGTCGTTTCATGTAGGGAGTGCAAAGGGCTGGTGTGTGTGTGTGTGTGTGTGTGAGAGCAAGGGGGGGTGGTTGCCAACACATAAGCTCTTGCACACAGAGTTAACAATGACAATGTTTTGGGATGTGCATAATAATAATAATAGTAAATTAAAACAGAATACATAAAATAAGGAAAAAGTTACAATTAATACTGTGGAGACGGGCAGACCGAGGCATCGCGGGAGCAGGGACAGAGACGGACACTTGCTTGCCGGGGAGAACACGCTCTTTATTGCTAGTCCTGAAGAGAAGCCCATTAGGCACCCAACAAGTACCGAACCAATAATGCATAAGAAACACAGGGTTGTCAGACGCTGAACTGTGCTCAACACAGGAAATTATTACAAGACTTATTTTATTCAGTCAGACTTAAAACATGCATAATAATATTAACCTATAGAGTTATGTGTCATTTGTGTACAAAACTACAGTTTTGTGCACAAACTGTGTGTGTATGAGAGAGAGAATTGCCTTTATAGCCTTCAATTTTAAATAATGCTATGAGTAGATTTGGTGTCCAACTTAGTGGTATTTTAGCTTGCCATAAAGTTACAGTTTGCAGGTGTTACAGATTACAGTTATTATTATCATGTAATATTAGTAAAACTTAGCTTTGCTGAAATGGATGATTAATCATTGATAGGTAACCAGAGAACACTAGTGAAGTTAACATTCATCCCTCCCTCTCTCTCTCTCTCTCTCTCTCTCTCTCTCTGTTTCTTTGACATCCACTTTCACTTCAAGGTGGGAATTGGGACACTGTGGCCATCTCTCCCAAGATGAATCCCTGAGTAGTGAAAGAGCATATCAATTTTTTAACATGGTTACTCTCTTCCTTGTAGGCTGCTGTGCTTTATTTAAATTTTTGTAATCACACAATGTGCACAAATATCCTCTGGTATGTCATGTGCTTTTGCATACCGTATAAATAATCATAGTAGGCCGCCATGTCCAAAAAATGCCAGGGCCATTTTTTGGTTCCAGTCCAGCCCTGCGTTAAACTGCATCTGACCTCCAACTTGCAGGAATAAAATTTGGGGAGTTGGTGGAGGGATTGGTACTCCAGCCACCATAAGACGAACTCACAACAGTTCAAAATAAACAGGCATGATACCCTTCTGCTCTCCGTGGGAGTAGCTCTTTTGTAGCTGCCCACATAGAATGCTGGACGCATCATGAAGTGGATGGGGGAAAGCCTCCGGGACCCCAGATGAGTGAAAACTGTCGGAGAGCTAATAGGGTCAAGCCTGTTGGGGATCGGGGCCTTGTAAACTCTGCATTTTGGTGGCAGCACTCTCTTAGGTACACAGAGCTAAATCTCTCTAGGTGGGTATACCTACTTTTGATCTGGTCGATCTGATGACTGCCATACTCAGGGAGCAGCTGTTGATCAGCTCCTCGTGATGGTGCCTGATGTCGTATTATGAGACTCAGGCTAAGGCACTCCTTGGGTGTCTTATCTGTTGTCTCAGTGTATGCTCCGACCACGGTGAGTGATGACTCCTTGAGGGAGACATTTTACTTGCAATTTTGCTTTGTGGTTGATGTGTGCCCACGAGGTGACACTCCTCTGGTCATGGGTGACTTCAGTGCGACCACTGGCACTGATAAAGCTGGCTATAATGATTGTATCGGTCCCCATTGGTCTGGAGACTGGGGTGAGAGTGGCTCCATGTCAAGGAGACTTTGTGAAAGGTCAGGGGCTGTGGGTTGTTGGATCCTGGATCCAACACCCTGAGCCGCATCGTTGGACTTCGTAATCCAATACTGGTGGTGCAGCAAAGGAGATCGATCACATCCTCGTGGGCAGACACTGGAGGCTTCTCCAGAACTACAGGCTCTACAGAAGTGCCCAGTTTGTGAATTCTGACCACAGACTTATTGTTGCTACCCTGAAGATTCAGCTTAGATTCAGTTGGCTACCACCTTCTACTGTTTCTGATGAGTTTGCATGCAGTTTGTATGAGGAATTTGCAGACTTGGGTGTGGCTGCTGAGTCTAATGTGATGTGGGAAACCTTCCATGATGAGATGCTGAAGGTTGCCAAGGACTGTGTTGGTGTTTCCAGTGTTCCCAGACAGAGGTGTTTGGTCTTGTAGAGCACCCTAGATATTATCAAGCGGAGTTGCAGCGCAGGAGGATGGCTGTGAGGGCTCTGAGGGCAGATAATGAGGTGTTTGTTAGATGAATCTGTAAGCAGGTGACACACCATCTGTGGTCCAGTGACCCACATTTTGCTTACAGAGGAATTGAAGCATTACGCATATCTGAAACTGTTCCTCAGGCTGGGTGATGGAACGGTCCTTACAGATAACCCTGCAGTTGTGACCTGCTGAGCCAGCTACTTTAAGCAATTGCTTTAGGTTGACCCTTCAGCTAGGACGTTGGACATCTCTGGGTCCATGGTTTTCAAGGCTGATCCTCCAATCAGCTGTGAACCACCCAATCTCACAGAAATTGCATGGGTGGTGAATCAGCTAAGGGTAGGGCTGTGATCTGTGGTATCCAGGGTGATCTTCTCCAGGCTGGTGGTAAGGCTGTCTGCCTGGCATTGCAATCTTTGCTTCCACTTGGGAGTCAGGCATCATCCCAACTGACCAGAAACCAGACTTATAGTCCCTATCTGGAAAGGGAAGGGTGATCACTGGATTGCGGCAACTACAGGGGGATAACAATGCTTTCAGTGCCAGGTAAGGTCCTTGCTAGGGTCATCCTTAATAGGATCCATAATCACTTGCTAGCCTGTCAGCGACCGGAGCAGTTTGGTTTAATGCCTAAGAATTCTATCATCGACCGTATCCTGCCACTGAGGGCTCTCATCAAGCACAAGCACGAATATTGGCCGAGATTCTTCACAGCCTTTGTTGATTTTCACAAAGCGTTTGACTCAGTTGATCGAACTGCCCAGTGAGACATCCTGAGACTTCATGGGATCCCACCGAAGTTGCTGGACATCATGGCCGGCCTGTACACTGGTACTGTGAGAGCTGTACAGAGTGGAAGGAGAACCTCCACATTCTTCCCAGTTGATTTCGGAGTTCTCCAGTGGTGTATTCTTGCTCCTACTCTGTTCAACGCTTGTATGGACTAGGAGTTGGGCAGGGTTGTGGGGTTCTGCAGCTTTGGGGCGTCCGTCGGTGAAAAGAGATTTACTGATATTGACTTTACCGACAATGCTGTGATCTTAGCGGAGTCAATGGAGGCTCTGATAGGGGCTCTCAAGCGACTGAGTAAGGAGTCTGAGTTTCTGGGATTGCAAGTGTCCAGAGATTTACTTACCTGGGCAGGGACATTCATGTCTCTGGTGACTCTTCCTATGAAATCAGCAGACGGATTGGGAGACCATGGGGGGTCATGAAGTCGTTGAAAAGGGGGATATGGCGCTCCCAATATCTTTGCAAGAGAACAAAGTTCCAAGTCTTTAGAGTCCTGGTGTTCCCAGTCTTACTGTATGGTTGTGAGACATGGACGCTATCCAGTGAGCTGAGATGAAGACTGGATTCCTTACTGTGTCTATTCAGAAAATCCGCTGGTCGAATGAGCGGTTGCTAGAGGAGTCCCAAATCATGCACATTACCGGCATTGTGAGGGAGCGTCAGTTACGGCCTGGGGGGTTGCCACCCGGGATCCCAAGGAGGTCCGCCGTGTGGTGGGTGCAGCAACGTGCTGTAGTACTGATTTGACAGTGTTTACAGATAACTTTGCTTTGTGAAATATTTGACTGTGCATGCCCAATTTGCACTTCATACATCTGCGCATGTGCAGCATTATACTTTCCAGCATATTTTTTTACAGCTATCCCTGATTCGTACCACTTCATTGATGACATTTTCAGGACAAACTAATCCCGTCAATATTTCTTTTAACTACATCAAGTGCATTTTGCGGATCTTGAAAAAAACGAGAATAAAATACTCAAGTGAAAAGCTCCTCAACATTAGACATACACCATGTTCCAAATTATTATGCAAATTGTATTTAAGTGTCATAAAGATTAAATATTTTGTTTTTCAATCAAACTCATGGATGGTATTGTGTCTCAGGGCTCTTTGTATCACTCAAATAAATCTCGGACACCTGTGATAATTAGTTTGCCAGGTGAGCACAATTAAAGGAAAAACTACTAAAGAAGGACGTTCCACATTATTAAGCAGACCATCATTTTCAAGCAGTATGGGAAAGAAAAAGGATCTCTCTGCTGCTGAAAAGCGTGAATTAGTTGAATGCTTAGGACAAGGTATGAAAACCTTAGATATTTCACGAAAACTTAAGTGTGATCATCGTGCTGTTAAGAGATTTGTGGCTGAGTCAGAGCACACACTGGTTGGTGCAGATAAAGGCACAATGAGGAAGGTTTCTGCAAGACAAATACATCGCATTAACAGAGCAGCTGCAAAAATGCCATTACAAAGCAGCAGATATTTGAAGCTGCTGGTGCCTCTGGAGTCCCGCGAATGTCAAGGTGTAGGATCCTCCAGAGGCTTGCAGTTATGCATAAACCTTCTATTTGGCCACCCCTAACCAATGCTTACAAGCAGAAACGGCTGCAGTGACCCCCGAACTACATGAAGACTAATTTTAAAACAGTCTTGTTTACTGATGAGTGCCATGCAACCCTGCATGGTCCAGATGGATGGAGTGGTGGATGGTTGGTGGACGGCCACCATGTCCCAACAAGGCTACGACGTCAGCAAGGAGGTGGCAGAGTCATGTTTTGGGCCAGAATCATGGGGAGAGAGCTGGTCGGCCCCTTTAGGGTCCCTGAAGGTGTGAAGGAGTTTCTGAGTGACCACTTTCTTCCATGGTACAGTACAAATGAAGAACCGTGCTTTCCATAACAAAATCATCTTCATGCATGACAATGCACCATCTCATGCTGCAAGGAATACCTCTGCATCATTGGCTGCTATGGGCATAAAAGGAGAGAAACTCATGGTGTGGCCCCCATCCTCCCCTGACCTCAATCCTATTGAGAACCTTTGGAGCATCCTCAAGCAAAAGATCTATGAGGGGGGGAGGCAGTTCACATCCAAACAGCAGCTCTGGGAGGCTATTCTGACATCCTGCTAAGAAATTAAAGCAGAAACTCTACAAAAACTCACAAGTTCAATGGATGCAAGAATTGTGAAGCTGCTATCAAATAAGGGGTCCTATGTTAAAATTTAACTTGACCTGTTAAGATGTTCTTGATTGAAATAGCTTTTGATTTCAGTAAATATGACCTCCTAATGCTGCAAATTCAACAAATTACCATTTTCAGCTTCCTCACAAACAGAACACAACGTGTGAGAATGGGCAAACACACCTCAGAACCACGAACCATCACCACTGGAGCGCCACAGGGCTGCATGCTTTCTCCTTTGCTCTTCTCTCTGTACACAAATAACTGCACTTCAGGGGACCCCACTGTAAAACTCATTAAGTTTGCAGATGACATAACCCTGATTGGACAGATTCAAAACAGCAACGAGTCAGCATAAAGAGAGGAGATCAAGCAGTTGACAGCATGGTGTTATTCAAATAACTTGGAACTTAATGCCCAAAAAACTGTTGAGATGGTGGTGGACTTCAGGCGAAATCCCCCACCTAGTGTCTCACCCATAACCATACAAGGCTCAACTGTCAGCACTGTTGAATCTTTTAAATTTCCCATGACCTGGAATGGCAGCTCAACATCACCTCCATCACAAAGAGAGCCCAGCAGAGGATTTACTTTCTAAGGCAGTTAAAAATGCACCATCTCTCTCAGTCTACAATGGTCCAGTTTTACGCTGCAATCACTGAGTCCATCCTCACCTCCTCCATCACAGTCTGGTTTGGATCAGCCACTGAACGAGACAAGGCCAGACTGCAACGCATCATCCACTCAGCAGAGCGAATAATCGGCTGTAACCTGCCTACCCTCCAGACACTGTACATCACCAGAACCAGGAAACGAGCATACAAAATCATTGAGGACCCATCTCACCCTGCTAACGTAGTTGGCAACTATGGTTTTGGGAAACGCACCCCAGGTCGATAAGAACTGATAAATATGTAAAGGGAGGGATTGTTAGTGGGCATGGGGGGACTCAAGTGTAGAATGACTGACAGGTTCCAGTGCAGGAAGGCGGGGGAGAAGAGAAGCCTGTGAATTGAGGAGTTGAACAGCCCTGGGAACAAAGGTCGCTCTCCTCCTCTGTGTCCTGCAGCCAGTACAGCGGAGCCGTCGTTCTGAGGGGAGCCACTCAAACTCTGGGAACAGAGCATGGGAGAGGTCCTGCAGAATCCTACACTCTGTTCTCAGAGTTTGCTGCTCACTCAGGGATGAAAGTGCTCTGACCAGGAGTCCGATGATCTTAGAGCAGACTTTCACTGTGTTGTGCAGGTGGGTCCTGTGCTGCAGGATGGTGGAGTGATACCAGCAGGCGATGGAAAAACAGAGGACACTCTCAATGAAGGAGTAGCACAAGGTTCTGAGTTTGACCTTGTTGACCCCAAAGCTGTTGAGCTTCCTTAGGAGATATTGCAGCTGCTGACATCTCCTTAGAATGCCCTCGGTGTTGGAGGCAAACTTTCGGGTACAGTTGAAGATAGTGCCCAGATATTTGTACTCCTCCATCACCTCCTCTGTCTGGCCGTAGATTATGCTGACAGATCCTGTCGCTAGCTCCGTCTGTTTACTGGAGAAGGTCACCACCATGTCCTTGGTCTTCTCCACGTTTAGCTCCAGGGAGGCATTGTCACACCACTGCACAAACTCATTGAGCACTGAGCTGTGCTGATGTGAGGAGCCTGCGAGAAGAGACAGGAGAACTGTGTCATCTGCGTACTTCACTAGATGACAGTCTGGGTGGGAGGACCTGCAGTCATCGGTGTACAAGATGAACAGAAGAGGTGACAGGACGCAGCCTTGGGGGGAGCCAGTGGAGGTGATGCAGAGGTCAGAGAAGGTGTTGTTGACCAGCACTCTTTGTGTCCTGTTGGTCAGAAAGTTGATGATCAACAGAGTGAACTGGTCATCCAGGTGGAAGTGGGTGGAGAGTTTCTCTGCCAGGATGTGTGGTTGCAAAGTGTTGAATGCAGATGAGAAATCTGCAAACAGGAGTCTAGCTGAGGTGTTGGGGAGTTCCAGATGGTTGTGTACCTTGTCCATGATGAACATTTTCGCATCGTCAACCCCCCTGCCTGCCCGATATGCAAACTGGGGAGGGGCCATGAGTGGGTTGGCCACCTTGATGATATGATTCTTAAAGACCCTCTCCATGGCTTTCGTTGCTAGTGAGGTGAGAGCCACAGGCCTGAGATCATTCAGGGCCTTAACTGAGGACTTTTTTGGAATGAGGACCACAGTGGAGTGCGTCCACAGCTGGGGGACTGTGCTGCTGTCCATTGATCTCTGAAACAGGCACTGAAATCTCCGGCAGCTGCAGGGGAGGCTGACTGAGCTGAGGACCAGGCTGATCCTGCTCCACAGCGAGCGGTTCCCAGATCCGCCGCTAGACCTCCCCGGAAACTCCCAATCACCACCGACGGCTGCAAATTGGTGAACGAAGAAGAGAGGTAGAAAGCAAGAAGATGTACCGACGATCTTCTTGGGGGCTGTCTCCCTCTCCACTTCTCTCTGTCAGGTATCGGGAGGAGATTTGGAGACGTTGGCAGACGACTTGAGGAAACTGCTCCAGTTGCAAATGGAACAGGCTCCCTCAATCAAGCCGGCATGTGATGCGCCACCCCCCATGGTTCCAGTGCCAGCAGCTGACGCACCACCCCCCGTGGTTCCTATGGCAGCAGCTCACCCCTTTCAGGGAACGCACCTGGTTCTTAAAGGGGCCAGGTCAGTTGAGGATGCCATACCACGGATCCCCAAAGCCCTTAAAGGGGCAACGCCCGCTGCAAAGGCGCAAAGCCCAGCCGTACCGGCGGCTGATGCAGCGCCCCCTGTGGTTCCTGTGTCAGCGATCCCTGCAGTGCCCCTGTGGTTCCTGTGCCGGCGGTCCCTGCACCTCCACCGCCCAAGGTCCCTGCGCCTCCACCGCCACCACCCAAGGTCCCTGTGCCTCCGCCACCTGAGGTCCCTGCGGCTCCACCGCTGCCACTCGAGGTCCCTGCGCCTCTGCCGCCTCCCGAGGTCCCTGCGCCTCCTGCCCGTGCTTGATGTTCCGGCTCTGCCCATGCCTGATGTTCCAGCTCCGCCCACGCCTGATGTTCCTGCCCCACCCATCCCTGCTCCGCCCACAGCAGCTCCTGCTCCACCTGTCCCTGCTCTGCCCACAGAGGCTCTAGCACCAGTCCCTCCGGTCCCTGTCTCCAAGGAGGTCCCAGACTGTCCAACACCCGCTCCTTTCCCCTTAGCGGAGGAGGAGCTTGAATGGGACCCCTCGGGGATTTCTTTGATGGCCCCATTTGACCCCTCTAGGGGAGGAACTCCTCAGCCACCACAACAGGACAGATCCCGGCCAGGTCCTCGCCTCTCGGTCTCCCGGAAGAGGAGGGGACACCTGCGCTGGGGTCGGGTCCCACCCGCCCTGCCCCCTGGCTCACCCTCGGTCTCCTTGGCTGGGGCTCGAGGGGCACCTGCAGTTCCCCAGGCTCCTGCTTGGCGATCGCCTGCAGGTCCCCTTCCGGCGCCTCGTCGGCCATCTTTGTCAGGTGTTGTCCTGGTACCTGCTGTTGTGCCTGTTCTGTGTGTATGTCCTCTTCCCGGTACCCCGGTAATGGTCTTGTTTTCCAGGTCCTGTGTTCCCGGTCTAAGGAGTTTAACATTACTAGTACTACAAAACCAAATGGACACAGGCAGGAATGATCAGAAGAGATACAAAATAAAGACCTATACTACAATACAATGACAAAATAACCAAGGAGAAAAAACACAAAATTGAGGCTGGTCTTTTGCCACAAATCCACAACTGCAGAAGAGGCTCAGCCACATGACAGCCCGGGAGCAGTAGAACACATTAGGAACTAAGGGGCTACAAGACTGGCCACAGGATGGCCAGTGAAGGACAAGGCAGGGACAGATGCTGATGCCAGCTGATTATAAGTTATCATGATTGGTGGGCAGTGGCCCGTGTCCATGCTCTCATTTGCACTTTGTCATGTGACCCTTTGATCTCTCTTTTTTTTTTTTTACTCTATAACACACTCGGATTATAAACTCCTGAAATTAATAATAGTGTTATTTAAAAATACTTTAAAAGTACAATTTCATAAAGAAACTACACTATTACATTCATATGAGTAAATTTACTACATTATTTACCACCCCTGCTTCCTGTTATCCAGATGTCTGAGCTTTGTTGGATATGCAATCCCTCTGCACATGCCCCTTGAGGCCAGTGCCTTCCTCATTGCTTTGAACGTGTATCTTCTGTATAGTAATTCTCCATGGCTTTGAGAATGGTCTCTTTGGTGGTATAACCTAGACATCGCACCAGGATGCTTCTCCTTGTGCCTTTCTGTGTGGTGACTAGAGCAAGAGACCTGTGAGCTCACCCAGTATTCATTGTAAGAGATTCCCCCAAAATGGTATTATTGACTGGGAAGGGGGCCTTCGTGTGGAGTGTTACTTTTGGTGTTCTCTGACTTTTGTGTAGCTCCCGGTTCTCTTTTTTCCCCCTATATAACTAAATTCTCCTTTGGCCTCATTCAGTTGGTTTCAGTGTCTGAAACTTTGTTTGATCACAATATCATTTGTGAACTACTGCCTATCCCATCTAGATGAGAGCTAACAATTAATTTTGGTCAAAACAGTCAGCTAATCTCAGATATCAGGAATTAGCATTAATACTTTCCTCCTCTTTCGGTTCACCATTCCATTTTTTTCTTTTCTCTCATATCACATGGAAGAAAATATTCAAAGTTTACTGTTACCCTGCGGGTATGACATTCATCTTCTACACCCCCTTGCCCTATTCAGAGCCACAGAACCTGTTCCGGAAGCCATGGGCACAAGGGAGGGAATAACACAGGATGTGGCAGCCAACCCATCACAGGGCTAACTAATGCACACCCACATAGGTTTCTAATTATATCTTTGTGGGGACTCTCCATTCATAAATTTTTATGGGGGAAAGTCTAATTCCAACATGACGGCCTTAACCCCTACCCAGCCCTAACCTTAACCATAAGCAACCAGACAAAATTAATGAATTTTGGCATTTTTACTTTTTTGATTACATTCACAGGTCTTTGTGGGGACCTGAAAAATGGTCTCCACAATGTTAGAAAAGCAGGTTTTTATTAGATTTTGGTGGACATTTGGTCCCCACAATGTAATATAAACTTAATCCACCCCACCCACACACACAATTTGGTAATTCCAATTCATCTTAACCTGTTTTTGGACTGTAAGGGGTATCCTAGGTAGAGGGGCATCCTAGGACAGAGACTCAAACCCAGGTTCCAGAGCTGTATTTTTGGCCCTCATCTCATCTCATCTCATCTATGTTTTCCAGTCTACATAAGAACAATAATGGAGGTCGAAAAAATAAATAATTGAGGACAGAGCAAAAACTCAGCAGCCATCTCAAACCAAGTTATGTGACATTCTCTCAGGGAATACTCTTATTTAATTCATTTTCATGGCATTCTTTTTCATAGCCTCAATCATTTTCTTTTTATCATTCACCAGTTAGCATTCATGTCTTTCAGTGGGTTCCAGTTCAGTCGGCTTAGCATGGAAAACTGAGAAGAAGAGGGGGGGGGGGATATGAGAGAAAGGCAAGGGATAGAAGAGAGGATATAATAGAGGACTGGGTGCTGCTGGGAAGCATGGGGAGTCATTAACTTGGGAAGACATTGTTAGCAGCTTATCAGAATGGTCATCAGCCCACCCAGAGACAGGCCTCGGCAAACGCATGGATTATCTCTGCTGACAAAGATGGATGAGGGTGGAATGCCATGGGCAGTGATCTTGCGAAGCTCCACATGGCAGCGCCATGCAGCCTTAAAAAAAGCCATACTTTGTACAACAGCAGAGCCTAGCATGCGAACCGCTAATCGGGTTCTGTTCCTGCACACTTCCAGGGCTTTTCTCCAGATTAGAGGAAATCATGCATGAATCTGCGCTGCCTGCATCTCGTGATAGAAAATAAAACAACATAAACCCACAATTGTAAACAGCACAAGTAAATTTATTTTGATCCTGCCAAACTCCTCCTTATTCCAATGATCCCATTGAGTAATTTTTTTGTCTAATCTTATCCAATCGCTGCCATCCCTGCCCACAAATTACACACATTCTGCCCAACCGAAACCAACAGGACTGCCCTATTGAAACAAGCAAACCAGTGAGCCTCAGGCTGCTTCAGTTAGTGGTTATCTTTGGTATTTTTCAACCCCCACCACAGCTTTCTGGGGCTCAGCAACTGCATCGTGAGGTCAAACACAAGATGGAGGGGGGGGGGGGGCGCCCCATAGCCATAGGTTTACCCTACTAATAGGACCAACAAGGATTTTAAAAAGACCACAAGTTACATTAGGTTAGGCAGCAGTGTAATCCACAGGAGGAGGTGGTACAATGCAAACAGAATGAGAGGATTTGCAGTGGAGTGGGCAGCAGTGCAGTCTAGAGACTAGAGGTGAAGGTAGTACAATGTATGAAGAAAGAGATGAGGCGCAGTGCAGTGGATAGCAGTACAGTCCAAAGAGTAGAGGTGGAGGTAGTACAATGTAAGAAGGAAGAGGGGAGGTGCAGTGCAGTGGACAGCAGTACAGAATCAGAATTAGAATTACTTTATTAATCTCCGTGGGGAAATTCTCTTACATCACAAAACAAACTCCTGATGAAAATAAAGATTTAGGACAGTTATGTACAGATGATAGAAGAGATTTAGATAGAACTATAGAACAATAAAGTAATAAAAATAAAAATAAATAAAAATAGTAAAATAACCAATAAAAATAAAAAATGTAGCAGCAATAATATTAACATTGGTATAAATTAAACATAATTTGCATAGTACCTGGGTTATAACAGCAAACGTATACACCGTATACATGGTTAAGGTGATTTTGCTTATGTTTATGGTTTGTAGTTTGAGTGATCAGATATGCGAGTTAAACAGTTTTATTGTGACCGGCAGGAATGATTTCCTGTGTCTCTCAGTTGTGCAGCGTGGAAGTTTTAGCCTGTTGCTGAACAAACTCCTGTGGCTGCTCAGCATATAGTGGAGCGGGTGTGAAGGAAAGTCCAGTATTGTCCTTATTTTGGACAATGTTCTCCTCTCCAGAACCTTACTGAAAGAGTTCAGTTCCACTCCCACAACTTGGCTGGCCTTCTTGATGATCTTGAGTCTGTTTTTGTCCATGACCCTCAGGCTGCTGCCCCAGCAGACAACAGCATACATGATGGCACTGACCACCACATGTCCAGCAGATGTTGAAGGACCTTAGCCGTCTCAGAAAATAGGGATGTCTCTGGCCCTTCCTGTAAACGATGTCCACGTTTAGTACACTCCCAGGTATTTGTTCTCCTCCACCCTGTCCACACTGACGCCCTGTATGTTAACCGGGGACACTGGCACTTTGGTCCTCCTCAGGTCCACTACCAACTCCTTTGTTTTTGTCACACTGAGCTGAAGGTGGTTTTCCTTGCTCCAAGTGACAAAATTGTCCACCACAGATCTGTATTCGCTCTCGTCACCACCAGTGATGCATCCAACTACTGCTGAGTCATCAGGTTTCTGTGCAGTACAGTACAGTCCAAAGAGTAGAGGAGGAGGTAGTGCAATGTAACAAGAATGAATGGAGATGTAGTTCAGTGGACCGCAGTGTAGTCCAAAGAGTAGAGGAGCTAGTACATTGCAAACAGAATGAGAGGACATGCAGTGCAGTGCAGGGCAGCAGTATAGTCCAGAGGGTGGAGGAGGAAGTAGTACAATGTAAGCAGAATGAGAGGAAGTGCAGTGCAGCGGGCAGCAGTGCAGTCCAGAGAGTACCACAGAAAGCTGCTAATTACTTAACTACATAAAACTATTCCTGTAGTCCTATCATATCCTGGTGTACATTTCTTTATCTTTAAGTACCTGTGTGAACAGATCCCTTTTTAATGTGAAGTCATTACATAAGAACATAAGAAATTTACAAATGAGAGGAGGCCATTCGACCCATCAAGTTCGTTTGGGGAGAACTTAACTAATAGCTCAGAGTTGTTAAAATCTTATGTAGCTCTGATTTAAAGGAACCCAGGGTTTT
>JABJVO010000036.1:1265283-1278578 GCA_026770805.1 Boulengeromyrus knoepffleri
ACTGCCTCCCAAATACAGCTGCCCTTCACTGCCCCCTCAGTATGGCTGCCCTCACTGCCTCCCAAATACAGCTGCCCTTACAGCATACTTACATACTCACACGTAATGGGTGACAGTGACGCACACAGACAGGCTATCTGTCAGAGATAACCCTCTGCTCACAGCATACTCACACGTAATGGGTGACTGTGACATACACAGACAGGTTATCTGTCAGAGATAATCCTCTGCTCACAGCATACTTACATACTCACACGTAATGGGTGACAGTGACATACACAGACAGACTATCTGTCAGAGATAGCCCTCTGCTCACAGCATACTCATACTCACACGTAACGTGTGACAGTGATGCACACAGGCAGCCTATCTGTCAGAGTCAGAGCAGCCCTAGAGAATGAATAGTGGAAGACATAGTGGCCCTATGACACAGTCAATGGGAAAGTGCCTCCACACAATGTCTGCATGAGGAGAAGGAGCAGGAGGAAGATGCAGGATGAAGAAAAGAGCGGAAAGAGGCTGACATCTTCATTTCCTGTTAATAAACAAAGGGGTCTCTGTGCTGCAGGCTGTAATCAGTCAGCCCTGGGAGCCACATGGGAGTACATCTGGTGTTATCCCATCAGCAAGGTCAGGGCAGGCACAGCATGACAGCACAGGTATTGGCCTTGACAGTTGATGGCAGCACAGAGCACAGGTACACACCCCCTCCAGGGTACTACTGAGAAAGGACATGTGGAGAAATCACAGCATGCATTTTCAGTTCGGCATGCAGCTTATTCATAGAAATAAGAATAAGATTTCATGTGATCAGATGCTACTTTCTCGATCACCCAAGAGAAATAATACAATAATATTACATTCACCTCTGTATTTTCAGTTACCTGTTCTGCATTCCCATGTTCTATACAAATTTACTATGAAATAAAGCCTTTACACATAAAGCATAGAACTATAATGTCCAGACTGTGACTTAAATTGATCTGGTTCCAGTGTGCAGCTCACATTACCCTGGAGAGCTAATAGTAAGGACAGTTTATTATTAACTGGATGGAAAGACCGGGAGAGTGTTTGTGTTGGCCTTCAAAGCAGCTAAGCCAGATGGAGAGGCAAATGTAATGAACAGTGAGCTTAAAAATTACACCCCGCCTCATTTCTAAAAGTCATACCTGAGGGCATTATAGTGTACTGGCTGACCTGATCAACTACAAAAAATAACGAAGTTATATACTCTTAATTCCTAATATAGTTATCAAAACTTTAAGTATAGTGTTTTGTTATTGTTGCATATACTGTGTTTTAGCTGGCTAGACTTTAATAGATTTGGAGTTCATTTTGTGCTCAAACTGTGCCAATATTTGTTGTGAATTTCTTGAAACTTGATTCAGCTGCTGCATGTTGGAGCTGCGCTGATGGTGGGACCAATCTTGTTACAGTTGTACAGCCATGTTACATGTAGTGTTTGAGAGCTGCTAATGGTGGGACCAACCATGTTATGGCTGTGCAGTCATGTGACATGTAGTGTTGGAGAGGTGCTGATGGGGGGAACAACCACCTATACGACTGTACGGTCATGTGACATGTAACGTTTGAAAGGTGCTGATGGCGGGACCAACCACGTTATGACTGCACAGTCATGTCGCATGCACAATTTAAGTAGAGACCAAGTAGAACTCTGCTCATTAGCACTGTCCTTCTGTTGGCCTCCGCCAAACCAAACACTTTTATTCCTGCTCCATCAGCAAAAGCATGGACTGGCATGAGGTTGATTCAGTACAAGGAACTTCAGCAGAATGATATAGGCACCCAGTGTATTATGCAGGAATTGTGCAGCAAAGCTTGTTTTTTTAACCACTGATCTGAATAATGGTTTATTATGCCTGAATAGATTCACTCCTTTTGCGTGTGATATTTAATTTCCTAATGAAAACAACAGCAGAGCTCTCACATTCTGGAGTGCTGGCCCGCCACCGTCCTGAGCTTGCGGTGTGAACACTGTAACTGTGAGAGAGAGGCAGAATACAGAGTGTGGGCAGAATACAGATGGTTACTTAATTAAACTTATAATTCACAAAACATTCAGCTTCTGCTGCCTAGGAGACAGAGTTGAGTGTGGCAGTTTTGCTGTAAGTTTGTGTGTTGGGGGCGGGGGTTTAGATCAGGCATGTTTTTGTTGGCAGCAGACCTCAGCTCTGGCCTTGTCCAGCTCACTATCAGAACAGCAGGATACGCATCACAGGAGGTAGATAAAGAGACTCTCCACTCAGTGCCACTGACAGTCCTGAGGTGCGGGATCCCGGCTCTGATGGATGACCTATACCTTCCTCTTAAATCTCTCCTCTGTCCTTAAATAATCAGATTTAGCCACAAGGGTTGTTCAGGGGCTGATCCTCTCATTGGGGGGGGGGGGGAGCGGATGGGGCTGAAACATAACCCCCAGACCTCCATCCCACTTAGCGTCATGGCAGGGATGGGCGGAGGAATACATCTTCTTCACCAGTGAATGGCGTAATTGAAGGAGACGGGTGATTAGCAGTCCGCGGCCGCCTCCCTAGACAGAAACGAGCCGCCAGGCCTCCAGGTCCAGGGCCTGCACAACCCGGTCCGCTTCAAGCAGCTCATGTTACATAGGCCGTCTGTTCTGGACGTCAGCTGCCCCTGAACTTTTGTGCTTTCCCTCCTTACAAATGAAGAATAGCTTACCAAGACAGTTAATGCCTATTTAAGAACACCATACACATACACAACGCACTAAATAAGGAGCCCACTGTACATGTTAAACTTTCCAATATAAACTGGACTCTTCACATGAGTAGGCACATGTTATTGTTGCTTAGCATCCACTGGCATCTTATTTAAAGACATATTTTTTACTTGATAGGGGTACTTGGTGATGTGACATAAGGTACATTTAATTAATCCCACTCCATGTTTCAGGTCATTGAAGGATGTGAAGCAGACAGAGGACAGGGGTCAGTGGATTGAAAAAAGAAGAAATTATTCTTTATTTATTTGCACAAGTTTGAATGCAGGTATACTGAATGCTTCTATTTTCCTGCCCCATGTTGCTCTCCATGAGATATACAGACACATGTACAGGTGAGAGTAAACTTAGGGGTCACAGTGCAGGGTCAGTCAGTGTCCAAGGTCCCTGGAACTGGCAGTTAAGGGCCTTGCTCAAGAATCCATGGACATGTGACTGTTCTGCTGAGGCTGGGGCTCAAACCAGTGATCTCCTGGTCATAGGCAGAGAGACTTGGCCCACTGAACCACACACCACCCACATCCAATTCTCCACAGGATAGGAAAGAGCAGACAGGGGACAGAGGCCAGTGCACAGTGGAACAGCAGATTATTTCTGCTGCATTCCTCTTCCAGCTTTACCTGCCTGCAGGCTGTTAAAATCGCTCCCCATTTAAAATTTCACTCTTCCACACACTTTTCTACCTCTTTCATCGTCCTTGTCTTCTTGTCAGCATTGTCCTCTGTCAGTTTTGGGATCCAGATGCAGGATTTAAATCTGTTGACTGTTTTGGCAAAGATGTGGGACTCCCCTTCTGCGCCACAGCCCATTGGTTCGCTGCTGCCCCGGAGGGGCCAGGTCCTAGCACGTGGGACCTCATGGGGAGGAAGCTGTCATCTTGGACGCATGGTGTCGTAAATTTCCCAGCATGCCTTGAGGCCTGTCCGATGGTTCCCTGCACGAGGCACTAATTTATGGCAGCATGGGCCGGAAGCCATGTGCCAACAGCAGGGGGCAGGTGCTATTCAATGTCCCCCTGAGATCCAGCTAGAACATTCTCAAGATCTAACGCCAACCCCTCCACCCACTAAGCCCCCACGTTCCCATAGAAGCATTTGCCTGCCAGAACTATTGGGAGGTGCCCTTATACAACTAATCTGTGTTAATCTAGATATCATATGCCAAACTACATAAGTAGTAATACACCATCAATACACCAATAAGTACAACGACTTACAGTCACATGGTCACTCGCACTCACAAAAAGACAAACCCTTAAACGTAAAAGTACAAACACAAATACACACTATTTGAAATACACTACAAATACACTACAAACTACTCCAGGGTGGCAAATGGAAACTGTTTGGTAGACATGTGTTTTGGCCTTGGTAATTAGATCACACTGATTTCTAAAATGAACAATTTAGTAAATTTTATATGTCATGTTTCAGCAAATCTCTTTGGCTTTCACAGGAAACACTTAACCCTGTCAGTTAAGTTCTATACCACAATGATGCAGAAAACGAGGTCCTTTAACAGTGTGGCAGACCGGACCTCAACCTGATACAGCATCTTCAGAACGAGACAGGATGCAAGGTGGTCGACCTCACTTTGAAAAGAGGAGCACACAGCCACCGGCCCTGCTAGGCTGGCATGACACACCTAAGCAGTGATTAAGACCAACTGACAAAGTATGTTTGGAACTGCATATGTCACCTGTTTCTTCACAAGACAACGAAGATGTCAGTTTATGCATTCTTAATACAGCAGCCAAGCTGAGCTAACAGGCTAGCAGCTAGCCATGCTAAAAGAAGAAGGGGAGAGCATGTTAAAGGCATTAAATGTGTTTGCAGATAAATGAACCATATAGAGCATAGGAGCGAAATTCCATCATGAGGGAGATTTTCCTTCCAGCTGATGACTCTCCCCTGTCAGACAGTTCTGTTGCTGTAGATTTGGCCTCGGCTGCCCCTTCCTGCAGCTCTCACCCTACCTCTAACACATCTTGGAAAACGTTTAGCTGGCTCCCTACATCCCCCTCCTCAACCCTACAGAGAAAAAGATGCCTAATCCTTTCTTTTTCATGTCAAACACATCCTTTTCATGCACTCCCTAAGGCCATAGAGAAAATGTATATATATGAGTCTGGTTTCAGGCCCCATAAATCTCTACTCACTTGCAGAAGGGGATGAAATTGTGTCCTGGAGCATCATGGGGGGGCAGTTTGGGGGGGAGGGGGATCGTATATCATGTCACTGCATCCCAGCTACCCCTCAGCAGTACTGCCGAGCCCCAAAGGGACACAGTCATGGAGCGACGTGTCCTCAGTGGTATGGCCTACCCCAGAGAGACACTGTCAGAGGGCAGCGTGTCCTCGGCAAGACTGTACACCCCCAGAGAGACACTGTCAGAGGGCAGCGTGTCCTCAGCAAAACTGTCCAACACCTGAGAGACAATGTCAGAGGGCAGCGTGTCCTCGGCAAGACTGTACACCCCCAGAGAGACACTGTCAGAGGGCAGCGTGTCCTCGGCAAGACTGTCCAACACCAGAGAGACACTGTCAGAGGGCAGCGTGTCCTCGGCAAGACTGTCCACCCCCAGAAAGATATTCTCAGAGAGCTGTGTGTCATTCTGCTGTTTATGAAGCCACTTTAGAAACTCTTTATCATTTGGATCCCCTGCAATTTGCCTACCAGGCACACAGAGGTGTGGACGATGCTCTGATCCACTTGCTTCACAGACCTGAGTCCCACCTAAACAAAACCGGCACCACAGTCAGGATCCTGTTCTTTGACTTCTCTAGTGCCTTTAACACCATCCAGCCTCTCTGACTGGGAAACAAGCTCAGGACAATGCAGCGCTCCTGGATCATGGATTACCTAAGTAATAGACGACAGTTTGTGAAGCTCTGGGACTGTGAGTCAGAGATGGTGGTCAGTAAAACTGGGGCATCTCAGGGAAGCATCCTGTCTCCCTTCCCATATGCCCTCTACAAATTGGACTTTCAGTACAATACTAGCTCTTGCCATCTACAGATGTTCTCTGATGATTCCTCCATTCTAGGATACATCAGCGATGGAGATGAGTCAGAGTACAGAAGACCAGTAGATGACTTTGTTATATAGTGCAGGGAGAACAACTTTAATGTCAGCATCAGCAACACAAAGGAGCTGATGGTGGACTTCTGGTGTAACAGGAAGCCCCTGAGACCAGTCACCGTCAACGGGGAGGAATTGGAGGTGGTGCAAGGCTACAAGTACCTGGCGATACACCTGAACTGCAAACTGGACTTGGCTGACAAAACAGCAGCACTTTCAGAGAAGCCTCAGGTCTTGTAACATGTGTGCTGTGTATGTTTTATCAGTTCGTAGTGGCCAGCCTCCTTTTCTATGCTGTGTCCGGCTGGGGAAGCGCCATCAATTCAGGTGATGCCAAGTGCCTGAACAAACTCATCAGGAAGGCCACAGGACTGACCCTGGACCCACTGGAAGACAATATTATAAATAATTCTGTCTATCCGATTCAAGGGGTGTGACCTTGGAGCACATTTAGCCACCAACTCATTCCACATGGTCTGCTAAAAAATGTGGTAAAACTTTATATGAATGCCATGTCTATAAGAATCCATACAAGAACACATTCATAAGAAATCATAATGCATTATGAAGGTATCTATAATGCATTATAGATGCATTATGGAAAATAAAATTCTACCAAAACTGCTCCTGGGGATTGATCCTGCCTGCCGCCATGAGACACCACAACGCCCCCTCCTTGGATGAGCCACTCCCCATCGACAGCCATAACGTGCCAGTGCCATCCCGTCTTCTTACAATACAGTCCAGTGCTTTCTGATCTAACTGCACATAATTTTTTGACACACAATAATTATTCTTACCCTTAAATACTTATTTGTAATATCACAGTGTGTCAGAGCATTTTAATTATTTGTGTACTATGTATTTTTAAAATGTTTTTGCACTAATGTTTACTTTGTTCACACTATGTATACTGTACTTCCTCTGTTTGACACTATATGTCATTCTGCTGAATGCAGAGTTTCCCCCAGAAGAAATGAAAGGCATTTTAATTGGTGTGTTTCACAGGCATCATCATCATGGGAGCCTGATGAAAAAGGTGATCCTGTAATCTAATGATGGTCATAACAGCCAACAGAGACTCATGAAAAAGGGCTCAAGCTCTGTTGCTCTTTCCATTGTTAGGGGTCTGACTGTCAGGCTCCTTCCACCAGGTTATACATCTCTGCGCATTCACTTTGGGCTGCAAGAGGTTTTCAAATGGCAGTTATACCACACTTTCCACTTTTGTGAAGATCATGAAGTGACAGTCAGTGGTTTATGTTGAGAATGGGTCACTGGTGTGCAGATTCACTTCTGTGCTCATTCTGAGGTGTCCATTTATATCGTTTGCTGATCTTTAACTTCCGACCTCTGCTTCTCTTTGCCAGTGCAATTTCCCAGTATGTGTTTGGCCTTTGTTATAATGATTTTTCAGACTCTTCCGTTTTAAATTATTTTGAGACCACCAGCTCTTTGGAACTGTGTTAGATGCTTCAGGTCATTTTGAAAATTGATTCCTTTATGGCTGGCATATACTATGAATTGGCTTGATATGAAACACTCATGCAGCTGAGTTTGAAAATGTAACTGCATTACTTGAATGTCATTTTCTCATGTGGTATTTGACTCTCTGAAGTCATAAAACATCCCTGGGCATCGTTTGAAAGAGTAGGGGTGGTAACCTGATGCCCTGGTTAAAATTGCCCACTGTGGTCCTCTTAGATCTGGCCTCCTAATCATCCCCCATATCTAACTGGCAAATTCTCTCCTGCCCCTTCACCACTTTAGCTGCTGTATGGGGAGCGTACTGCTGCTGTTGCATCATCCAGGTGGGGACTACACAGTGATGGTGGTTGAAGTGGCTCCTCATTGGTTCTATGAAGCTCTTTGTGTGTCTTGAAAAGCACTATATAAATGCAACTTTCATTCATTCATTTCTGTATGTTTGTGAATTTTTCTCACTGACTTCCAAACAGTCTATTAAAACTGATTTGAAAGTCTTTTATTAAAAGGAAAACTATACATTAGTGGCTTGATGGTTAGGGAAGTGCACTTGTAATTGAAAGATTGCAGGTTTGAATCCCTGACCAGCAAGACACCACTGAGGTACCCTGAGCAAGGTACCACCCCCAAGCACTGCTCCCTGGGCGCTGAATTAGCTGCCCCCTGCTATGTCACATATGGGTTAAATGCAGAGGACATATTTCGCTGTGGTGTGTCAACACTGATCACTTAATTCTAATGTCTGTGGTTTTCACGTAATTTCACTCTGCAGTCATGTTTATATAATACACAGTCAGCACAACACGTCTTGAGCTAGAGATTAGAGGTTATGGTACGGGGTCAGTGTGGAGCAGTAGTTAGACCTCTGCATTTAAAGCTGGAGGGATGGTGTGGTCCCGTCCTTAAACCCACCGTAATAATAATCAGAAATCAATTAGCGGTAACAACAACAGTACAGCACCCTTTACAGCCCCCGGGCTGAGGGGGCCGGCCATTTTCATTTCCGGTTCTGAGACGTTGGGTGAGGGGGAGTATAGTTTGTTTTCCTTCTTCCCTGAAAGTTGTCTGCAGATCAAGCAGCGGGATTATATGCATTTAGAGGGTTTATGGGGGTGATAAAAACTGGCATCTGGCTCAGGGGACTCATGCTTCCTAAAGCAACAATAAGATGAACTTTGAGACAAGTTAATGATGGCTAATAAATTAATATGCTATTAATAATTCAGAAATCATCTGAGATAGTATTAATAACAGTACAGCAATAACATTGCACTTCCAGTGAACAGTGCGACCAACACGCAGGGAGATGATGCCCCTGCTGGCGGTTTAACTCACCTGATCCCACAGGTACAGTGAAGCGTTTCCCTAACCCAGTGTTTCTCAACCATTTTTTATCCCCCCTACACAGATTGTGATATTTCTCTTGTATATGTTTTACAATGATGACAAAAATCACCAATATTTACAAATATGAAGACATTTCAATTTGTTTTAAACTGCAAGTTTAATTTCTTTTGAACATAACTGAAACATGGTTTCACTCCACTATGGCTTTCAACCTTCTTTTTCCTCAGTTTATGACATCGCTCTGAAGTCAGAAGGTCAATGTTTATGGACAAAAATACTATCTACATGCATTTGGCAAGTGGCTTTAAAATCACAAGCCTGACAACCATGAAAAGTGCACTTAATAGCTGAAAGACCCTCACTTAAGGTATTAGCCTTCAGCAAAATAAAACAATTATTGAAAATACAGTACAGACACTACTCTACTTACGAACTTTCAACTTACGAACTTTGAGACATACGAACGAAGAGGACTCTAAGTCCAAATTGTGTTCATTGGGCTTCCGTTTCCTGTCCGCAGCATCAATTTTTTTTCTCTGCACTCCAACTCCGCCTAGTATGACTTCTGGCTGCTACTCCCCCCACGTAGCAGCGTAGCGTGTGTACTCCCAGCATCCTAGTTCTTTGTACTTGCATATACCCTTAAAATGATGTTGAATAACGACTTACAAAACATTTCAAGTTACGAACAGCCATTCGGAACATAACTCATTCGTAAGTAGAGGATCGTCTGTAATACATTTTTTTTAAACAAAATGAACTAAGTAACAATGATTCCATACTGTTCCCCTCCATCAACATTCCCATGAGACACAGCTAACTGAATTGTTTGATTTTAGCTGTGAATTCTGGGATTCTGCATAATGCCATGACCAAAGCTTTTGTGCAATTTACAACCAGGATACAATACTATAGGTCTTCATTAAAATCTTTAATAAAACTGTAATTAATAACGCACAATGAAAGTAAATTGATACAAATAGTATTCTGACATCCTATATTTTGTTTTGAAAATACATAGAAAATTCGATACTGGCCACCACACAACTTTAGCAATGTCACCATTTTTTTGTGCTTTTCGGATAAATTGCATGACCCCCCTCAGTCCTCACTGAGGCCCCCTAGTGGGCCACAGCCCCCAATTGACAGCCACTGCTCAAGGGAGTCGAGGCAGCAAAGGCGTAGTGACAGGAGAGGCAAGGCAGGCAAGCTGGGAGGGGGTCCCTGAGGATGCCTTATTACACAGTGCACTGCAACAACAAATCTACTATATTTGTGTATTCTGTTTTTCACCAAAGAGAAAATAAAGGACTTGTGTTTATTAAATTATCTTAGCTCTGCCCATTTCTACATGCACTGCACCATAAAACTCTGTAAACACTGCTAATTTTAACAAAGCAAACACAGTGTCCTAACCTGCGCCTGTAATCAGAAGGTAGCTGGTTCAAATCCTGTGGCTAGTATAGTGCTGTCACCACTGGGCCCTTGAGCATAGGCCTTAACCCCCAAATGTTCCAAGGATTGTCTCACTCTGCTTTCTCAATCATGTTGCTTTGGATAAATGATACTGGTATACTAAGTGTGTGTGCTTTATGGCTGGCATATTCTATGAATTGGCTTAATATGAAATATTAATTAATATTTCAACACTGCCGTACAGAATACAGCCTCTCACTGTTCCACTGAATGCTCTTCCTTTCAAGACTACCTATTACATTTTAGCTCAGTTTTACACTTCTAACTTCTTAACTAAATATATTAACAATGTAATCGTGTATATTTTTATACAGTATGTTGCCTATATCAGCATCACTGCTTAAAGTATTGAGCACTGAATGTAAAAATAACATTTCCAGTGGACCTAACAATTAGCATGAGTAACAGCATTGCTTCAGACTGGCTCATGGCCCAAGTCACCTCAGAATGATCCAAGCAAATGCTCCAGTTAATTGTGTTTCTATCACTCTGCTCTCTGTCATTATCATGTTACAACCACTACTATTATTGTTTCTATTGTTCATTTGTATAGGCCTCTGCAATCTTACTGTCTATGGCTGTGATTAGAGGGGTGCTGTACTGCCTACACCATTCAAACAGCATATGTGCTTTTTTTACTTGTGGGGTTGTTCAAGCAGACAGAGGATAGAGCTGTACTTTTTAAAAGGCCTATAAGAGGACTCTGCGCTACCCCTCTGCCCCAGGCGACATTGTCCAGGGGGCGCATAACTGTAGACTAAACTGCCCGTGTCATCACCTATGCCGGGCCAGAAATACGACCAATGACATCACACGCCCCGGCCAAGGTGAGATGGTCCCACGGGATGAGGGGAGGCCGCACAGGCCTTGTTGGAATTCCGGGGGGAAAGTGGAATCTGTTCCTCTCATTACAGCATTCCCCCGATGACTATTTCGAAATATTACGTGATTCCTCTTCTCCCCTCAACTCCTGTGCCCCTTGCAGCAGCAGTGACCCCCCCCCCCCTGCCCCCCCCCACAGCCCGGCTGACAAAGAGCTTATCCACTGCTGGGGTGCCTCATTTAAAGACATCCCAGCACACACTGGCAGCCTGGGTGCTCAGCTGGGGCAGTGTCCCGTCCGCAGAAATCAGATCTGAGCGGCTTAAAGTGGTCCTTATTTCCACTCACATGTGCTGTACACCTAATACTGATAGCATTCCTCAGTAATTACCCCTCTGCTTTAAATAAAGAGCAGCATTTTTGTATTATCATACATGGCATGCAGGTTGATTCTATATATAATATATAAACAGCAATGAAGATATTTTCAGAGCCATAGATGCTGCAATCTGAATGATCATCTGCTTTTCTGTTGCCGGTAATTTCCTGGTGTTGGCTGCAGACATACTTCTCTCACTGGACATTGTTACATCCATCAATTTTAAAATCATTAAATTCATTGATTTGAAACAACTTCTACATTTTGATATTTTTGCCCATTTGTATATATAATAAGGGTATATCTGGTTCCCCTCTCTGTAGTTTACTTTGTCCATTTTGGACGTAAGTCCAGCTTCTGAATGAGAGAGTCTGAAATGACAAGCTGGCCCCTGGGCAACCAGCACTTACCAGCACATGTCATTCAGCACCACTCAGGCCAAGAGCAGCAGCAGCGACCTCACAGTCAGCCAGGAGACCACCTATGAGGACAGTTAGCAGGACCCAGAGGCTGCATGCTGGCTGCTGATTGGGCAAACAGGTAGCAATTTGGCACACGCACTGGGGAGCAGGTCAGGGAAAAAGGCTGAAGGCTGACTGTATTGAGGGAGGTGCCTAACCATACCAGAACTGTGTGATTCCTCCTGATCTGGCAACCACAGCCCTTTATTGCCATAACCCTTGTACATTTGCTCATTTTCCCCAAATAAATCATGGTCTCTCCCCCCACGCCCGAGTGTCTGCCCGCATCCTTGTCTCCTGTGCCTCTTTACCAGCAACCATGTGTAAAGGTCATTTAGGGATTTGGTTTCAGTTATGAAGTCAAAATGAGTGAGATGGTGATGGGAAAACCACTGGCAGAGCTGTAACCTGTGTATACTTTAGAGAAGTGGTGTTGCGTTTCATGGAGATCAGTACTGCATGCTGCCTCTGTGACACTATGACCTTGCAGCAGTGCTTGGACCACAAGGGCAAACGGCCAAATCACATCCCTACTGGCCATCAAAATGGTCTTTCAAGAAGCTGCCCCAACATTTCAGGCAGAGTGCAATCCTTACTCCTGTCCTCCTCAGAAGCTCTCAGCGTACCAGGCTGTTTGAAAACGGCTGTGCTTCACTTCCCAAATTTCATCTCCATCATCAGATCAGGCTAGTAAACATTACGCTGTCTGGGATTGTGCAGAGCTCATGTGATTTTATAGTGCCACGGTCTCTGAATGTGTACACCTGTTACACATCACCGTTTCCTCAGATAGGCTCAGTGCTCCTTCTGTGTTTTAACTGCAGAAGAAGGTGTGCTCCTTCACTTCCTGTGAGCCATTGAAAGACTGTCAGATTATCTTCCTTTGTTAACTAAATATCAGATTAATTAAAACAAATCAAGGCTTACAGCTAGACTGCTAGTCCTGGGTCTTCAACTGCCTCCTTCTGTCCTTCCACACGTCATTATAATCTGGGCCCCTCCATCCTCACAACCCCTTACATGTATGTGTGTCTCTATGTGACTGCGCATTCACATATATATATTCACCTATTCACATGCATAGGTGCATATATAGCAGGTGTTATCACAGTACCCTGACTTAACAAGTGGTGGCAGTAGAGAAAGGAGACCTTCTCCCTGAAGACCAGGCCATTACAGCATTCTTTGTTTACTGGATGTCTCCCCTCATTATTTTGTCATCTGTGTGCAGTCTGTCTGAATGGTTGCTCCCTCCAACCCTAACGGAGCACTGCCGAAATCCCACATGTTTTGCGTCCATACATTCTCATATGAGAACCACAGTGGGCCAGCAACCAGTGAGACCAGAACTGTAGGAGTACAGTGGTACCTCAGAACTCGAAATTCTGATCGTTCTGATCGTTCGTTCTGATCGAATTTTCCCCATAAGAAATAATGGAAAACCAATTAATTGGTTCCCGGCCCCAAAAAAATTACACCGA
>JABJVO010000036.1:1278678-1293308 GCA_026770805.1 Boulengeromyrus knoepffleri
CGTACAAGTTATCTTAGGTCGGCGTTCACGGTTTGACTTCTGAGATTCAGATCGAGTTCTAGGTAATTTTTTTTTTTCAAACTGGTTAGTTCGACTTTTAAGAAATTCGAGTTCTAATGAGTTCGAGAACTGAGGTACCACTGTATTAGAATTCCAAACAGTGCCAAAAATCCAACTGTGAGCCAGTAACTTTTGCTTTTCACTCTTAGTCTCACCAGTCTTTAGTGTATCTCTTGATTTGACTCATGTTATCGCTTTAGACATGATCAGAATGAATTTATTTTGATCTGTCCAAAAATATAAGACCATAGCCTCACCCTCTCAATGCTAGTTGACACCCTAACACAGGAGTGTCGAACTCTAGTCCCGGAGGGCCGAAGCCCTGTGTAGTTTCTTTCCCTGTTGTACCACAAGTGATTCAGCTCAAGAGTTGTGTGGTAAGTAGCACAAGGAGGTGTAAGGAGTTGAAACAGGTGTGTTAAATGAGGGAAAACCCAAAAATGTGTAGGGCTTTGATACCCCTGACCTAGCATCAGGTATGGAATTGCTAGCTAAACTCAGCAGGTTTAGTTAAATAAATAGTCAAAACCTAAAAGTTTTGCTGAACAGCAGGACAGCATTGCTCATCAGAATTCTGTGATGCTAGCCAACATAGCCATGTATCTGCAGTATGTGTGACTTCCATGGTAATGCATGTCTCTATTAGTCAGTCAGTGTGGATAAGTCTGGGCAAAACAACAGGCATTTAGCACTTGCTCGGAGGTCGGCGCCATTATCCTGTAGCAGCCATCTGGGACCCCATTCACCACACTGAGCTTGGCATTCCTGGACAGAGTGTGCCAGCGGCCACAGCCACAAGTTCTGGATGGACGCCTTTCGCACGTGCAGTGAAGTGCGATGAGGATTTATTAGCCGTTACCTCTGGTCTCCATGGCCATCTGGAGGAGACCCAGCCTCCTCGAGGGGGGAAAAACACACACAGCCAGGAGTATAATGAAGCTGTAGACTCCTTAGCAAATGCCAGGAAGCAAGAAAAATGCCATAAATTCAAGCATTAATTAATTAAGCAATTGAGAGATTCTGGATTTTGCTGTAAAGGCATGATGCACTATGTAGAGGATGCAAGTTCATCACAAGGCATTGTTTTAAAATATCGATGCTAGAAACCCTCTCAGAAATAGAAATGATAATCCATCAATTTTCTATACTTTGGACTGCGAGAAGAAACCAGAAATTCGGAGGAAACCGCACAACAATGCGGGGAGAATGCCAGTACCAGAGGTGTCAGGCAACAGTGCTAACCACTGTGCCACCATCTTGCCTATAATCATAATAATCATATTGACGTGTCTGTGACTGTCCCTTCTAACTGACTCTGACTGTGTCTCTGACTGTCCCTTCTAAATCATTCTAGGTTGGTCTGCAGGTGTCCCTCTAATTAAATCTAGGGGTGTTATTTATCTATGGTCTCCACGACAGGTCAAAGCAGATGGCATATGGATCTTCTGTTACATGCTCAACATTAATTTCTATACTGGCTGCTGGAGGAGTTTTACTCATAAGAACATGCTATCAGAGAGTGCATGAAAATCAACAGAGGGACACGGGTGCATCATGCACAAGAGTGGGAGTGCTAAATCACAAGTCCTCTCATCTCATAAACACCTAAGAACACACTGCTCAGGAAAGTCTAAGGGTAACCTCTGAACCATGAGACGCCAATACTGACAACATTAAAGAAAAGCAGCTGGTTAAAAAACCTCTGGGGGTTTCTGTGTGTGTATACATGTGAATCTCTCCTTCTTCTCTTTTCAGTCCCTACAGTCCTTGACCACAATCAAGAAATGAGATGTCAGCATGCTTGTTATAGCGATGATGTCTCCACTCTCACGTCAGAAACAAGTTCAGTTTTTCCCCAGAAATGAGGGAAAAAAGACTGCAAACTGAAACCATACATGTTTGTATTATATACTTTGTGTATATCTTCAAGAATTTCAAACCACAGTGTTCTGGACATAGAGAGGCCAGCAATAGCTCCTAATGGCGACTATTCCTTCATGAATGGAAAAGGCAATTCCATATGGAAAGCATCAGAAGTTCAGGTAGATGTCAAGACAAAGTAAAGAACAATGAGAAACACGCATGAACACCAGCAAAGTGAGAATGATATATTTATATACTTGCAGGCTGAGCAATGAGGCTTTCCATGTTTAAGGCTATCATGCACACAGAAAAGGGCATAAGCACAGCTTGTGGATTGACCTTCTCTGTGAAGGATTGTCATTTGGTATAAAATTATTATTTATTTCACAGATGGTATCGGTTGGCACATGTTGCTATTATGTCATCTGGTCCATAAGAAAATTAATTTCCCTCAGAAAAATGAGAAAAACAGAACAGCCGTTCAAAAATAAAAAAGGAAATTTCTGACTTACATTCAATAGCCTAATTCCCCCACACCACAAAAAAAAAGCCTGTGGTTAGAGCCACATTAACAACTGATGCTTTTAAATATGCATCAAGCAACTGGGCATCGCATTGTGTTGTAAACAACATGGTGTTTTCCTTGGTTGTTTTTGTTTTCAATTCTGTAGCCAATGAGAAGCTTTTGCTTGGCATCCCCTTTGATCAGGACATGTCCTATCAGTTGTTATGAGCTGCTTCTCAAAAACACATGTAGGACCTTAAGGTCTGCTAATATTAGACCCTCTTGGTTCAGTTAAGGTGATCAGTACCCTCTAAATCAAGGCTCTGGGATCATTATAACCCTATGGATGCTAGAACACTAGCAGCACATCACGGGCTCCCAGTAAAGGTGTCTAGGTGGTTGCAACTCATTAGGGCAGGATCAGACTCAGCCAAATTGGCAAAGAGGTCAGTCCTGTACAGTTCCTATCGCTAGTAAGGTGCATAAACAAAAGCAGAAGTCTCTTAACACTGCAAAGCTGTGTGCAAAATTACAACTGTAAACAATTACAATGGTGGGGACAAAAAAGGCCTTTGTGTGCCAGTGGACTAACAACCACCCCCCTCCCTCCCGCTTCCACCGCCTCTCAGCGCCAACCGGCGGGCACCGTATCATCAGTAGATACTACAGAATGTGTGGGAATCTTAGCACCCCACAACTGTTCTGGTGTCGTCCCCCGGGGGGAGGCTGGGCTCTCTGGCAGCTGAAAAGCAACTTGTGCTTTAACTCAGTCTGGGATGCTGTCGGTACGGCAGCCAGAAGGGACACCTGAACAGACCCGGAAAGGCAGACTTTCAGCAGGTCTCCAAGGAAAACAATCACAGTGTAAACAAGGTTCACGCCTGTCCAGGGGAGATCCATGTGCCTTTCCTCGGACCCCAAGAAAAATCCAAATGGGGAAAGCAGGGTTGCCAATATACAAGTAGGGGTGAGAATGAAAAGTAGAGGTCAAGTGGAGCAGCAATGGCCAAAGCGGGGCACAAAGGGGGGGCATAGAGGGGCACAGACCCCAAACAGTCAGATTCTTTTTCCACTGTGGAAGAGGTTTGAGGATTTAGCGCGAATTCTATCCACACTCCTGTGCCAAGCCCCACGTCCAGACACCCACCCACTCTCCCCTGTGATCCTGGATCCTGCAGCTGTCCTGTCTCCCTCTAATTTCTCTCTGTCAGATTTCAGGCTATAATTAGCAGGGAGACCTCAATGACTCCATACGAACGCAAGTGTGTGCTTACATCGGCCAGAACTAATGTGGCTAATCCCCCTGCAATCACTGGTGTGACAGGTTCACATTTCCGGACTTTAAGGAACTCGTTTTTCAGCAGCGCCCTTGATGGGGGGACCGGTTGTTCCTCTGTGTGCATTGTAACTATATAGAGCCTGTTGTTCCTTCAAGATCACTGCCACATCCAACACACTGCTCTTCTGAAAAAATCTCACAGCCATGGATTTAAATTTGTCAAAGAATTTTGTCAGCTATGCCCTGGATAAAATGATGCTTTACTTGCACAGGTACACTGGAAGCATACCCCATCTTGCTTTTCTTTCACACACACACACACATACATATATATAGGCATTTTCCCACTATGTGATAAAAACCTGTTTTTTTACGTTGTGGGGACCATTTTTCAGGTTCCCATAAGTATCTGTGAATGCAATCAAAAAAGTAAAAATGGCAAAAGTCTCGTATTTTTGTCTGGTTACTTATGGTTAAGGTTAGAGCTGTGTAGGGGTCAAGGTCATCATACTGGGATTAGAGTTTTCTCCATAGAAATGAATGGAGAGTCCCCACAAAGATATAATTGCAAACCTATGTGTGTGTGTGTGTGTGTGTGCGAGCGGGTTTACCTATCCTTATGGGGGCATAATGTCCCCATAATGTGATAAATATCCGTTTATAAATAAACCGGTCCCCATCTATTTTATAAAAATCGGTGACTGCTGTGAAAAAACTAAAAATGTATTTTGTTAGGTTACTTATGGTTATGGTTAGGGCTGGGTAAGGGTTAAGGTTGTCATAGTTAGCGTTAGCATTTTTCCCATTGAAATGAATGAGCGGTCCCCATAAGGATATGTATACCCTACATGTGCGTGTGTGTATGTGTATTGGGATCTGTGCAATGGGTCAGGCCATTTATCCAGTGGCCCTGGAGCATTTTGGAGGCAGACATATGACTATTCTGCTGAGGCCTAACCCAATGAGCCAAATACACAGGGTGGGATGCCAGTCATGAGGAAGGACATGCAAATATTGATTGTTATGTTAATTTTCAATGTTGTTATTTGTTGCAATTTTTTTAACCAACCTGTGAAGCTACAGGCAAATTCCCACATCTGTAGACTATTAATATTTTTATGATTAAATTCCACACACACAGCGGTATCAAACACCAAACCCTGGAGGCATGAGCTACCCACTGAGCCAGCACTCCACCCTTCCATTATATTATTATTATTAGTAGTAGTAGTAGTAGTAGTACTACTACTACTACTACTACTACTACTACTACTACTACTACTACTCCTCCTCCTCCTCCTCCTCCTCCTCTTTGGACAAAACTATTTAAAAATGTAATTGTTGCACTTTCATCAATTAGCTTCAGGTTCAAAATTTAAAATATAGATTATAAAGCAATACTCTCTTTACTAAATTAATGAAACTTAGTAAAGTGAAGTATTTCTCTGTTTTATGGTGCAATCATCCACTGGCCATCCAATCATATGAACATTAATAACATTTTACTGTATAATCGCACATGGTTGCAAGACACAGCTGGTAACATCTGGGTCAGTCATAAATTTTTATCCTGGTTGTCCGTCTCACTTATTGACAGCATTACATGCTGGACAATAGCAGATAGACAAAAATACATATGACATGACTAACTCTAGGAGACTTTCCATAATGACATTCCCCATCATTCCCAAAAGTGCCAGTATTTCTGAAGCTACCATGGAGCTCAGCTCACAAGGATGTATGTGATATGTAATGTTGTAATGTTAATTATGACCCAACACTGGTATTCTAGTACAGTATGTACATCTGCAAAATAGGACCCCCCCCCCCCCCCATCCCACCGACAATGGTAGATGTTACCCATCATGGTCAAAGTAATGTTTTAATTCCTCCCAAACTATCTAATAAAAGTAATAAGAGAAGCACTGGGTTGTTTCAGGGCACAAGGGGTCAGTGTAGAATTACAGCAATGTGAAATGGAAGCATTTCCAATTGTAACAATTCTAATACTGCGTGTAAAACAAGAAAAATGCTGCACACATTTCACACATATCTGCTTGCTTTTGTAATGGTTCCAGTGAAACTTGATATGTATCTCAAAGTAAACCGCATTATTGGAAATATAGAAATGTTTAGAAATTTTTATTTCCCTTAATTTTGGCATCACGATAGCCTGGTATAGCTGGTGGCTCATCTACAAATTGTAGTGCTGATTTATTATCCTCACCCAGGGCCACATTTGAAGACATCTCACAACTTTTTAACTTTTTCAACGTTAGTTCAAAAGAGAAAGTAACTTCATAGGCCCAACAAAACTAGCACATGACAGCACTCATGCAAAGCTACAAATGCAGTTATACCCATGATAAATATGCCCTGGACCCAGGTCCAGCATCCAGAACTTTATGTTTCCATGTTAATCCACAACCCTTGGGAGTGGAATCCAGTGCTCTGTGGACGAGTCCCCACTTCTTGGTAAAATGTAAGTTATATTTCAATAGCTAGGGTACAAAAATATGTCAGTTATACATTTGTACGAATACTTTAAATATCTTGGATGAAATTGCCAGTGATTACAGACTGCATGGTATACACCGTATACAGCTACATGAAAAGACAGTATACCACATTACCACACACAATTAAAAATAAATACTTTTGTTTGAGTATATGAAATAAATAAGTGTAACGTGGAGATGAATATACAAACTTCACTCAAAACACTGCATGAAAAAACATGAATAAATGGGCAGATATTGTTAAAAACAGATATGATTGCACATGCGCCCAGAGTGATTTACCGCTGAACAGTCTGATGGCTGGTGGAAGGAATGCCTTCCCAGGCTGAGAGAATGATTCTACCCAGGTTACACTTAGGGAGGACCGTGGTAAACAGATAAACAGAGATTGTTCATTTGACACAGGTCCAATTTTACCTCCCTTAAAAAAAGGAAAACCAAATGTTCAGCCCATGTCATTTGACTGACAATTTCATATGGCGAGGCCGTAACCATAGCAACACAACTTGAGTTGGTGCACAAACATGAGCAGATGGACGGCTTGGGTGCTTCTGCAGTGACGGATGGTGGAGGATGGTTATGATTCTCTCCAGAACAGTATGAGCCCATGAAAATGACTTGGCACAGAGAAAACGTATTAGATTCGGGTGACAAAAAATTAACTGACGCTGCAACTGCTAAAAGGTTTCGTTACAAATATAGCCACCTTTTTCCAATAAATTGCCCTGGGTGGGGAGGTCAGATTAATGAGACTGACAGAATATGCTAAACATAACTGGTCAGGGGGCATGATTAATGCAACACATGAGGTCTGAGCATTGTCTAAAATAGCCCAACTGCATCACAAACCCACCAGGCAAACCAAGGGCACATCGGCTCCTCCACCTCCAGTGTTCTCATGCACAATGCTGGCATCGCCGGCTGGCAACACACCCGCCCATCTCACACAGACATTTGCAATCACCGGGAAAAGCAGGAAACTCGCTCAGGACTTCATCCATTCATTGTTCCATAGGCAAAAAATATGTTAAACACTGGAACCTGAGTGTAGCCCTGACATTTTCCCTTATGGACTGCAGCCTGATGCTGGGTAGATGTGTACATGGCTGCCACATGCCCTAATGGACCAGTGACAGAGTGCCAATGCCAGACTCTCAGCGTCATCATGAATGGCGAGCGTCGGCTGGCAGGGCATGCAAACAGGAGGTCTCTGTCCAACCAACAGAACCAAATCTATGACAAAAGCCTTTAGCATATCTGTGGGTTTTAGCCATCCAATGCTGTAAAATTATCACCTTTACAGAAAGTTGACTGCCTTCTGAATGTGACCCACGGGGATGTGTGGCAGCTGACTGGGCAGCAGTGAGTCACAGAGCTGGCAATATGTCTGCTTTTATTGACCTGTCAGTCTGTATCAGTGACATTCCCTGAAAACAGCCGTTGGTTCTTATAGCACCAAGGCATGGAGGTGCTAGGTGTCGAGTCTTGCATTCATTGTTATAGAACAGCTAGCTGCCAAAAGGTTTAAGGATTAGCTACTAAAGAAAAGGAATTTTTGTGTAACTTTCACCCGGCAGCCTGAGGAGAAGGGCAGGCGACTTCATTTCTGCGGATAATCAACACCAAGCATCGGCCAGTAGTTTGAGAATGAGCGGCAGGAATTTGGTTTGGTTCATAACCAAGTTTCTGTAGGAAATAAAGACGCTCATAGAAACACTGGTTATGCTCTCAAAACAAGAAATAAATCCTGACAACTTTGCACACAACTTTCTTCACAGTTTCAGACTCCAAAGTAAATTTGAGTTTCTGCAGAGATCCAAGGGCCAGACAAAGGCTCAATTTAGTTATCACCTTAAGTATGAAAGAGCTGCTCTCTGCTCTATGTTAAACACCCAGCACAGCCAAGGAAAACAAACATAATTTCCTTTATTTACTTTGAAAAGATGTAATCTCTGGTTATCTGAATCTCCAAATGCGTTTTTGGCCTAGAAAGATCCTGAACTTTGGCACCTTAGACATCTCCTGCTCAGCTATTTACATTCTCTCTCAATCTCTCATTCTCATTTTTTCTGGTTTGGTTTCCCAAATTCCTCAGCTTGTAAATACTTAGAGGACAACTTGTGTTGTACGTGATCCTAGTTTTTTCATTCTTCTCTGATCAGTGAAGTTCTTCTCCACATCATTCATAGTTCATTTGCGTTGTAGGTTCACACATCAGAGGAAGCAAATCACTCCCAACAAGTGTAAATGAACTGGGAAAATACTCAATATGGCCCTCCTTTGGCTCCTGCTCACCCACTGTTCCTCTGTCTTTAAAATACTTAATGGTTTCATAGTTTCACTGAACAAAGACATGACTAATTTCTGGCAATGCTGCTGCAGATCCTGGAGATATTTCAACAAGGGACCAGAGCAAAGGCTCGAGGGCAGGAGATCTATCCCTTTCTATAACAAAGCACCTGTCAGCTAAAGTGTCAGCCAATCCCATTAGCTAACTTTTCATATATGCAAAAATGAACAATCACAGAGAAATTACCTCTACAATGATTCACAGGATATTCCAGAGGAGGAAGAAACACAGGCTATTGGGGAATTAATGGTGTGAATGACTTACACTGTCAAAACAAAGTGATATACTGTCACAGCATGGCCACAATATTTACTCTTGGAATCATCAGGTTTGTCTAAAACTGTAGAATGAGACACACATCTGCTCAGATTTATATTGACTCTCATTTTATTGTAAAATGTGATTATTAATTTTACCTAAACAGAACTGAAAAAATATGAATGCTCATAAACATAATATTTTGCCCATGGCATTCCAAAGAAGAGGCATTCACCTATACAGGCATATCTCCCAAAGGTCTTTTGTAAATTTTATCCATGTGGGGATGTTTCTGCCCACACCTCCAAAGCAAAACATGTCCATCTGCTGAGGTACTGGCCTGTGCAGTTTGGAATGTCCATGTGATGTTATTAATCTACATGTTGTACGCATTATAGACATAGTTCTTAGATTGGCACCCCTTCAGGCCTTCCATCCGAAAAAGTTCTCCGCGTCCCCATCCCTGGCCAGCTGGGTGCGTGTGCTGCTTGGGGGGGGCAGCCTGGCAAGGAGGGAGCGAGGCCTCCTGTTGTTGCGTCTGAAGCCTGTTTCATAAATGTCACATGCCGTTACATATGTCTCAGCGGGGATTTTTTGGTGGATATGATTTTTTTTTTTACAGTTTTACATGCCCTATGCTAAATCCCAGACGTTCTTTTAAACCCGACCTCTTGGTTAACAGTTAACATAAGAGGGGAAACACCAGTGCTTTTGTAACTGGGGGAAAAATAAACAAATCTGCATTCTTGCATGCCGACATACAGATACATACACACACACACACACACTAATATTCAGCAAATATTCACATTGGATGTTTAAAGTTGTGCTATTTTGTAATTATTTTAGACAAACATGCCGGAATTCCCACTGGGATCACACTTCCTCACAGACTTTCTCCCGGGATCGGGGGCATGCTGAGGTGTTGGGGGGTGGGGTTGGGGGCACTGCTGTCTTCAGCTCCCAGTCTGACTGCGATTGTGGGAAAGGTCAGGGCCTGGGGCTTGCGGCTGCACACTCGGGCCCACTGGGGCTCAATATATCTCCAGTGGGGGATTAGAGGCCATTTCGCAGCGTGTCTGCATGTCTGCGGCTGTGCCAGAGGGGGAAACAGGAGACGGCGCCTCGTAACTTTCTACGACGGCCAGGTGCCTGCAGCTCTGGCCTGTGGGCTCCCGGCTGAGGCTATGTTGTCACAACATTGTGCCAATGTTGCCATGGCATTGCAGGCTAATGTGTGACCATTGCTCACTGCCATACACTGCAAACCATCCCTTGGGTGATTTTCCTCAATTGACCTGCTGGTCCTAAAATTGATGAACTGCTTACTGTAAATCTGTTTGGTTTTGGTTAAGCATGGAAGTACTGTCCATCCTGAATGTCCAGTGTATGTGTGCGCATGTTAATCGTTTGACTAATATGAAGTGTTTGTTATGTTACATTAGGCAGTAGATATAGGTAGTAGGCTTCCCTTGGTCTCCCCCCTTCAATTACTGAAAGTAGTACGGGATTTTTGTACTATGTAAATGATTCCATAGCTTGGTCTTTAGCACTGTAATGTTTGTCCTCCCATGAATGTTGCACTGTGGCTTCAGCGGGAATGTTATTTTGTTTCGCTGTGTGTTATACATGACTGTGATGACAATAAGGCTTTACTTGACTTGAATAATAAGCCATGACAGTAAGCTGGGGGGGGGGGCGCACAGTGGGTCAGAAGGCACTATTGTTGTGTCCTACCTCGAGCGCTCACTGCGGGCTAAAATTCGACCTTTAGTCTGTGTGTGTGGAGTTTTGCATGTTCTGTTTTGTGTAATATGGATTTCCTCCAGGTAATCCTACCCAAAGATGTGCCATTAGGTCGAAGGACATCTCTAAATGACCCAGGGGGTGCCAAGGGTCGACAGGGTGCACTGTGCTGCAGGTAGGGTGCACTGTGCTGCAGGTAGGGTGTATTATGTTACAAGAACGGTGTCCTATGCTGTAGATAGGATGTACTATGCTGTGAGTAGGGTGCACTATGATGCATTAGGGTGTACTATGCTGTGAGTAGGGTGCACTATGTTGTAGTAGGGTATATTATGCAGCAGGTAGGGTGCCCTATGATGCGGTAGGGAGCCCTGTGTTGTGGGTAGGGGGCACTGTGCTGCGGGTAGAGTGCACTATGCTGTGGGTAGGGTGCACTATGCTGTGGTTAGGGTGTATTATGCTGTGGGTAGGGTGCACTATGCTGTGGGTAGGGTGCCCAATGCTGTTGGTAGAGTGCATTATGATGTGGGTATGGTGCACTATGCTGTGGGTAGGGTGCCCTATGCTGAGGGTAGGGTGCACTGTGTTGTGGGTATGGTGCACTATGCTGAGTGTAGAGTGCACTATGCTGTGGGTAGGGGGCACTATGCTGTGGGTAGGGTCCACTACGCTGCAGGTAGAGTGCAGTATGCTGTGGGTAGGGTGCCCTATGCTGTGGGTAGGGTGTATTATGCTGTAGGTAGAGTGAACTATGCTGCGGGCAGGGTTGTAAGAAGGATGATGGCAGGCTTATTGATGAGATAAAGGAGGAGAGCAGAAAAGCAGGTATAACTGAATTATTCAGGCTGTAGTCATGATGAAGTACAACTGAAAAACACTTTATCAGTGCAGCACTTTTTCTGATGAGGATCATGGTGGTGACATTCCAGGCAGGTTGGACAAGAGAAAAACAACTCAGTACAATTAATAAACAGTGCAATATAATTATAGCATTTATTTATAATACAAATATAGTATTTTTGTAGATCTGAATCTGATACCTGGAAGAGGGATGGGTGGGTGGAGGGGCTGAGTGCGTGTTCAGGACCTGCCACTCACTGCCCCAGTCAACCTGCCAGTAAGGTCATTAAAACCTGAAGAGGCCAGCAAGTGGCGTATCGAGTGCTCATGCGGCCGGGAGGAATGTTCCATCGGAGTAGCCAGGGCATACCGAGGAAGCACGAGAGGCCAGGTTAGGTTTCTCATCCTCCATCCAAGAAGTTCCACACTTACATGCTTTTCAGACCCTCATTCCCTCACGCTTCACTCCATAACCCATCCCAATAAAAGTTTTTTTAACCTTTTATGTTGGTTCTTTATGTTGGTTAATTAAACATTTAGTCATTCAATTGAGTTTTTTCAATCTTCTTTGTTTTCTAAATTCTCCAAATGTTTAAGCTTTGTGACCTGATGGCAGCCTTTGGATCAGTCTTTGACGCAGACCACCAATAGTGGCCCTGAGGATGTTGTCTCTCAGCAGTGACATGCGGCAGAGACTAACCTCTGCTCCTCACTTTGGCGCAGGCCGTCAGATTTATTAAGTACTAATTGTTGGCTTGAGTGTCAGTGATTGGCGCCCCCCACAGGGCAGCTGAGTGTCAGCTTTTGTCACCTGGCAGATTCATGGGCTAAAAGCACATGCTGAGGCAGAATATTTTCCAAAAGCTGCAATGTTGTTCCCACCAGTCCAGAAGCGTCCCCTCATGTCCACAGGGTATTGTTAGTGTTTTTCACCTCAAAGCACTTCATGATTAATGAGGACGGCTGTGTGTTTATAGAGAGGGTAGGCACTCAAAAGAGAGCAGGCCAAAAATAAGCCTGGCCCAGCACTGGGGGCGGGGTCAGAACCCCAAGAGCTGTGGCATGTTCTCGCGAGGACGCATGGCATAGGACAGTGGGGAGTGTGGGGCAGGGGGGTAATTTGTAGGGCAGAAACAGAGCTGCTGTGGAAGCTAACTTTGCTCTCCATTGAAAGATCTTGGACTGACCTAGACTTCTGCTCTTTTGAGTTCCGGCTGGGGGGCAACAGGATAAGTGGTGAGGGGGGGCAACTCTGAGTGCACTGGCATAGAAAAGTACCAGCTGCCTTAACCACCAGGTGATGTGACCCCCCCACCCCCTCAGCACTAAGTATTTTATATCTGACCCCTTTTAAAATCTACTTCCACCACAATGGAACATAAGTCGGTCAAGCCCAAACCCTTTGGGGGGGGGGGGGGGTCAACTGTGACTGCGCTGGCTTTTCGTAGAAAAGAACCAGCTGCCGACACCACCAGGTGATTTGACCCCCCCCCCCCCCGCCCCCAGCACTAAGCATTTTGCGTCTGACCCCTTTTGAAATCTACTTCCATCACAATGGAACTTAAGTAGGTCAAGCCCAATGTCATGGACTCAAACCGACCATCCCTCTGAAAGAACTGTGGACAAGTTGTACCTTTGCAACAAGTGATGGATTTGAACATGTTGGAAAGGATACACAGATATGCACGGTACCACTTTACAATAAGGCTCCCTTTTGCCACTTGTAAATGGTAGTAACTCATGAATAAAAAGAAAACTGTTATAACTTGTTTAAAATTGTTTATTAATCATTTACAAAGTGTTACAATCTAATTAATTTCCAGATTATAAACCATTCCTATACTCTTTAAATGGGTAGCCTTATTGTAAGGTGGCACCGATATGTATAAAATTTAATATAAATGTACATATCTCTGTATAAATGTTTCCGAAGCGGTGACTTGATTTACTGACTGCCACGTCCTGCTGTGTGCTTAGCATAGTCCGTGATATCCTCCAACTTTAGTGGTCCATAGAGATCCCCTTAAGTCCCCATGAGGCCACCGTCTCACTCAGTGATTTATAGGTTTGTTACAAGTTTACAGCTTGCCAAATTCCCCCAGTTTTACAGCAGCACAGAGAGCCCCCACGCTACAATAGCCGGGGCCTAGGAATGTAGACAGCGCCCGTCACCCGTGCCCAGGCCCAGGAGACCCTGGCACCCCCACCTGCCACCTACATCAGGCACATAAATCGTCCTGGTAAGGAGAGCAGTGAAGCTGCACAACCAGGTGTCATGGGTTTAATATGTGAGGAACAGCAGTGGGGGAGACGGCGCATTTGAAATACTGCAATGCTGTAAAATCACGGCCTCGCCGGTGCCAGCTGGGCCTGTGTGGTCAAAAAAGCAGTTCAGTTCACAAACCAGCTTTTCATCTTCAAGCTGAAAGTCAATCATGTTTTCTTTTTTAATTTTATGGAATCATTTTTATGGAAAAAAAGATGGCTGAATTCAAATAGCCAAGATAATTTATTGCAAATTTTGCAACACGAATTGTAGAAGGCCCTGTGTTTGTATTCTATACTTTTATCTCTCATTTCAGTGTTCATACAAGTGGGAATACAAGTAATTAAGATGAGTGTCTATGGTGTATCATGAATTTGTGTAAGTGCTGTATGGGTCAAGCGGTATCCAGGTAATCTTCAGGCTGGTCTCTCACTGTGCCCGGTTCATGTTATGTTACAAGTAGACTAAGTCTGTATCCACATATTCTCAAACTACATTGAAGATCTGCTTTGAATTTTCCGTTGATTCATTGTCCCTGAGCCAGTGTTCCAAGTGGTTAAGTATTTCATTTATGAATTCAAACTTATATATGGACTCTGCCAAGTTTCACATTTACCTTTCAGGAAAGGCTTCTACTGTGGCCACAAATGGAGTCTGTAACTCAGCAAAGATAGCTGTAGGCATAAAGCCTGAGAGCAGAGGTGTAAAGTACTTGAGTAATTTTACTTGATTACTGTACTTATGTATTATTTTTGGGGATTTTTATTTTACTTGAGTACAATTAAAAATGAATACTTTTACTTTTACTTAATTACATTCTTAAAGAAAAAAAAAGTACTTTTTACTCCTTACAATTTTATTTACAGACAAAAAGTAAATCATTTTAAAATACTCATTTTTGGAGATCACTTCATTCTATTTTCCCTTGCTAACAAACCAATTGA
>JABJVO010000036.1:1327697-1339226 GCA_026770805.1 Boulengeromyrus knoepffleri
TAATTTCTGATCAGGTATAGGTCATTAAATCATAAACTTACGTGCCATATATGTGTAACAGCATTTGATTTTAAAACTCCTTTTTTCTTTCCTTTTTTTCTTTTTACAAAAATTGCGTTTTAGGATAAACTGGGTATCATACACTAACCAGGGTCCATATCCAGACAATGTGCGGTATCCTCGCTGTCTCCCAACTGTCCGTTTGTTGCAAGGCTGGCTATGGACAATTCCAGCTCCTTCCCTTCCCAGCCGCGGAGCTTCCTCTTCTTGTTTGTCCCTATCAGGGCTTCCACCGAGAAGGCGTGAGCTCTCGAACTCAGAGCGGCGGCAGATCGCCTCCTGTCACTCATTTCTTATACGGCAAATCCAACCAAGAAAAAACTCTTTCCAAGAGAAGAATGGTATACAAAGAATGATTAAAATTAGAATAAGATGTCGTGAAATAGTAAAAAAGAAATCCAATCACTATAACTAATTAGTAGCATTAAACTTCATGGGTGCTGAGTTGACATTCTTCCGCTAGCTAGTGCCTCAGAGAACTTTGTTGTGACGGTGTCTGGCTTTGTGTCCCTCCTCTCTGCCTTTCCTCTTCTGTTTCCTTCCCTCTTTCACTCTGATTGATACACACTTCTGGAGCACTTTTCCGAAGGACTAAGGGCAACCCTCTCATCCCTTGTCGGTTCTTGTGTGTCCAATAAGAACAGCCAAAACAGAAAGACCCAAAATATGTCCTCCAATGGCAGAAAAGTGTAACTGTAACTTTTAGCGCTGGAACCTTAAAGTGGACTGCCGTTACAAGACGTTATGCACCAAATTAACTCAGGTCAGAAAGCGCACACTATTGAACGTGCTGATTGTGTGCGATAGGCCTGTTTTTATCATTAAAAACAATATGAAGTCGTTTTATTTAAAGTGCAATCTAAAACGAATACGAATACAACTTTAACATTTCATTTAATGTAAATTCATGGATCCAGTTACCTAATGGTTCACAGAACGTGGACTTCTAAATTTTATAACATGATGTATGCGTAATTCTAAAAATACCGAATAAATAATCGATGCGTTAAGAAACGTTAATCAAATACTATAAATTGTTTTGTGCAAAAGCCAGAGAATGTTTTCATTTTATTTGAGACTGCTACACTTGTCAGTTTTGCATTAATCTGTGTGATTTATTTTACAATTCCTGAAACTTCTCCGGAACAGGCTGAGCATCAAGAAAGTCGTATCGTCTGACGTCGATCTTTGTAATTAAAAGCCCACAGGCTATCAACGCTATTCCAGAAGATGATGAAGGAGAAATGAGACAGGTGGCTTAATCAGTTCTAGTTGTAAAATAAACAACTACGTAGGAAACCGAACCGCAAGGCGGGTTATTCAGGAAGGATATTAATTTTAACTGTCTATCACTTTAAATCGGAAAAAGTGGGTTCAGGTGTTGGAACAAAGTTTCCTATATTTTGGAAGCAGTATTTGGAGATATATATCTGAATGACCGAGAGAGACTTAACAGACTTTACTAGTATTTTGGTGGGGCATTTGAATCTGCAAAACATTACAGAAATAAATATTTTAAGATGTTAGAATATTTAAAAATTTGAAGTGTATAAATAAACTATTTTAAGATAAATTTAGGAAATGTGCTTCACCGTGTGCTCTTTTAGGAATTAGACTATTATTTGGTTGCTGTTGTGAATCGCAAACACGATATTAAACAGGGCTGGTATATATGCAATATAATTTCTAATCTTGGTACATCCAAAACAATGTGTTTGACATCACTGTAAATTTCTTCTATTCCTAAATCGCACATACGCAAGTTAAGGCACTGCACTCTGAGGATCGAGGCTAAAGATAATCACTTTGAAAATTACATTAGAAAATGTATAGCGTCTCGTATTAATCCCGGCGGTACAGACAATATCATTTATTCGGTGTTTTATTCGGCATCAGTTTTCCGTACATGTCTTCCATTTAATTTTATAAATAGTATTGCGCTCCCGAAAACGTTCAGCGGTTTGATATCTGCTTCATCATTTCGGACTACTAGTTTTCATTGACTTACCGAAAAAGAGTAAAAATAACAATGCTGTGCATTTTTATTCAACAGTTCATTTCTAGTCGTTAAACTGATCATTTTGAAACATTTATTCATTAATACGAATATTGGCCTACTTGCTGTCTGAAATATTAACATTGTTGCCAATGCCAATTTGCTAGCTAAGTATAAGTACTATTGTCAAGGACACTAGTTAAAAAGCTAAAATTAGACCAAAAATAAGTGTAAGACGACGCCTAATAATTGATTCAGTGTTGGAGCCTCGCTATAGCTCGTAACACCAAATAGGAGAAAAATAAACAAATCTTGTATAAGACATTTTCAATTAGCCCATTATAATCAAACAAATGAAACTTAAATGAAACGACAAATTCATAAGATCTTACGTTATGATATCTGTCCAAATAAAAAAGTTTGTTTGTAAGGTTAAAAAGCACGGGACTTAAAGCAAAGCAAGAAAACGACCTGTAATGGTTTGAAAAACATTTAAATATAAAATTACATTTTAAATAATGACCTCATTAAGTAATGTATAAATAGTAACAGAGTATTTTAAACTGACCCTTAACACTGAAGTGGAAATCACCTTTTTGACAGGTTGTTCTGAACCAGCAGTCCTTCAGAAGGTGTGCTGTCATCAGCGAGATGAGTGCACGTGTGCAGGAAGGCGATTTGAGCGGAGCGCATTGCTGCGGGGACTCAACGATGAGTTAATTTTAGTCTGGCTAGATATACTAGCCTATGTATATGCCTAACATGGATGATCCATACCTTTTATAATTCCTGAAAACTACAAAATACGGCTCATGTAATTTTATAGAAATTACTTATTTTGTGTGTGTAATGTGTAAATGGGCATATGGAAAATTAAAAAAGGACTTACTACCATTTTCATATCGCACTGTCAGGCACGATATTTTTCAATTTACACATTTGTTCTACCTCAAGTATAGAAATAAATTACCAACATACTCTACGTATTCTCTATGTGATGTTAGTAGAAGTGCATGGATAACTAAAAAGTTATACGAAAACAGCAGGTAGCAATATAATGTATATCTAATTAAATTAGAATAGAACAGGCTAATGTTTTCTAATAGCCTATACAACCAAATACGTGATCGCGTAAATAAAATAGGCTACATTCTTATCTTGAAATAATCTGCATGTATATTTTAAATAATCAGACGTACACGTGCACCCTTAAATAATAACGAAGGATATTCTTTTCGAACTTCGAAGTTTCGCGTATTAATACTAGACTACTTAAATGTATACTACTGTGTGCGGAAACAATTTGCAATAAGCTATAAAAAACACATTACTTAATTGATAATATTAACGTCTTGACATGTACTTTACAGGTGCCGAATGATTGTAACTCTTACCAAGAAATGCAGACGTTCTTACAATAAACTTAGAACATGAAAGGACCATAGCAGATCTCTGAATTAACATGAAACCACCCGGCTAATGATGGCGGTTTCGAAATCCCAAGTAGCAAAAAAATATTTCACTGGCCAGATTATCAGGAAAAAGTCAGCGGTGCCATCATTCATAACTTAGGCCTACATCTTTACCGCGCGTGATCCCCTGCAGGATATTGCCCGCAATATATCTGCCAGTAGTTAAAAGCTAACAAATGTCATCCAGAAAATGTACGTAACTACAAATTTAGCATGAGTATTCATTTAATAAAACCAGAGGCATTCGAGAGCAAATGCAGCTTCTCTTAATTTACTGAACATTGCAAATATTGCACAACGGCGACTTCCGCCTAAAAATACTGCACAAAATTGGATACTATGCTTGTAGAGCGGAAAGGTTGTTGCTAAGTAATTTGACTGGATTTTTCAGTAACTGTAGCTTTTATTTCCTAATTAACGCGGCCCACAAAAAGGATTTTCTTCAATGGAAAATCACGAGATAATTGGCCCTATATATTAATTTCCACATAAATGTATTCAGTCTAAAAAGATTAAAATAATTAATATTAAAGTGCATTTTATTATTAAATATTAGGCTATTAAAATGTTATAAAGTCGCAATATCTGGTTGCTGTTCTGAAACAACCGTATTGTTAGACAGACTTGGTTTATCATATATAATTACATTCGTTAGCAGTGGAAATATTAAAAATAAATTTTATACACGCCGTATACACTTTGTATTTGGCAGCACTGTAAATACTGCAACATTTCTAGAATTCCTAAACCATTTATGCATAATATAGGCCTACGGGAAATCGCTCAGGGAACAGCATGTCCGAAATATATCTTATTTTATGTATGTTTTATTTTAACATGTTGAAATAAAAAGAAAAAAATACTCGCCTCTAATGTCATTATTTGCTACACTTTTATAAACTAAGTTTTTTCAAAAGAACAAAGTATGTCTAAAACATTTACAGCAAATTAAAAGTAGTATTAAAGCCCTCCAGTGGAAGGTAACTTTAATACCACGCTCCGAAGCCTTGGCTAGTGTAATGACTTTGAGGGTCAGTTTTGAACCAGATGTTGAAACGATGAATCGGATCCCCTGTGCGGAAATTTCCGGAGGGTATGAGGCCACGTCCTGGCGTGGAGCTTTAGTGGAAAAGCATCGGGTAGCGACCGAGGAACCGTAAAAGCAAGCAACTGAAGGTCTTCAGTTTAAATCCCCGATCGGAGGCTGTCCTTGTACCGGAAGTTATCTTTTACTGCGTAAATAAATTATTGCCGGAAAAACGACCCATGTTGGGTAAATAAATGATGACTCGAAGTCTAGACAAATGGATTTTCAATCTATTGAAGCATATACGCATTTTAGTCATTTATTGCAAAAAAAAAATATAATAATAAAAAATTCAAACACACAAGCATTAAAGGGAATGGTGATAAAAATAAGGATTTTTTTTTTGGAAACTGATAACCTATATAATCTAAATAATTAAGTGCTCCAACAATCAAGAACTGCACTACACGTGTATAAATCGTAAAGAAACGAAGACTTAAAGAGACCTAAACGGACCTTATGAAAAAACAGAAAGTAAGTCTGTGCCAGGACGTGAACACGCGACCACGATTCAGCTACAAGCCTCCGACTGCGAGCAAGTTCACATTCGCAGTTCATGCGCTCCTTCAGCTGGATCCTGGGGGGGAGAGTGCCAGGGTGAACCATGGATCCCTACAAATATTTTTGTAACCGTTGTCTGCCTCTGGCAATTCGCGCCAAGGCACACAGTGAGAACGAAGTGTTTCACAGTCCGCCGTTTGTCTCTGCAGAAAGACTGGAGTTTTTATTCCCGCTGCCGAAAACTGTCTCCAACTCTCATTACAAACAAACTGTAGCTAGTTTATTTTACGTCTATATCGTGGAGCTGTTTTTCAGCCTGCCGTAGTAACAAAGTAATATTTTACCAGATCCTTTTCCCAAATATACCCACAAATAATGTAGTTTTGTTCGGATGTGACAGGATAGTTGTCAGTAACACATTTGGAAAAATGCATAGTTTCGTGGTCTTCCATACACTTGTAGGATAACATTAGCCTACAAGGGAATAAATATTCTACAATTGCATGTGTTGTAGCCTCCGTTCACTGTGGTGAAGGAAACAATTCAAAATATGGTTTACATCATTTAATTGGATTAAAACGTAATTTTTTATTGGCTGAAGTATTGCAATCATCCTGAAAAACTCACTATGCGTGGAATACAAGAATGTGGCTAAGCTGTCTTTCTGATGGAGCAGTGGTTTGAATTTGCATGACCTGTACTGTATACAGAGAGAGATGGGGAGGGAGGAAGAGGGAGATAGTGTCCATGTATTCATATCTTTACAGGGATTCTACATTTGTATGTGCATAACCCTAATCCCAGCTGTGATGACCTTAACCCCTGCCCAGCCCTAATTTTAACCATAAGTAACCAAACAAAATACTACACTTTTGATATTTTTAGTTTTTTGATTGCATTCACAGATTTTTATAAAATGAAGGTTATCCTTTAGTGGGGAAATCTTTTCCCCACAATGTAATACTTACAGCACAAACAAACAAGCACACACACACAGCACAGAAATCCTGCGTTCTGTGGTAACAATACACTTATACACTGACGCTGAATAAATTTGAGAATTTGAAAACGTTATGTTTTGTGCTCAAGGCACAAATGAACAAATATCTAAAAACAGGAAATATTAACTTTATTGTATATCATATATTGAATGATGGAAAAAAGTATAGTTAATGTAGTTTCAAAGTATTAGTGGTCAGTTTTGCTGTTCATAGAAAAAACTGGAAATACTAATTTTTCTTTACTCACAACCTAAATATAACTGTAAAGTGACAAGAGCCTGGATTTGCTCATTTTCTTTAGTTTATTTAATATCACATCAGATAAGATCCACACCTGAGATTTAAATTTTTAGTTCTTATAAATATAAAATGATCCAAGAAAAGCTTAAGTGCAGCACAAAGGTGCAGAATACTTTGTTTGGGAAACAGTCAGATAAAAATGATGTCTTTCATGTACATCCTAATCTTTTCAGCAGAATCCAACTAATTTTTGGACCTGTCTTAGAACTGGAGCAGCCAGTTCCCGGGCCCTGCTAGCTCCATGAGCCAGAACAGTCTCCAGGTAGCCCACATCTGCACGTAGCTTCTGGATTTGGTCCCGGATGGGAGTCAGTTTTTGAACCACGGTGTCCGCCACCACCTGCTTGTACCGGGCTGTGTCTAAGCCGCGGGCCTGCTCCACCACTGCCTCCACGCTGAGACCAGTCACTGCTGCATGAATCGCTACCAGGTTGGACACGCCTGGCCGTCGCTCAGGGTCATAGGTCACCTCTGAGGTGAAGTCTGTCACTGCCTTGCGGAACTTGAGCACGATGTCTTCTGGGGAGTCAGTGAGGTGGACCGTGGCCAACTTCTGGGAGTCAGACTTGGACATTTTGGAGGTGGGGTCTCTGAGAGATTTCACTTTCCTCGTGGAACCTACCGCACAGAGAGTGGTTGGGATGAGATGAGGGTTTAATTGTTAATTAAAATCATTCATAATCTTTTCATTGAGGAGGCTATGGTACAAAACCCCAAAAATGACATACACTAGATGTGCACAGAGACACTCAGAAAGACACTTTCTTGACTGGATGGACTCCTGGGTTTCAGTTTCTGTAGTAATGATAATGATAATGGCAACCAGTGGAGAAGTTATAATGAGAGTTTCAGGGAGGAGCCAGTAATGTTCTTTGGACTGATATGATTTTACAAGTGAGGGGGCCAATAGCATAATGACTGACAACCGCCTGAAATATCATTGCTTTCTCTGTGCCGGAATTGGTCCCGCATGCTTAAAATGAAGAGGAGGCCAAAGGAACATTCTGGAAACGAGCAATTGGAGCCAATGGAATGGATGATGAAGAAGTCCTCTAATCAAAGCTCCATTGCATGCTTGACTGGAAACAGTGTGTTCTTCTGAAAGGGATAATTACAGGATACAATAGTTTGTGTATGTGCGTGTATGTGTGTGTGTGTGTGCGTGTGTGACTCACTAAGTAGGGCCTGGGGCTCAGGGAAGATCTCGCCATACTGGTTGTTGAAGATGCGGGCTGTGTCCTGGGCCAACTCTAGGTGCTGGACCTGGTCCTCCCCAACCGGGACGTGAGTGGACCTGTACAGTGAACACAAAACAGTGAACATGAACAAACACCCAGTACTTTGACATAACAAAAAAAAGCACTGAAATTCTGATGCAGACTGAAACCAAAATATAGCTAAGGAAAGCCAAACTCCTAAACTATAGGGACTATTGTATTTTATTGGGGACCAAATACTACTAATGCCAGTACATCTGCGTAAGGCATGTTAGAATGGAGTTCGGTTCTGTAAACAGTGTTGGTAATGAGCAACCTCACCTGTACAGCAAAATGTCAGCAGCCTGGAGGACAGGGTACGTGTACAGACCCACACTCCCCTCATTCTTCTGTTTGCTTTTAATCTAGGAAAGAATGAGTGAGGATGAGGGGAAACAGAATTCAGCTGAAAAACACATTAGGTCTACGGTGATATGCATAACGTGCTGGTACATAAAGCACTGCTCATGTGCTCTCATGCCTCTTGTGATATTGCTATGGATGTTTAGGTGTACTACTTGGCTGGTCTGTGGTTCGGTGGGTTAGGATCAGCAGGTTGTCAGTTCAAGTCCTCTGGTTGGCAGAGTGATGTCACCGTTGGGCCCTTGTGCAAGGCATTTAAATCCTACTTGTTCCTGGGACTAGCTGACCATTCTTTCTCAATTGCACATCCCTTGCATCTGCTAAATACAATTGGTCCTCCATATCTGCGGACAGAACCAACCGTGGATTGAAAATATTCGGGAGGGAATCCAGTAAGTTCCAAAAAGCAAAACCTGAACTTGCTGAATGCAGAGAACCACGTCGCAAATTCAATTTGGAAAGGCTCATACAATTTTCAGTCAAATATGGGGGCAGCTGAAAAGTAACTTGGCTTAATTTTTTTTCCCGCTCCTAGCATTCTGATTTGCCGTATTGGTAAGGCGAGTGTCCTTTCTCATTTATCTACACTGCTTTATTGTGCTGATTACAAAGGACACTGGTTAAAATTCGGTATATGACTCAGAGTCTTCAAAGTGAAGGCAGGAAAAAACAATTTTATTTTACATTATCAAGTGCATTGTTTTAGGTATTATAAGTAATCTAGAGATGATTCAAAGTGCAAGAGAGGATGGGTGTAGGTTATATGCAAATACTACACAATTTTATATAAAGGCACTTTTCCAATACCACCCATAACCGAGCTGTACCCAAGTCATAACTGCGCTGACATGGTCCTGCTTACCAGCAGGGCCGAAAGTGTGACCAAACCAAACTGGTTGCGTCACCACCATCTGACTGGATGAAACACGAGATATCACTGATCTGCATCGATATGCATGGATTATCTGAAGGGAAAAACCAGCACACTCTATATATTATTCATTATTAGTAGTATAACACATTGCAATGTATTGATGCATTCCCAGTAACTCAGAACTTGAAAATTTCCAACCTCCTACTTAAAGTACTGGAGTATGGGTGAATGGAATGGACTCGTAATGCAAATTTACGTAAGCTAATGATAATTCCACTAGTGCTTGATGTTAACATAACGCAGTGATTCTCACAGATGTACTAGCGGAAATTAGCACATAATAAACCATGAAGTACACATTGTGAACAGTAAATGCACGTCTCTTCGATTTTACATCACCGTCACTCTTCAAACCCGGCAACGCCTTTACCGAGCCAACCTTCGGCAGTGGAAAATCGAAGCGAGTACAGCCTGCTTCCAGTATGCTAGTGGAAAAGTCTCAGAAGCGACTTTAACAACTGTCGATTTTGGTATCTGCTGGGTGTCCTGGAACCAAGCCCCTGCAGATATGGAGTGTGGACTGTAAGTAAATGTAAAGGTTCTACTTAAACCTATTGTAAAGGGAGGGGGGTTATTCTGGGAAAGAGTGAGGGCAGTTCACAATCCCATTAATATACTACACATCTAACTTCACTCAAGATGGGATTCTGTCACTTCCTTAAGCCCAGAACAAGCCCTGATGCCTGAGCCTGAACCTCACGGTAGCCCTTGCAGAAACTGAACGTCTGTTTTGTTCTCCTCCATTGCCCTTGCTGAAAGGCTGTCATTTTTTCCCATTCCTCCTGCCATTTGGTTAAGCACCTTTCCTTCCTCCTATAGCCATGTCACACCATTATGTCCAGACTGGGGGCATACTGGAGCATGTTAGAAACAGCGCTTCATAAAAATCAATTAACACAGATGATTGGAAACGAAGCTCCAGGGGCGTCGTCCCTGCACTCACCTTCCACTGCGGCAGATGTCGAAGGCGCGGCATGCTGGTCAGGCATCCCAGAATCCAGCAGAGCTCCGCGTGCTCAGACACCTGTGAAGGAGCACGAGGCACTGTGAAGGCCAGGGACAGGGCAGCTATGACACACAACACTTCATAGCACCAGTCACCATTCATTGTGGCTTCTCCTTTCCTGTGTGATGGGTTTGAAGCATTCAGCATTCAGCTTCCTCAATCCAGTAACTGGAATGGGGAGCTGTCGGACAGCCCTGTCACCTGCTCCATCCACCTAATCTGCACTCGTCCCACACTCACCAATCTGTACAATTCCTAGAATTACCAGATGGATCAACTGGAAATGTAAAAGTTAATCAAACGTTTCTACCTGAATGTTCTGAGTCATTATTGTGACATTTAGGTTTGAATCTATTGTTCATTTATCACACATTGCACTTTTATGCCAATTAGCAGAATCTTTTCTCACTAATATTCATGTCTTAAAATGTAATTTATATTAATTATATTCTGTAACACTAAAAGTCATGTTATTAGTAATTTCTAAACACATTAATATGCAGTATAATGCATTGATAAAGAATTATAAACATGGCTACAAATATTTATAAAAAGGCATAACACATTATAGTCATGTTTATCATACATTAGGACTGCCTTATGAAGCCCTCATTTATAACGCATAGATACAGTAGAACCTTGGAACTTCAATGCCTCTGAACTCGACAAACTTGGACATCAAACGGGTCTGTTGAATTTTTTTCCGACTTGTACCTCGACCTAAATCTTGGAACTTGACCATTCCTGCTAAAACTTGTATGGGTCAAGACGCATTCAGCTCTACCAATTTGGACCTCGAATGGGTTGGTTGAGAAAAATCTAACCGCAAACTTGGAACACAACAAAACAAAGCAGACCTGCTAAAACTCATACAGATCGAGATGCGACAAGGCAAACTGGGATGCTGATGTCTATGCATCACTCTCAGTCTCGCAGAACCTCTCGACTGAGTTTGACTTGCGAAAGCTGTGTTCCTGTGTTCAGTGCGAATTTCTTTTGTGCTTTATCTACAGCACATTTAGTGATACAGTAATCATGGCTCCTAAGAAAGTAGGCGGTGATAGCAGCAAAGCAGTGAGAGTAACTGTAGAACTTATAAAGGAAATTATAGCGAGACTTGAAGGTGGTGTATGTGTGTCTGCATCCTTAATGCTTATACCAACCATTATAAAAGTATCTATAGTGCATTATAGCTGAGAGCTTCATAAAGCATTCATAATGCATAACAAACATGGCTATAATGTGTTTTGCCTTTTGATAAAAATTGTGTATAATGCTTTACGAATACGTTATTAGTTGTTCTGTTGTGAATGTATGTCTAAAAATTTATATTTTCATATTCCACGTATTCCTCATTTGCACTATTACCAGCATTTTCCACAGTAATGGAGTCTAAGGTTGTACTGTCAATTTTAAGAAATAAAGGTCCACAACAATAATATTTGCTGGGGGGGGGGGGGGGGGGGGGGGTGATACGCCCAAAAAAAAAAAAAAAAATTTCACCCCCTGTATCTTAAAAAACAAAACCACATCTTTTATTTTTTATAAAATGT
>JABJVO010000036.1:1351795-1365378 GCA_026770805.1 Boulengeromyrus knoepffleri
AAGAAGGAGTTTGCTGCTATATTGTGCACTAAAAGAGATTCTGATGCTGCTATTTTTATTGTTTATAAGTTTAAGTTATTGTTTACAAGTTGCATTGTGTTTTTGTTATTTAAGTTTAAATTTACACAAGTCAGTATTCAATAAATGCTAAGTTGAGAAATTTTGTGTATTGTTTGTTATGAGTGTGATATTTTATCATGCAAATAGTGGGGAAAATGTCCAATTTTCGGCCAAAAAATATATCGGCCAACCATTAATAAAATAAAAAAAAAAACATTAATTGGACCAGTGTCGTTTATTCACCTAGACTGCTGGGTCTCCAAGCCCATGTCCATACTGGGGGGCGGGTCCATGGAGTAGCTGGCCAAAACATACACAAAATACATGCATGACTCTGAGTGAATGTAAAACAGGTTGCAGGGCCCTGGCCAGCACAGGAAGGCTCCTGGCTGATCTGGGTTTTTATTGTACGTCTGACAGGAACAGGAAGACATGGTGCCTGCCATCTAACACCAGAATGAATTGTACCAGAACGGCTATGTTGATCATCTGGCTCCTGCTATATTATGTTAGTCTAACAAAACACAGCAGTAGCCATGAGAGGCTGCACTAGCATGGGCGCTATGCTAATGTCAGCCCGCTGCAGCAGCTTGGCTACTTTCTTTTAATACTCTAACTTTTCTCTGCACACTACTTTACCACAGGCAATGTGATTATATGAAAAGGCAATAAAGCAAAAGCTGTTTTTCTCATATGGGCAACACTCTGAGCCCAACGGTGGTGCTGTCTGTATGGTCAGCTTTCAAATACCTTCAGGTGTATATTATATACAAAACAGTTTGTGTTTCCCGACCTCTGTATTTTCAATTCACATTGATTTGCACTGAGAATTTACAGACATTTCGGAGCTTGCCATTGCACTCGTTTCAGCAATAAGCATTGAGTAACTGAGTATGACATCATTCTCAGCCATTGACCTGCTTCTTCAGCAGGGATGACGCCATAGATTTTCTTTTTTTGGTGCTATGGGGTTGCTTGACTTTTCAATGAGGGAGCTTGGAAATTTAAGGTTTCTCCTTAATATGCTGGTTGTCACGGTTTAACTTCTACTGCGACACCCCCTAAATGCCTACAGAAACACACACGCACATATGCAGCACCCGCTCTATGAGTTACAATGACATTCAAAATAAAAAATCTAAACAAACCACAGAAATCTTCTGGGGGTGCTATGGCTGTCATATGGGTAGCTACAGCATGCCCAAACCCCTCCCTAGCACTGCCCATTCTCCAGATCTGAATCCAAACCCCGCAATGGAGAAGTCCTTATTCTATGAAGGAATGAAACAAGGAACAGAGTTAACAAGGATACAGGACATGTGAAGGCCATTTAGCTGAAGACAGCAGGTCCTGTGAAGGTGGATTCTTCAGAACCACCTAAACCTCACAGAGACATCAGGAACTTGTGGACCTTCGCAGTGCTGAGGCAACAGAAAGCGGGCAGCATGGAGTGTTTGTAGTGAGGACTCAGAGGAACAAAGACCTACTCTACTCCTGCCATTAGCTCAGTGCAAGAGGGCCACAAATCACCCAGCAGCAGAGCTGCCTACTTCACAGCTACTCAATGGGACAGGAACCCCTGACCGACTGGCGCACGCGGGTCAAAATGTAAGCATCCCCGCCGAGCCGAGCTCCAGCGCTGGCCATGCCAAGTGCAACACTCATCAGTGGCCTCCTTCACCCATGAAAGATCCGGGGGGGGGGGGGGTCCGCCCGCTTCGGGCATGATGAAGATTGTTTGCTGGCCCACATTTAAGGCACCAGCCCATGGCGGATTACACAGACACCACAATAAAAAGCAAGCAGCCCTAAAGGAGCCCCATCCCCACGCCCCTCAGAGGGCCGCCTCAGTCAGCCGTCAGACAGGAAATTACTTTTAATGCCGCCCTGAGCCAACCCCCTCTGCTGTGACGCTGTGGGTATAAGTGCAGCACACACACGTGTGCTTGGTCTACATTAAAGCACACAGCGTGAAACTCAAAATGTAAGGAGGACTAGGGAATTTAAAGAGAAAGAGAGAGAGAGAGAGAATGAGCATAAAGTGTAAATGAGTATGGGAGCTGAGGTCAGTGGGGTGGGGGGGCGAGAACGAAACTTTTGATTCCACCAGCGGCTGACAGCAGGCAGGTGAGATTGATGAGGTTCCTCTGTGCTTCATGCTGTGCTGAGCGGAGCAAAGGGGGCCAGCCAGGCCTCCCCACCCCACCCCTACATGCACCGTGGGGTCCCAATGGCTGATTAATAGAAACCGGGCCGTTTAGCAAAAGAGCGACAGACTCCAAAAATAACTATCCAGAGAGCACGAGCGTAGCCAAGGGAGCGGGGGCAGGGAGAAGCCAGGAGCCCCATGACCGGCTGTTATTTACGTGCTAGCCTGGCGGATGCTAGGGATGCCGGAGAACTCCAGCTTAGTTCATTTGCACACCTGCAAGTCCTGCAGACCAAGCTGCCCTTTCCGGGGGTTTGAACCAGCAACCTCCCCCATCATCGGCCCAGGCCTTTGATGATGGTTCTAGCATGATCGGGGGCCAAAATGGATTTAAACCAATCACCAGGTCCTCAAACACTGGAACTTTCAAAACGTGTCCCCCCCCCCCCCCCCCACCCCAAAATCCAACCGATAACACGAAACACATTTTAACTCAAAGTTTCCTAAACTGGAAGGTACGCTCACTGAGGGGAATGGAGGGGTTCACGACAGCTGAACCAGTGTTAATTTCATTGATTAAAACTACAATAAAACATTATTTGCCAAAAAAATTCACCATGACACAAAACTATGTGCTGACATTTTGTCTATTAAAAAAAACAAGACAAAAATATCAGAAAGTTATGAATTTGAAACTGATCCAATCAGTGTCTTTAGTTAGTGTTGACTAGTTGCACATCACTGGATAATGCTGATCTAACCAACTTAAAGCATATAAACCATCTACCTGACAAGCAGAAACTATGCAGTTTTACCTGTGAATTCTTGCCTGTAAACTGTTTTGCCATTATGACTGTGTCACAGTTGCCTTTAGGTAGGGAAAACAATGACATATGGATAAATTTCACATTTAATGCAAAAGAAAACAAGATTCAGTGCAAGCTGCATAGAGCGGCAGTGGCGGCTAAATACAGCAAACAGCAAAGTGTCTTTCTGAAATGAATATAAATAAACAGTTGCTGATTTGTTTGAAGATTTTGAAATCCAGCACAATGGACTGAACAGGGTATAGAAATAAGCACAACCCAGCTGGTGTTCACTACTTTGGTACTTTTTTATATTTTTGAGACAGGACACTTGAGTTTTCTGTATTCAGGTTCTACACACTGGTATTTTTTTCTTATAATATGAATGAAGCCGTATAATGGTAGAGTGGTGGCTCTGAGGTTAGGGATCTGTGCTGGCAATCTGAAGGTTGTCGGTTCAAATCCTGTGAATGCCAGAAGTGATTCTACTCTGTTGGGCCCTTGAGCAAGGCCCTTAACCTACAGTTTCTGCATCCTGGGTATGGCATTAACCTACATCCATCCCTGCAAGCAAGACCTAAAACTTTCAGGGAAAATTTGAGGACTGGTAGCAGAATGGGCACTTCAGCGACCAGTAAAAACTGTTCCATTCCATTCAAACTAGTGTAGTGCTGAGGTACCACTGACTGCATTCAGGTTCTCATCTCTGAGGTGGTTTGTTGTGTGGTAGGTAAGGCAACATGCTGTATCAATGCATGCTCCTTACCTCTCTCTAGATATTACATCCACAGTTAAATCTGTGTCCTTAAAAACTGCTGGTTCAAACTTAATGCCAATGCTATGATAACAGCTGTACAGAGGTTTCCTTTCAAGAATCTGCAGTACACATAGAGGTGAGACCTGTGTGTGATGGGGGGAGGGGCACAAAAATCTTATCAGCTAAAGGTGAGCCTGGCAGAAAAAATTTGGGAACCACTAGGCAGAAAGAGCAACATGCTCTTTACTGGGCTGCACACTATTTCAAATTAATATTAATTAAAGGCTCACATTTGCCCTTTATTAAAAGCTTGGAACCCATTTTTTTAAACCAAATTCCTAACATACTAATAGTGTGGCTTAAATGTTAAGCAAACAGCATGGCCGCAGCGATGGACTCGACACTCCATAAATCGAAGGAGGTGTGTTTACACTGACACTTTACGCAGTTTCAGGGAACACTGGGGCTCTCTCTGAAGCATATGCCAACTTGCTCCCATGCCCAGGAGAGCACAGCAGGCCATGGGCCTGTGTGACTGGGGGGTGTGGCCTTGGATGCCAAGTCCCACCCACCACAAAGTCATCAAATGAGCATGAAACATTAAGAGGATTTCATGGTGCTTGTCATCATACATCCCCACCCCAGCCCACCTCCCCGATGGTCAGAGGAAAAATAATACACCAAAATAACTGGTGTGAATTATAGTACTTTATTGGCATCTTAACAAAATAAACACCATTTACTGAGGCTTTCAGTACTCAGCGACTCTGCTGGACTCAACCCTTTTGCTGGAGTGTACACTGTACAGGCAGACACATAACCCCTGTCACCCATCGCAGGCCATGCAGCACGTAGGAGGCATGATGGCAGGCAACACTGGCACCTTCAGACTTGCATACACTGCAATCCCATAATGCAATGCTTTAACCAGGCTGAACAGAGAGAATCAGCTCCTCAAGACAGACTGAGTTGCCACATGTCCTGGACAAAAACCTTCCCCATCCCAATAAGGGCCAACAAGCCAGAACAGCGCTGTGGCAGAATATTCTGCCTTAAATAACATAACACTTAAACTGAATCACAAGGAAGAATTCAGTTTTCAAACACACAGCGCACCTAAAGACCTTATGTAACCCCGCCCCGAAGCACATTTGGTGGAAATTACAACAAATGAAAACCAACACCTCATTTATGATGTTATTCCTGGTAACAAACCCCTGCTGTACGCCAGGGGCCAAGCCATCATCCCCATCACTCCAACTGGGCTCACACTACACACTCCACTTTAACAAAACCCAGATAGGGGTCAGCAGAAGGCTTGGATTTCCACAGCAAACACAGCTCGTCCATCACAGGGTAAGATCAGGGAGAACAGGGGTAGGAAGAAAAGAAGCTGATGGGGGGGGGGGGTACTTTGCCATAGTGTAATGCACTCGGCATACACCCATTCCAAGGTCCCTAAAAGTGCCGCCTTTGTGCATTTTGTGCTACTGATATTTGGAGAGCCATAAGCACATACATGGATGAATGAATGAATAAAGGAAGACAGAATACAAACATCCATTAATTTTCCTTAATCACTTACACAGTGTGGGGTCACACGGACATTATTTCATTTGAAACATTTTATTGAAGGTACAATTCCAGACTGATTTCCTTCCCCAAAAGCTGCAGAAGAGTTGCATTGGCCCTTGAATGACCACACCAAAGCCACTCGGCAGCAGGCGGCACACTTCATGCCCTTCAGCTCATTCATCCTGCTGAGAGGGACCCCACGCCTTGGGACTAAGTAAGAGATAAAGACGAATGTCACAGGGTCAAAAGAACAGCATTAAGACCAATCTTTGGTAGGGTTCCCTAGTTCTGGATGTTATATATTTAGATTTTCACATCACTTTTTTTCTAATCTCAACATTAAAATAATTAAGCCTTTAATAAGAGAACCAGTGCTCGGGCAAAAAACTCTCTTGAACATAACCAGTACAAGTAACAACACATTCTGAGCTTCACTAAACACTAAAGCACAAGCACCAAGTTAAATGAACTTTCCCAAAGTCTACGCAATACTCTTAGCTACGAAACTTACACCACTTATCTTTATCAATCTACGGCCACACGCGTCACATGTCAGGGACGGAAACAAAAAAATTAAAGCAAGTCTCGGTGGATCACTAAAGGACGCGTTCGTCGTTTACTTGATAACATGCAAAGAATACTGTTAACGACTAACAACGTATTGAACAAAGTCACAACTCTGAGCAGTGTTTGTGACCACTGCGTCCAGCAAACGAACAAACAGTATTGTGCCATGTAGATCCACAAAAATATTACTACTGTGTGCTAAAGATTTTATCGGGCGATTTGATTTGAAACCTCTCTCTCAAGGAGAAAGACGATTAACATGATTCATCACGATGTTAATCACAAACAATACGTAATACTGCATTTAGCAATCCATGGTTAACTAGAATATATCAGGTACAACAAGCTCATCTTACATTTAGTAATGCACAAGTACCTTTTACTTACAAACTAAATTCAGCAGACTTTATCATAAATCGTATTTGACGTTTTAACTACTGCAAATAAAGATACTTGTGTATGCAGGCATACAGCATGCTCATATGATAGGATCTGAAGGTATCGTTTTCCAGCAGCAACAATCTAAAACTTTTTTATCACAGAAAAGTGGCCTGAAAATAAAACATCCATATTACCTTATTCAGTGTTTGAGCTGCAATGCTAATTGACCTTCTCATCACTTTCAATTGTTGAATTAGTCCAATGACACTTCTCATATTATTCAAACAGCGTAGCGCCATTTTGGTTTACAAAAAACGTCAGGGCTTTACGTAACTACGGATCCTCAGTAGGACAATTTAACTCGTGGACTTTAAAATTAGGTGGTTCCTATTAGCATAATAGTAGGTACCGCTGCTGAATGACATCACAACGCAAGGCGGGGTATTTTGTACTGAATTCAAAAAATGTCTGTAATATATTATAGGGCTGGATGATGTGCGATAATAATACCAGCGTCACATGTGATGCACATGTAGTTCTTACATCGCTAGTCAGCTAAACATCAGGCTTTTTCGTACTTTCAGTTCTGTACGAACCAGGGAGTTTACGTTTCGGTAAAACATTTTTACTGTCATAAGAAAAAAATAGAAAGTTTTGCAATTGTAATGGGTATGTCTTTCCAAGATTATCTCGTAGCTGTATGGTTAAAAATCAGTTTAAAGTTTTTGTATGAGCGCCTCATGCCTTCTCTGAAACAATCATTTGGTATATATTTATTTCAACAAAATTACATAGCTTGTCCACAGTAATTTAAGCTTGGCTCTTTCATTTGTCCACGCATCCATTATTATCACTTTTTTTATGTACTTCGTTTATCGTTGTTTCCTGGTTTAAAAAAAAAAAAAAACACGGGCGAATGTATTGTGTTACAAGGCAGGCTATACATAACCAAAAAAAAGTAACAAAAAGTAGCCCAGTTGGTTTGGCACTTTAAATACTGTAACTTTGTAACCACAAGGGTACTGGTACTCGACCGGAAGTCAATGGAAATGGAAAAATACCGAAAGTACCAAAAGTTTAGTACTTCGCTCTATGTCTTTGTGGGGACTCTCCATTAATTTCTATGGGCATAACCCTAATACCAACCATGACAACCTTGACCCCTAACCAACTCTAACCATAAGTAACCAAAAAAAAAATACTTTTGCTACTTTTAGTTTTTAGATTTGCAGATTTTTTTATAAAATTGAGTTTCCCCTTGTGGGGACTGAAAAAATGTCCCCCCCCCCCCCCACTGTCAAAATAGCAGATTGGCATCACATTGTGGTAACTTCAGTTCACCTCAGCATGATTTTAGATTTTGGGGGGGAAACATGGAGGAAACCCCACAATGAGAACATACAAACTCCACACACATGGAGCCATGACAGAGACTCAAATTCCAGTCCAAAAGGTGCAAAGCAACGGTGTGCCACCCCAATACTAGATGTTCAGATAGCTTCAATCTCATTAATACAAGTAAAATATTTTTGAATATTTTACTTAATACAAGTAAAATATTTTAGGAAAAAATAACATTGAACTGATCTTTTTAAAATCTTATATATTCATAAATCCTGTGGGCTTCTGGGTTTTCTTGCATTTTTCTGGATAAGTACACACTGGGTATGTCAGCAAATTAGGGATGTTTTGAGATATTTGCGCTTGACTGAGGTGGTGGTCCCAATCTTTAAGAACTGGAACCTGCAGTAAGTCGGACTCGTTCTCGGTGGGTACCTTAGAATCTCATCTTTACTTGTAGATGATGTGGTCCTGTTGGTGTCGTCGGCTGGTGACCTGCAGCATGCCCTGGGGCAGTTTGTAGCTGAGTGTGAGGCAGCCGGGATGAAGGTCAGCACCTTTAAGTCTGAAGTCATGGTTATCTACCAGAAAAGGGTGGATTGCCCGCTCCAAGTGGGGGATGAGTTGCTGCCAAAAGTGGAGGAGTTGGAAGTATTTGGGGTTTTGTTCACGAGTGAGAGAAGAAGGGAGCAGGAGATCGACAGACTGATTGATGCAGCGTTGGCAGTAATGCAGATGTTGTGGCAAAGAGGGAGCTGAGCTGGAAGGTGAAGTTCTCGATTTACCAGTTGATCTATGTTCCTACCTTCACCTATTATGAACTCTGAGTAATGACTGAAAGAATGAGATTACGGATATAAGCAGCCAAAATGAGTTTCCTCCATGGGGTGTCGGGCTCAGCCTTAGAGATGGGGTGAGGAGCTCAGACATGCGGGAGGTGCTCAAAGTAGAACCTCTGCTCCTCCACATTGAAAGGAGTCAGTTGAGCTGGTTCGGGTATCTATCTAGGATGCCTCCTAGGCTGCTTCCTGGGGAGGTGTCTCGGGCATGCCCAAATGGGAGGAGGCCCCGAGGCAGACCCAGGACACACTGGAGAGATTATATCTATCGGCTGGCCTGGGAACACCTTGGTATTCCCCAGAGGAGCTGAAGGAGGTGGCTGGTGAGAGGTGGGTCTGGGCATCCCTGCTTAGACTGCTGTGACCAGACCCTGGATTAGCAGTGGACAATGGATGGATGAATTTTGTTTCATGAGGAGCCTCTGGTTTAAAGTATGACAATTTATTGTTCATTTTTGATCAATGGCACAAAAAAAGCTTACCGCACTAGATATTCCCCAACAGTTTCCCATCCAAGTACTAACCAAGCCTAAATCTGCTTAGATTCTGAGATCAGACAAGTGTGAGACCATCCAGGACAGTGTGGAGCAATTGTGGACCTTGCAAAGTACCCCTACTAAGTTTTGAGATATTTGCGTATCATAAGAGAATGACCACCTTTAAGGAAAAACAAACATTTGTAATGGATACTTAAATGGTAATCACTACCGAAGGGGTAACTTTGGATATCCGTACTGAGTTATCGATCTGCTCATGCCTAATTATGGAGTCTCTGAAGCCGCAGACAAGGTACAGACCATGTCCTTGGAGGTCAGAGCCTTTTATTTTATCCCTCTAACCCAACATCTGCTGGTAATATCTTACTCTTCCATCTGGAGGCATTTGCAGAAATATCATTCCATATTCATTCTTATTTCCCGGGGCTGTAGGCTTTGCATTGAAATGAGAGCCTCCTGTGCAGGTTTCCCCTGCCGCTGCCACCGCCGCCTCGCACTGTCGTTGCCGTCTCTATATCCGCGGGTCTCTTGCACAGATTCACACTTCCTGTTCTCCACTTCCTGGCCACCCACTCATGGGTCCCTCAGCGCCTCTGTCAGCACCCCCTACCCCACCCAGCAGACCTCTTCTGCATCAGTTGGCGTGCCTAATAAACTCCTTATGTTACACATCGCTCTCTTCCTCCCTCCCTCCTCTGCCATCAGAGTCCCGCTCCCCTTTGCTTCAGGTTACAATCATCAGGCTTTGCACGGCTTGTCAGTAACAGGGGGCCCAGTGCGCCATGCCTTTGTCAAAGAAGCCACACTTAGTGAGGAAACTGGAGTCTTATAAACAAATTACAATTTAAAACTTCACCTGGAGGTGTGAGAAAAATGTTATAATAACATTCTTGGTATACTTTATACGTGGACTGTCAGTTTTTTGTACTCATTTTTTCCTAGAGAAGCAGGTTGCAGAAAGCTGACCAAAGTGCACAAATGACTTTTGGTAAATTTGCATTAAAATTCTTATGAAAGTATAATTTTTTTTCCAAATGATAGCCTTAGACAAGGCAGGCTAGGTTTGTTTGTAGAATTCAACCGGTATCTATCTCGTCTGTGATGTTGCACACTGCAGGTCGAAACACTAAGGGAGCTAAAAGCTAAGGGTGTTAAAGGCTGTTGGCACTGATATTCATACTGGTACCCTGATGCATGGGCACACACACAGGAAATACAGCAAGCACTGGGGCCCAACTCTATCTCTCTCTGTTTTCACAGAATAACACTATGCTTCAGCCAGACATACTGTCTATGTGCATTTTGGGAGTCAAGGAAGTGCTGTCTCGTATTGCAAAGGCAAGGTTTTTTGGAGCATTTGAATAATGTGATAATCACTATGTCACATTAAGGGGACAAAGGACTTAAGGGCAGGCATTTCGATGAAACAAAAGGGGCTTTTATTGAGCTGAAACTAAACATGGACTGCTAGGGATCTAAACAAGAGGACTACAATGAGGAAGAACATGGGCTGACAGGAGGAGCAACATTAATGACCGGACTATCAAGGACGAGACCAACAGGTACTTAAATACATAGACTAACGCAGGGCAACAAGCATCAGGTGTGGCCCATCAGGGGGGTCAGGCAGACAAGACGGGCAGGATGTGACACATTGCATATGCTTCCCATCTCCCCCCACAAGGATAAGCTGTCACCACTGTGAAAGCCTTCACGTCAATCCCCCATGTGGGGCATGTTTTGCCTTTGCACCCCTGTGCTGACTATACATGCTAGGGGCAAAGCTTAGTGAACCCCCCACCTTTGCTGCTCGGGTGGAAGTGGCTGAGCGTTCCTCCCCCAGCTGTAATAATAGGCACACCGTGGGTGGCAGACGCATACTGCTTTGTTGGGCTGAGGGGGGCTGTTTCCACCTGATGAAAGATGGGCCTTCCGGTCAACTGCATTGTCTGATTGACATGACAAGTCACGGCACCCAAAGACATATCCAAACAGAATAAGGTAGCAGAGCTCTGGTTTCGTCTGTGTGGCACCCACAGTTCAGGTTTGTTAGCATTTGTGTAATTTTTTAAGTGACCCTTCAGTAACAGTAATAAACAATGCAGGAGACCAAATTCACATGATGTTCACTCACATATTAATGGATCGCTCTGTCACACACCATCAGATAACCTTCCAGTATAATAGCTGGCTATCATGACATCATCACTAACATAATTGATGTGTTGGCATTTCTTTGCAAAATGGTCACTTTGTATCACCTATGCAGGTAATACACACAGGTGACAGGGGTATGCCCCAAAAGGGTGTCTAGGATTTTGGAGCCAGACAATACAGAGTGCTAATTTTTTCGCATTTTACACTCTCCACCAAAAGTAGTGATTTAGCAGTTTGATTTTATATATAAATACACCTACATGTTTTGAAGTAATTCATGTCATGTTACTTCTGATGGGGACACTTACTGCCCTGTCTTTTGGTTGCAGTTTCCATCTAACCATCCATCCTCAAGCTGCTTATTCAGGTACTGGGCTGCAGTAAGTACAGTTTCCTTCAATACAAAATGGAGAACAGATATAAAAACAAGAAAGTCACTAACAATATTAATCTGGGATATGAAATGTGTTCCTTTTCCTGCTCCTTTTATTACACGCCAGGGACTCTAAGCTATAATCCATGACAACATATACTACAGTTCTGATCCTTTTTGAATGCAGTGCCATAATCTGAATGATTTTCCATATAAAATATATTTGTTCGCTTTTGTTCACACTCAGCATGTAGCACCTAGTGGCTGCCAAGCAGAAGGCCCCCACACTAACAGGGTTAAATTAAGTTTGGTTTAGACAAGGAATAATAAAGGAGCCATGTCCTGAGTTTGAGAGGCAAGCCTGCCTCCTATTGGTATGGCTAGGAAACTGCATTGACGTGAGGAATGGGGTGATAAGATCATGACCTCTAAGTTACTGGTTCAGGTTCCGAATGGTGTTTGACCTGTCTCACTCACACTAGTCTATGTGACCTGTCTCACTCACACCAGTCTATGTGACCTGTCTCACCCACACCTGCATATGTAACCTGTCTCCTTCAGACCTGTCTGTATGTTCCGTTGACAATGGCACTTTATTGCTCTAATACAAAGAGAAAATAACTGTATATGAGAAGATAAGGTGTATGAATATGGGGGGACTGTAAAGATTTGGAGGGGCAGCCAGACCCGGAGGTGGGCGGCCGAGTGTGGGGGCAATAAAGCTGTTACCACGCCCCCATGTACGAAACCCTGCAGATCAGAAGCTGTCCTGCTGTGTCCAATCAGATACAGCATGTTCACATGGGTGAATGGCAAGACCATTTGGAATGATAGAGACTGGCAAGGCAGAACTTCTCCTAATTAGTCCACAAAATGAAACAAAATGAATCATCTAGGCTTTACTAATTTAATGTCAACCAAAAAGCATTTCTTTTCACACAGTAATGGCCCTGGCAAAGTGCTTTTGTGATCAAGCTGTACTCTGTTCCTTCTGATTTTTAATTGTTTGTTACTTTTTATCCTTCCTTCTTTCCCTTGCTTTTGCTGAATGCAGCTATGGAGCAATATGGATATGGAGCTCCTTAGAGAGAGTGAGTGAGACAGAGATGTGCAGATGTCAGTCAAGTTTAAAGAGTTCAGTGAAGAACCCCTCTCATCTGTGAGTCATTTTTTGACCATAATTTTTCTCATCTGTAAATCATTTTGGCACAAGCTGTGGTCAGAACAGACACACATGCAGCAAAGTGGGAGAATAGGATACAATTTTTGTGTTTTCCTTTATGTGTTGGTGTGGAGCACTTTTGGAGAGTGGGAAGATGCAGTCAGGCTGGTGACAACCGATTAAATGGAAAAGCTAAGCTACTAATTTATTTATGCCCATTAACGTTTTTTGTCTTAAACTCTGTTGGACAGCACTAATTCTGTTTGCTTCACTTTTGATGTTTCTCTTCAGAAAAAACCTTTTTATAAACATTTTTAATAAATAATGGAGGTCTTTCTTGATGTATGCACTGAATGCACAGTGATGCATATCAAGCAAGGAAACTGTCTTACCCACACCTGTCTGTATGACCTGTCTCACCTTCACATTTTTATGTAACCTGTCTCACCCACACTGGTTTGTGTGATCTGTCTCATCTGTAACTGTCTGTGCAACCTGTCTCATTCAGACCTATCTGGGTGACCTGTCTCAACCTCACCTGTCTATGCGACCTCTCTCACCCAACCTGCCTACGTAATCTGTCACATTCAGACCTATCTGTGTGAACTGTTTCATCTATACCTATTTGTGCGACTGTATCCATCTCAATAAAGTACAAGAGACTCAATAATCAGTAAAGTTCCATATACAGAATACTCATTGGTCATTCTAACCATCACAATAAACTGCAGGGCATTGTGCAGGGTATTTATTGTGCAGGATACCACACTATAGAAAACACAATATGGACTCACTCCAAATAACAATGGGCCTCATTCACCAACCGTTCTTACGAACAAATTTGTTCTTAAACCCCACGTACGCACTTTTTTTACGAAGATTCTGACATTCACCAATGTTTTCTTATCTGAATTTGTTC
>JABJVO010000036.1:1386190-1420908 GCA_026770805.1 Boulengeromyrus knoepffleri
TGAATTTTTCGAGGTAGGATAAATGCTATTTCGAGTTACTGGAATTCAGATTCAAACTATTAAATTCAGATTCAGTTCTGTAATGTGGATAACTGCAGATTCAAATATACAAAATTCATATTCAGTTTCTAGTGGCACAAATATCAGCCCATATGAAATCCTCATCTCTCGCTTGGAAAACAGCGTAGGGATAAAAGGCACCGCATTAAATTGGTTCAGGTCATATCTATATCTATATGGGACAGGTTTTAGAGTTGGGCTTGGTGATTTTATCTCATCTTCAGTGCCTCTGACGTGTGGTGTTCCCCAGGGCTCAATTCTGGGACCTATTATTTTTTCTCTCTACCTGCTTCCCCTTGGTTCTATTAAAAAAAAATACCGTGTTGGGTATCATTTTTATGCAGATGATTTGCAGATTTTTTTTGCCTCTTAAAAGGGATAACTGAATTTTTTTTTTAATTTTCTGGAGTGTTTTAAGGACATCAAAGCCTGGATGGCCCCAAATTTCCCAAACTTAAATGAGGAAAAAACCGAGGTTGTTATATTTGGTCATAGTGGTGTTCCTGACACTTGTGATTTGGACCTAGGCATCTTGGCATCTTGGAACCATTTGTTAAGGCAACTGTGATGAATCTTGGCTTCAAATTAGACAATTACCTTTCGATTAAGGCTCCTCTTTAAAATTAAGCCATTTATATCTTTTAATGTCTTTGAGAGCGTTGTTCATGCTTTTATTACAACGTGCTTTGACTATTGTAATGCTCTTTATGCCGGCATCAGTCAGGCTTCATTGTCATGATTACAACTTGTCCAAAATGCTGCTGCTCGTCTTCTTACTGGCTCTCATAAACGAGAGTATATCTCTCCTATTCTTTCCGCTTTGCATTGACTCCCTGTTCAGAGGAGAATTTAGTTTAAGATTTTACTGTTTGTTTTTAAGGCCCTACATGGGCTGGCTCTGTCATATATTGCTGATCTTTTAGAATCTTATTCTCCATCGAGATCTTTGAGGTCTGCTGACCAGTCCCTTTTACTTATTCCACGGGCACAGCTAAAGAATAGGGGTGACAGAGCGTCCACCCAGGTTGTGCAACGAACTGCCTTGTCATATCAGGCTGGCTCCTAGCCTCTCCGTTTTTAAATCTTGTCTCAAAACTCACCTTTATTCCCTGGCTTTTAATTAGCAGTGAGGCTGTACTTTCTGCTGGTCCATATTTGTTGTAGTTTATTATAATTTTATGTGTTTTATATTTGGTGTTTCAAATTTTTAATATAAAGCACTTTGGTCAACATTGTTGTTTTTAAATGTGCTCTATGTCATGACCTGCTCGTTCGATCCTTGTGTGTGCCACGCCCTCTCATCATCCACGTTTGCTGCAAGAGGTGCTTTATTGGCTTAATCAGCCCGAGGTCCGGGAGGACCCCGTGGCGCTAAGTTTAGCCAGCCAGAGCAGGACCCTCCTTAGTGAGGCACCCCCACCCGGACACGCGTACCCCATTCCCGAGGTACACGCTAATGTCCAGCGGCTGACGGGACGCCTAATGGAGAGGCGGATCCACCCGGTCGCGCTGCATAGCGGAAAGGCTTCTAAGCCACTGTCCGCCCTCTCTGAAGCAACCCAGTCACCATCTACAACAGCCAGCCGGAGGAAGAAGAAAAAGCAGAGAAATCCCAAACCGGAGGACGCCCCAACCATCTTCCTGGGAGCTGCCTGTCACACCCCGATCGTGCTGATCCTCATGTGCCACGCCCCCCTCGTTAACCTCATGTTTTACAGCTGTTTTCAATTGTCTGTATTAGTTCGACGTATTTAAGTTCACGTTAGAGTCTGTTTCCTTAGTTCTGTCATTGTATTGTTGTATTTTCGTGTTGTGCCGTGTTTTCCCTGTTTTGCCCTTGCATTTTCCCATTAAACCCTTTTGTTTAACCCCGTTCCTGCCTTCGTTCACCTGTTTCCCTGGTTCGCGTTCCGCATGATATGATAGAACTCGCAAACAAGAGGCAGACCTTGACCGAGGAGCAGTACCTCGGTCTGGTGAATGAAACCCTGCACTGGCTTGAGCGACCGGAGGTAAGAGAGGACCCCGTGCTGCAAGCCCTTGCTATCCAGGCGAGGGATACCCTCGAAGAGCTATCCCTACCCGAAGACATGCTCCTCACAGACAAGGTGCGTGAGGTCCTGTGGCGGCTGAGATGTGGGGTAGCAGAGGCCAATATGAGGCAAGTAGCCATGGACTGCGGCATGCCTTTTGGTCTCTTGTCCCCACTTTCTGAGGTGTCCCTTGCTCCGCAACCCGCTACAGCAAGCAGGAAGAAAAGATGGAGGAGCCGAAAAAAGGAAGACGCAACGGAGGTCTTCCTGGGGGCTGTTTCGCTCTCCGCCTCCTGCCCTGCTGCGTGTCGGGAGGACCCGCTCCCGATTTTGAACCCGGTGGGTTTTGCTCCGGAGATCACCGTCTCCACCGCCTCACAGCAGCCGCCTGCTGCTTCGCTGCCCATATCGGCAGCGCGTCCCTTTTCCGGGACGCGCCTGGCCCTTAAAGGGGCCAGATCCATTTGGGACGCTATCCCGCGGGTTCTGCGGTTTCAGAAGCGGGCTGTGCCCCCCGTGGTTCCTGAGGCTGCAGCGCCCCCCTTGGTTTCTGAGGCTGCAACTGCCTCCCCAGTGACTCCCGTGCCTGCCGCTGCGGCGCCCCCTGCTGGCCACGAGTCGAGGCTGCCTGCTGCTGCCGCCACGCCCGCGGCCCTGCCTGATGCCTCACCTGTCTTGTTTGCCCTGCCCATCCTGCCTGTCTCGTCAGCACCCCCTGCTGCACTGCCCGAGCTCCCTGCTGCACCGCCCGCTGTTCCCATGCCCGAGGTCCCATTGTCACCTACCCCAGAAATCTCTGTCCCCAAGGAGGTCCCGGACGGTATTACCATCGCTCCTCCTCCCTTGGTGGAGGGAGAGGAGGAGCTTGAATGGGACCCCTCAGGGATCTACCTACTGGATCCCAGGGACTCGGGTGGTGGAAGGACTCCTCCACCATCGCCCCAACGTGGGGGAGCCTGACCGGGTCTCCGATTATCTGTGTCCCGGAAGGGGAGAGGACATAGACATAGGGACCAGGTCCTGCCCGCCCTGTCCCCTGGCTCGCCCGTACATCCCCTGGCTGTGGCTCGGTGGCTGCCTGTGGGTCCTGCGGCTCTGGTTCGGCTGTCGCATCCGGGTCCCCCTCCGGTGCCTCGTCGCCCGCCTCCGGGTCCCTCTGCTTCGACTTGGCGTCGGACGGCGCCTTCCCCGGCTCCGGCTGCGCCATCGCCTGCCGTGGCTTCCCCCTCCTGCTTGCCTGCACCAGTGTCCCCTCCTGCTCCCTCCGTCTGTCTCCTCGTCCCCTGTGTGGTCCCCTCCGGCTCCGGCCTCCCGTCCGCCTGTGGCCCCTCGGCTGCCTTCCCTCACCCGCCTGGGTTCCCTCGGGCTCCCCATTGTTCTCCTGCCTTTGTTCCACCTCTTTCCTTCGTCCCTCCTGTTTCTGCTCCTCGTCCCTCTGTGTCTCCTCTGTTCTCTCCTGGTCCTTTTGTTCCCCCGTTCTTTGTGCCCTCTGTGTCTCCCTTCCTGGTCTGCGTTCCCTGTTTTGTGTCAGGTCTTGTTGTACTTCCTGTCCCTGTGCTTGTTCTGTGTTTCGGTGTTGTTCCCTGTGTCCCGTTGATGTTTTTTGCTCTTGTTTTTCAGGTCCCATGTCCCTGGTTTCATCTCCTCCATCGCCTTGGGGGGGGGGGGTTCTGTCATGACCTGCTGATCGTGACACTCTATAAATAAATCTGATTTGACTCTGATTAGCCCCAAATAAAGTTCAGCTGTCCTAATTGGATTTTCCTGACATTTACATTTTTTACATCACAAAAACCTGGCATTTCAACAGGGGTTTATACATTTTTTGTATCCACTGTACCTTGGTATGAGCCAGCTTGGTTTTCCTCCTCCTAAAATTCATGACCATTTCTTTAGTCTTTCAGTTACGAAGATGCAGGTGATTGTGGTTACACCATGTCACAAAATCTACAGTGAAGCTCCTATATTTCTTTTCATGCGACCCCCTCCCACCAATGTAGCCAACAATTGCAGAATGATCAGAAAAATTTTGTGACAGCAAACTAAAGAATTGTATTTAAAACCTGATGTGTATAATGTGCAAAGAAAAGCTTGTGGAGCCCCAGTACTACTCAGAACCTTCCCAAAGACTGGTAACCAAATATACTGGGATCTACAGATGGTGGAATGTAAACAGCAGCAGCTATAATAGCAGCTGTAAATTCTCTTAGAAAATAATATGGCTGCATACCAACTGCTAGAAGCGCTATATCAGGGCTACAGAGTCATGATGGTAACATGCCCGAGGATACATCACCTTTTATTTACAAGTACAGCAAGCCCACCTCTTGCCTTAGCATCCCTGTCCGCCCGTACTGTCAGAAAGCTATTGATAGTGGTATTAGCTTCACAGATGCATTCTTCTAGCCACGTCTCAGTAAAGAACATTGCCTCAATAAAGATTCTAACTAATGACAAGTATTTCCATCAATGTTGTTGCCCAAAGAACTCACGGTCCCCATGATTATGGATAGAAGGGCAGGCTTAATAGTTCTCCATTCTTTTCATCTCATATTCCTCTTTTTTCCTGGTCTGTTCCATCTACATCTCCTCTGCAGTTCAGCTGAAGCAGCATGTCTCACTTACGCTGTGGCCTCTCCGTATATTTCAAGCTCAATGCTTAATGTTTCATGTAACTGTGTGCATCGTCTATGTAACCACAACACGCACACACATGTTTAGAGTTGCGAACCCTGCTTCAATGCCATACATTTGAAAGAGAACACCTGTTGGTCATGGCACTGTTAGCAACTCCAGGAGAGCGTTGTTTATGTCATGGACGCCGTGAAACCATTGGAGTGGTGGGGAGGGACCAGCTGGAGGAAATGCGTCCGAAAGCGGTGCAACCGTAACCGTAAGTGCGGTAAATGAGCAGGACTCTGTGCAAGGCTACAAACTAACCCAAACAGGCCAGCACTTCCATTGATTCTGCTTGCAAATCTTCAGTCACTAGACAATACAATGGACTACCTAAGACTCTGACAAACAACGCAAAGAGAAATAAAAACTGAATTTTTGATTTTTTTTTATTACGAAAACTTATTTGCATGATGTAAAAATAAAATGAATAAAAACTCAAAAATAAGACTGTATAGCATGACATGACAATACAAAAAGTTTTGGTACATTGATGAATTGTGCAATATACAGTACCAGCAGCGATATGACAGGCAGATAAAAGAGACTAACAAATATAAATAACTAAGCAGATGGTAGTCATATGTGGTAAGTTGATCATGTGGGTGGGTGGTCACATGTAGACTGAACGAAAACTAAGTAACAAAATGAACTGTCTATGAATCATCCATACAACAATAATAACCACAACAGAAATAAAAACAGTACACAACAATAACTAGATGGACAACAACTGGAAACGAAACGCAAAACAAAAGCCAGCAATTGCAACAATTACAATAATGAAGCGGAGCTCAGATGTTGTCCATGTCTCCCCCTTAAAAAGATGTCTTCTCGGTGGCACTCACTCAGCTTTGCTTCCAAGGATGATGTGGACTACCAGATGCGCAATCAGCAGTGGCCACGCAGAGAACATTAACATTGAAGCAACTAATACAACCAGAGGTCTTAAAACCCAGATACCTACCCCCCCCCCCCCAAAAAAAAAACAACATGGAAGAGTTTGTGAATAAGCATATGTTACATATCACAATGGGACACAGCATCAAGGATAATAGTTTCACATCCTTCCTTGTGATGAATCACCAGATTAAAACCTTGCAGAGTTAAAGACCATCTCATTAACCTTTGATTTGAGTTGTAAATCTGAGTAAAGAAAACCAGAGGGTTCATCTTCCTGTAGGAGCACCATGCCAGCTCCAGAACTGCCTCTAGGTTTTAAAGGCACCCCATGGTTTGGAGCCGTGAGAACTGCAGTCAGAGGAGAGATTTGTCAGCAATAAAAACAGAGTTATATTGGTGTTTTTAAAGATGTCTGTCAACAAGGCTATGACACTGACAAAGTTTTTACAAACCTCCGATAGTATCCAACCATGCCTATAACTAATGCAACTCATTTTTGTGTTTTGTAGCGGCTACCAGAAATACAAGAATCACCTGTATTTTGGCAGATACTGGGTGTATTTCACCCAGACCTACTTGTTTTTATGACTGAAACATAAAAACTGACTGGTAGGATGAAATATATCTAATATATAGATTTCACTTTTTGCAGTGCATCAAGGTGTCTTCAGAAACATCATCGCAACGTGGCCAGGGAGCACTCATGATGTGTTCATCTGGGCCAGCTCTGCTCTCTGCCAGGGGGCAGAAGGTGGTGGTTTTGGGGGCTGCTGGCACCTAGGAGATGGTGAAACCCTTTGCGCTCCTACCTGCTCACCCCCATCCAGCAGGCCAACACAGAGGCAGAGGTGAGCTTTAACAGAACTCACAACAGCACCCGTGCCATCATGGAGAGGGCCATAGGGGTGTGGAAGCAGTGTTTCCAGTGCCTGAGCAAGTGTGCTGGTGGCCTGCAACTGCAATCTACAAAATTCTGTGCTGTGGTAGTGTTTAAAACTCTGATGCAAAACTTGACTTTTGTTGAATGAGGGTGTTTTTCTTTTTCCTTGTCTTGTGATGTGCCTCCCGTAGTGTCTCCCCCATCTCCTAGTAAAATCTTAGGTGTACTGTGCTTTCACAGAGGGTGTAGTGCTGAGAGTGTAAAGTACTAATTGCTGTGTACATTGGTGTGTAGTGCTGTGGGTTAAACGAGGCTGCTGTGTCTATCACGGGTGTGTTGGGAGGGGGGGTCCAGACCAGGGAGGATTGCATCCGGGCCGAGAAGCAATACCCTTATGTATTCAATAAATGTGTTTGTGACAAAACCTCAGTACTACCTGTGATTGATCTGAAACTTAAAAGTAAAACCGAAATAAATAGCTGTTGGGGTCTTTTACCCCGGGCCACCACACAGCTAAATTTGGCGTAGTCGGCAGGATCTCTTTGGGCACGGCAATGGAGGGGAATCAAGTAGTGGGGGTAAGTTCTTCCGGGTGCTTCCCCTGGTTTCTGGGAGGTTCTTGGGTTGCCAAGTTTGATGGGTCAGTAAAGGCAAAATTTAAAGAGTGGAGGCGGACCATCGAAGTAGGCATCCGGGCCCAGACCCTCACAACCGTACAGCAGGTCGACTTTTTGCTGAGCGCCTTAGAGGGTGATGCTAAGAGGGAGGTTGAGCTTTTATCTAGCAACCAGAAAGACACAGCCATAAAGGTTTTAGATTTCCTGGAGGGACTTTATGGGGAAGATACTGGGCTGGCTAGGTTGAGGGCCGATTTTTTCACATGTCAGCAGCAGCCCGGGGAGAGGGTGGGGTCGTTCATTCTCTGTCTCAGAGAATGTTGTTACAGGTGGCGACAGAAAGAGCCTGCAAGAGAGGGAGAAGATGATGACATCGCTCTGCGGAGCCAACTTGTAGCTGGGCTCCAGAGCGGCCCCACCAAGAAAGAACTGTTGAGGTTAATTCGGCGGGTGAGTCAGTTAACGTTTCCTGAAGCATATAAAGAGGTGGAGGAGGAAAATGATGGCATGGACGGGGCAGAGGGCATAGAGACGCGCCACACGACGGCGCCCCCATCAGCGAAAATCTCAGAGCCAGCCCAGCGGCCCCCTATGGACGTAGAGGCGCTACGGCGGTCCATGAGCGAGGAAGTACGCCAGGAGCTGGGTGAGCAGATATGGGGGCTGCGTGAGGTGTTACTGGCTGAGCTGCGAGCAGTGTCCAGAGAATCTGAACGTCCCGCCAGTTCCACATCATCACCACCACCTCGGCGTCGGAGTTCGAGACCCACAAGGCCTGGAGGTCCTCGGTAGGATGAACAGGGGTGGCCGATCTGTCTTCAGTGTGGTAAACCAGGCCACATGATGAGGGAATGCCCCCGACGAGACTCAACAGCGGCCAGCAGCCAAGGGGTACAGCCTGAAGTTCAGCCGGGGCCAGCGGCGGACGCCCTACGGGAGGCGATAGTAGAGGACAGCCCTGTTCTCGAGGTGTCGGTCGCTGGGAGGCCGGTCCCATGTATTTTGGATACGGGCTCGCAAGTCACTCTTTTTAGTCACGGCCTGTTCACACGCTGCGTTGGGGGCGCCAGAGTCAAGGATGCTGTGGATATTCCCTGGCTGACTCTGAATTCGGTAAATGGGCTGTCCCTCCCATATGTGGGCTATGCGGTGCTGGACTTCACGGTCGCTGGGGTGGAGGTTCCCCAGCGGGGAGTGGTGATCGTGGAGGATCAGCATCTGCCGGCCCCATATGGGATTTTAGGTATGAATGTCATCAGACATTGTTGGGAGGTGCTGCAGGCACAGGGTGGTTCCCAAGTGTCCCTATTTCAGACTGCCCTCCCTAAGAGTGACCGGCGGGCATGGGATCAGGCCTTCTCGGTGTGCCGGCGCCTCGAGGCAGTGGTGCAACAGGTGCCGGAGCAAGTGGCTCGCCTGAAGATGGAAAAGCCTAAAGTGTTGCGACCAGCCACAGAGGAGGTGCTATGGGCGGATGTGCCCCGTGGCCGGTTGAGAGATGGTGAGCAGGTATTGGTAGAGGACTATAGAGGGGGCCAACAGGAGTGGTGTGTGGGCCGGGCTGTGGCCTGCGTAAAGGAAGGAAAAGTACCCCTCCGGGTGTGCAATCTACATGCCTACCCAGTTGAGCTTCCACCACGACGCCCCCTAGCGCGAGTCGCCCGAATTGACCCAGACAGTGTGCAGCCCCGCGAGAACTGGTGATACGCCCCCCAAGGGAAGGAGTGGTTGAAGTGGAAGTACGGCCTGTGACCGGAGCTCTTCCAGAGCAGTTGAGTAGGTTGGTAGAAAGGGGGGAGGGGCTGACCCTGGAGGAGGAGCATCAGTTACAGGAGTTGCTGGAGAGATGGCGAGGAGTGTTTGCCCGTGACGAGGAGGATCACGGGCGGACCGACATGGTGTACCACCACATCCCCACGGGGACGGCTGCCCCGATCAGGGAGCATTATCGGCCGGTTCCCCTGAGCCTATACCCTGTGTTGAGGGAGCTGTTGAAGTCCATGCTGGAGGGAGGAGTGGTGAGGGAGAGTTCAAGCCCGTGGGCAGCCCCGGTGATTTTAGCCAGGAAGAAAGACGGTTCCTGGAGGTTTTGCGTCAATTATAGGAAGCTAAATGCTGTGACGCACAAGGATGCGTACTCCCTCCCTCGCATTGAAGAATCCCTCACCGGGCTGAAAAAGGCTGCATGGTACTCCACTCTGGATCTTGCTAGTGGCTACTGGCAGGTGGAAGTGCACCCCGACGATAAGGAGAAAACCACTTTCGCTACCCCCCCTCGGGCTCTACCAATTTGAGCGGATGCCGTTCGGGTTGTGTAATGCGCTGGCTACCTTCCAGCGATTGATGCAGCGATGTTTAGGTGAGAAGGTCCATGATTACCTGCTTATTTACTTGGACGACGTGATCGTGTACTCTTGTGATTTCAGGTCCCATCTCCAACATCTTGAGAATGTGTTCCAGCGACTGGAGGCCCATGGACTAAAACTGCAACCGGAAAAGTGGCGGTTGTTCCAGCGGGCGGTACGTTACCTGGGCCATGTGGTGAATCAGGAGGGGGGTGACAACCGACCTGGAGAAGACCGAGGTGGTTCAAAGTTGGACCCCGCCCATGACTGTGAGAGATGTAAGGTCATTCCTGGGCTTTGTTGGCTATTACCGACGTTTTATCCTGGGGTTCGCGAAGAAGGTGATGGCGCTTCATGGGCTGCTTCGGGGAGTAGGGGCAGCCTCCCGGCAGAAGGTAGTATGGACAGGGGACTGCCAACGAGCATTCGAGGACCTGAAGCGCGCCCTGGTTGAAGCTCCGTTGTTGGCATATGCCGACTACACCTTGTTGTTCCGCTTGTACACCGATGCAAGCCTCCAGGGGTTAGGCGCGGTGCTCACCTAATTACAAGGGGGTCAGGAGCGGGTGATTGCGTACGCGAATCGGAGTTTGCACGACACTGAGAAGAACGACCAGAATTATAGTGCGTTCAAGTTAGAGTTGCTAGCATTAAAGTGGGCTGTGGTTGACAAATTTAAAGATTATCTGTGGGGAGCCAGATTAGATGTGTACACGGACCACCGCCCTCTCCTGCACCTTAAGACAGCCAAGCAGGGGGCTGTGGAGCAACGTTGCCAATAGATCAACAGTGGGAAGCAAGTGCCATGGAGGCCGGAGAGCATGAGAGTGGACATCGCCAACATCTGTGGCAAGCTCGTGACCTGGTTGAACAAGGGAGGCAGCGGCGCCGAGAAGGTGACCAGCGCTGGAAGGACTCTGGCCATCGAAACTGGGTGCTTGCACCGGGGGAGCGGGTCCTGTTGCGGAACTTCCGCCGGCGGGCTGGTGGTAAGGTAGCCCGGTTTTTGCAACCCAGCCCATGGGTGGTGGTGGGGCAGCGGGGCCCTGCGACCCCGGTGTTTCAGATCAGGCCAGAGGGCAAAGAAGGCCCTAAGGTCATAAGGGTTATAAGGAAGGTTCCTGTGGGGTCCCATTCGAGCTCCTCCTCTATGGAGGTGGGAGCAGCAGTCAGGCTGTCCGGGACCTCCTCAGGGACTAGGACCTGAGCTGGGGGGACTGGAGTCAGGGCCTCCTGTGAGGCAGCGGGCGTGGCTGCAGGCGGTGCAGCTGGAGCCGCGGGCGTGCCGGGCTGGACAGGCGAGGAAGGCAGGATGGGCGAGCCGGGCTGGACAGGCAGGACGGGCTGGACTGGCGGGTCAGGCACAGGCGGGTCAGGTGGTGCCGCGGGCAGAGCGGCGGCCTCAGGCAGGACTGCGGGCAGAGCGGCAGCAGGCATGGAAGCGGGCAGAGCGGCGGCATCAGCGGGCACCTCGGGCGTGTGGCCAGCAGGAACGGGCAGGTCAGGAATAGGTAGGTCTGGAACCGCCCCTTTAAGGGCTTTAGGGACCCGAGGAATAGCGTCCCTTACCGCGCTGATTCCCCAGAGTCCTAGGCGGGTTGGCGCGGTGTCTCCCCAGGTAAGCAGGGAGCTTCCTTGCCCACTGGCTGACTCCCAGGCGGGGAACAGAGAGCAGGCTCCCAGGAAGAGCGTCGGGACTCCTTCCTGTTGGTCTCGATTTTTTCTCCGCTTCTTCTTCCTACCGCTTGCTGCGGAAGGTGGAGCCGCCTCGAACACGTCGCCCAGGCTCAAGGCGACGCGCTCTTCTCTTTGCCTCGTCAGGCGTTGATTCAGGGGGCGGAGGCATTTGCGCGCCTTCTGGAGGGGATACTCCTGCCCGGGTGGGCGCTCCTCCGCGAGGAGGTCCACGCCCCATTTGGCAAGCTCCAGGGCCACAGGGTCCTCCTGGACCTCGGGCTGGGATCGCCAATACACAAGCTCTTGCAGCAGACCGAGCCGGTGGTGCACTGTAGGCTGCGCTGTGCCTTTGCGGAGATCAGTCATTCTGTCACGCTGGTGGAGCGAGTGAGCAGGAAAGCAGGCTAGATGAGCTGGTCAGACGGGAAAATGGGGTTTATTACGAGTAGAAGGGCGGACATCCACAAACATAGCAACACTACACAATGACTGATCTGGGAGATAGTGGTATGAGATCACTCATCATCAGTCCATGCCTCCTGGTTATGGCAACACTCCAAACACAGCCATCTCTGTGCTGGTGTTACTGGCAGCCTACACATGGGACAGTGTACCCATAGTCTGGCTAATGCCAGTCGTTGAGACACAGTGCAGCCTGACACGGGGTGTTGTAGAGAGTCCAATATCTGTGTCCAGATGGCAGGCACAGATGTCTTGGGGTTCTGTAATGCTTGGCGTACAGTACAACGATCCTCCCTTGGTGTGGTCTGCCTTGGTTGACAGGAACCTTCACAACGTGTGTGGGTGCCCTCACGTGTCCATTGATTCCAACATCAAGCGACTGTGACATCTGCATGCCCCATATGCTGGGCAAATGCACAATACGACCACCCGACCTCATGCAAACCGACAATGTTACCCTTTTCAAACTCTTTCATGTGCTGGTAATGCTGTCTAATGCATCCACAAGGCATCCTCTGTGTCTGGTGATTAGACATGCCAACTCCTTTCAAATCGAATCATTTACACATGGACCATTACTTCTGGGTGCTTAACGTTTTTGTCACTAAGTATGTCTTGCAATATCCATCCATCCATCCATTACCTTCTGCTTGTCCGGGGTTCGGGTCTTAGGGGTAAGAGCTTCAGGAGAGATACCCAGATCTCCCTCTCCCCAGCTACCTCTACCAGCTGTTCGGGGGGGTGATGGGCAAGTCCACTCCAGCCCCCTCAGGCTCTGTGCCCTCAGATGTCTCAAAGGCAGTGCACGTAGATGTATCTGAGGCAGGGTTGAGGAGGTCCTCAAAGTATTCCTTCCACCTCCAGGTGAGGTCAACAGCACCCCCTCCCCACTATAAATAGTAGGAACCAGGAGTTGCTTCCCCCTTCTGATATTCCGGATGGTTTGCCAGAACCTTTTTGAGACTGACCGGGCCTTGGCCTGTGGGGCCCAGCCGGGCCCAACCCGAAAGAGGCACACGGGGCTGTCCCCAGGTGGGCCCACCACCCGCAAGGGGAATGTCAGGGGTTCAGTGCATTGTGGATCAGGTGGCGGCCAAGGGAGGTCCTGGCGGTTCGATCCCCGGCTGACAAAACTGGCTTTCGGTTCTTGCAATATTTGTCATATATTTCAGTGTTTATGTGTGCAATTCCTGTTCAGTAGCTAGCTGTCTTGCTTAATGTTGCTGCCAGTGAATGAGCACAGCGCAATTTAATGCTACGAATTTTATAAACAAAATTCATGATTAAGAGGCTTTAATTTTATCACACTCTTATGACATTATAGGAACAACAGAAACATGGATGAGTGACAATGATGGAGAAGAATATAATATGGATGGTTACACTGTGTTCCGTAGAGACCGGATTGGCAAGAAGGGAGGTGGTGTTGCAGTATAAGTAAAAGAAAACTTGCAGGTGTAGAGGTATAAAACCAAACAGTATATTTCTATGTTGATTATTATTTGTTACCATTTATTAAGTATATGGGTGTTTTAACATAAACTTAAGTTTTGTATAATGTGGAATGATGCCTACTTAACCACTTAGACCTGTATATACTGGCGGGTGACGCTAGAGGGAGCGACTGTGAGTTTCATTCATTGATGAAGAAGTCACACTGCCAGTCATGTTAAACACAATGGAATCTGCTCTCATTTCTTGTCGTGTTTATCCATTCTACAGAGTGTGACTAATAAAAAACCTATAAGCGCCAGCAGAAAACTCTGCCTGTTCTGTGTGTGCAACACAGACAAGGGAGCTCACTGATATATATAAAATTAAAATAAAATAAAAGTACAGAAGCTTTATGGGTAAAACTATATGCTAAAAACTCAAATGGCCTAATTGTTGGTGTTTGTTACAGAGCACCTAAAGGAAAGCAGACTATTATATGACGATATCATAATTATGAATAATTAAAATGATGTGGTGGTTATGGGTGATTTTAATTTACCTGGGATACAGTGGGATAGAGTCTCTGGCTCTTCTGTAAATGAACTTGAGATAGTGGAATTAGTACAGGATTGTTTTTTTACTCAGTTTGTTAATATCTTTACCAGGGGAGATGCCCTTCTTGATCTTGTGTTGTCTAACAACCAGGATAGGATTGGAAAATTAGAGGTTTTAGAACCACTGGATGGTAGTGATCACAACATGATTAAATTTGAGGTTAATTTTAGTGTCCAAAGAGCAAAGTTCAAAACAAAAATATACAATGTGTCACGCCCTGCTCGTCCGATCCTCCTGTGTGCCATGCCCCCTCATTAACCTTGTGTGAAATCTCGATGTCACCAGCTGTTTCTTGTTATTTCCATTAAGTCCTCTGTAATTAAGTCCGTGTTCAAGTATGTTTCCCCAGTCCTGTCATTGAAGTCTTTACCATTTTGTACCACGTCTGGCTGTTTTGCTGAATAAACCCTTCGTTCCTGACTCACCGTCTCCCCGATCCTAATTCCCTGATCCCTGCTCATTAGAGGTCACGACAGAATGACAAGACTCCAACAGAAGTCACCCCCCCAAAACGAGGATCACTAACTTAGCCTGGTTGATGAGGTGATGTACTGGCTCGCACAGCTTGAAGTCCGGGAAAATCCCGCGGCTTGGGCTCTGGCAAGCCAGAGCTGGGACATACTCGAGGGGAGGGCATACTCGCAGGAGAGGTGCGCACTAATCTCCGGCAGCTGTTATGGAGGGTGACGGAGGTGAGGACCCAGCTGGTAACTTTAAACAGCGGAATGTGCTCCGATCCTGAAACACTCTGACCTCCACCAACAACAGCAAGCCGGAAGAAGAAGAAGAAACTGAGAGATCAGAGACCAGAGGACAAGCTGGTGATCTTCTTGGGGGCTGTCTCCATCTCCGCTTCTTCCCCCGACATATATTGGGAGGAGCCCCTCCCAATTTTGAATCCGGCGGTGTTCAGGCTGGATGCCATCACCACAGCCTTGAAGGGTTTGCCAGTGGCTGCATTGCCAGCAGCGGCAGCACAACCCTTTCCGGGGCCGCATCAGACCTTAATCGGGGCCAGAGCGAGGCAGGACGCAATCCCGAGGATCCCCAAGTTCTCAAAGAAGGCGGCAACCCCAGCTAAAGCGTAAACACCGGCTCCGCCTGATGTTGCCGTGCCGCCGGTTCGTGCTCCACCAGAGGTTCCTGCTGCGCCTGAGGTTCCTGCTGCTCCCGAGGCCCCTGCTACACCCAAGGTCCCTGTGACTCTTGCTCCGCCCGTTCCTGTGACTCCTGCTCCGTCCATTCCTGCTCAGTCCCCTGAGGTTCCTGCTCCGTCTGTTCCTGCTCAGTCCCCTGAGGTTCCTGCTCCATCCGTTCCTGCACAGTCCCCTGAGGTTCTTGCTCTGGATCCTACTCCCGTGTCTCTGACGTCTGTCCCTGAGGAGGTCCCCAACAGACGGACCATCGCTCTTTCTCCCTTGGTGGAAATAGAGGAGGAGCTCGAATGGGACCCCTTGGGGATTACCCTGACTTCCCAGGTGACTCCTTCTGGGGGGTCACCCCAACCACTGCCCCATCAAGGTCAATCCCGGCCGGATCCCCGTCTCTCGGTCTCCTGGAGTGGACGAGGACACCGACATCAAGGTTGAGTCCCGCCTGCCCTGCCTCCTGAATCGCCTTCAGTCTCCATTGTAATATTTGTGCAGAATATATTGCACAATTTGTTAGACACAGAATTGAAAGCTGCACAGATTGGCCCCTGCTGTATTGCTTTATAAACAGTAAGACAAAACATCCATGGCTCCGGTTTGGCGGTCGCCTGCGGTCCCCTGAGCTCCGGGTCAAAAGTCGCCTGCGGGTTCCCCGGCGGTGCCTCGTCGTTCAACTGCGGTCCTTCCCTTGATAGCTCATTGGTCGCCTGTGGACCCCCCACCTCTGGCTCTTTAAAAGCAGTCCTTAACAGTACTATAACAGGCACCCAACGAACACCACACGAAATACACAGTGCGGAAACACAAGGTTGTCAGACGCCGAACTGTAAGGTACACACATGGTGGGAGATTTACACAAGCTAAATATGCACGAGGATCGGACCAGGTACACACAAGACACGGGCAGACACACATGCGACAGTATGGAAATGCTGCCATTAAGAACAACTACAACAATACAACAAGGGCTATTTACAATTGCATGTGGGGGCATGCTGGGATATGCAGTCTGCCGGCGCTACAATACTTAAAAAACCACATAATATGGAAGTTACATAGTATACATTGTCCCCCATAGTTTAATACTCAAAGCACATTTTACAGGACATGTCTCTATTATTTGTCACGTTACATCTAATTGCAAGTGGGTAAGTGTAGCGGGATCACAAGGGTACGCAAAACTATTTCAAAAAATATTTTCCCACCTTTAGCTTTTAAGGGCTCCGTAGATGGCAAAGAATAAAATTATAAGAATGGGTCTAATGCTACAATGACACTTTAAATTTTGAATTGGTTAATTATGGTTTGAATATGAATTTTCCACATCATGTTCGAACGAATGCTCAAGTATCGGTTAAAAAGTGACAGCCTTAGTAGTAACTGAGGTACAAAGTTACTTGTGCCCCCTGAAGTAAAGTGTTACCATTTATGAATTATACACATGGAAACAATAAGGTTAAATGGGAATATTTTAAGTATGAAGCCAGATTAATTGCTATCAGAAGAAGTAAGGTGATTAAGAGATCCAAGCTTGAAAAAAGTCCAAACTAATAGATTTTCTTTAATTAATATAAGTAATTACAATGAAGAGGTATGAGGATCACTTGCAGCCACCATGCTCCCAACCCAATTGGACTCACTGGGATACTGACAGCTCTGTTTTGTTTTAGCTCTGGTGGCCTGTAGCGTAAAATCTTGAGAAACGGTTTGCTCGTTGGCAGGTTTTTTCCCTAGTATGTCAGAGTTATTATACTCTCTTCTTACCTAGCCATGTGAGTCCTGTTTGCCTTTGTCTGCCTATTCTCCCAGACCCTGTCACCTGAGAGATCTCAATCCCCATGTAGGTGCGCCTGAGTGCCTTGTTTTCTAAATACAAAAACACACACACACATGTTGGCAGACCTTCCATTCATTTCTATATGACATTTCCCAATCACAACACCCTAAACCCCTACCCAGCCCTAACCTTAAGCATAAGTAACCAAACAAAATACAAGACTTTTGGCAGTTTAACTTTTTTGATTGCATTCAGATTTTAATAAAACCGTTGTTTTCCAAATGGGGACCAGAAAAATGTCCCCAAAAGTATGGAAGTTTCAGGTTTTCTATACAACCCCCTCCCCCCTCCGGTCCCCATCCCTAACACACACACACACACACATACACACACAGTACTATGCAAAAATCTTAAGCAGTCACAGAAAATGTTTTAAGTTATCTTGGGAGTAAGTGCTAAGAAAAAAACACCATTTAACAGAACATTTGCAAACAAGCAAGAATTTCTTCTGTTCCGCAAAAAAGATACTGATATCTAGTCGGTTGATGGTACTGCCTCAGTTCCCAAACCTCACCTCAGCTATTGCATGTATTTATTACATTTGACCACCAGCTGTTTTTTTATTTTTTAAATTAAGGTGCAAACAAGAACATGAAACATACAAGAATACAGTTTCAGGAACAGGACATCAGGAAAAATATCAGAGAGCATGGATACAATGGGAAAAGAAAAGAAAAAAACCAAAAATATTAGTACTATTAACAATAATGATAAGGAGATTACTTGAATAAAATAAAATGCATATACCTTACATACATCTAGTTATATGTATAAATAAGGGTCAAGTTATATATCAAATAAATTAGATAATAGTTACACGGCAACACAAGACAAATAACCATGGATATCTGTCTTACAAGCTCTTACTTTTTTTTCTCTACCAGGAAAATACAGAAAGATAGAATAGAAGAAATGAAAAAATAGAATGATAATGAAATCAACTATAATAATAATAATAATAATAATAATAATAATAATAATAATAGTTCAATGACAGAACCATTAGGCGTTATTATGTAGTGAACATGTGTAGACTATTGAGGTTGCACAGTATACTGTACTTCCCCATTAATGGTGGGCATGTGTTGTGTGTGAGCATGTATGTGTTTGTGTTTTTCTGTGTGTTGGGGAAGGTAAAAGTGATACATTGGGGGTAGAGATAGAAGAGAGGACAGGTATGAGCAAAATGAAGAATGATGGATGAATGGGAGATGGCTGTTGTTTGGTCATCCTAGGCAGGTTGGGCCCACCGTGCACTGTGAGCGGGCCAGAGGGAGAGGCATGGCAGCCCTCAGGACAACCCCCCCATCCATGACTGCCCCGCCCCAGGCAAACCACACCTAACAAAACCCGCCACCCCTAACCTATGATGGAGTTTGTGTGGATCTGTTTTTCCCTTTTAGTGTGTAAGTGTAGGAGAGAGAACACGGATCTGGCATCATGCATTATATATGCTCTATTTCCTGATCTGGGCAGGACCAGCCAGTCAGCTAACTGCAGCTCCCCATGTGTGAACCTCCAGTAACTGTGCTTTGTTTGCTTGTATGAGTGTCAGTTAAGCTCATGGCTTGACAGAGAGCAGTGACAGTATCCTGCTTGCCTCTGTCTCCTCAGGCAGAGGGACGTGTCTTCAATCACTTCACAGGTCCCCTAATGAAACACTCAGCAACTAGTATTTCAGAGGGGTTACCATGGAATCTGCTGCCTGAAGGCAATCAAAACAGGCAAGCAGAAACAGTAAAAGAAAGGGAAAATATAACTTTCCATGTAATTGTTCCCTGCCCCTCCTGTTTTGTGTTTCATCACACTGCTCTGCTCTAACTGAATGTCCATCCACTGCGGTAGAAATATGAGTGACCTTATATGCAGAGGGGTGGGGTTTTACTTAACCCTGTCCAGCTTGTCTTTTACTATATATAACCTTGTCTTCTTCTTGAACAGCATAGATACCAGTTACCTGGAGAAAATTAAGAGAGCTTTATTCAGGACCACTATCTCCATTTATCTCCACTATGTATTTGTTCTTTGTGTGGCTCAGGAGGTTAGGATGATCAGAAGGTTTCTGGTTCAAATCTCAGTGTTAGCAGGGAATGGAGACATGCAGAGAGGTGGGGCTTTGAGAGAATGTATATATATGGGGGTGGAGACATGAGTGACTCCAGATGCAGATGGGCGGGGCTTTCAGAGAATGTATATGTGAGGGGGTGAAGAACTGAGTGACTACATGTGGAGGAGCAGGGTTATAAGAGGATGGAAGTGTAGTAAACGTTACCTTTCATTGAGGATGCCAGACAGCCCAAAGATTAGCATGCAAAATGGGAATTTTGTTGAGCTGTGAGAGGGCAGGATTGGGATGAGTCGACTCACACATGAACATGAGCTGTGTTCATGGAAGATGACGAGGTTGTAAATGAATGTCGGACTGTTATGATTAAAGACAGAAGGAATTAATCAAAAGCCTGGTTAGCTTAACTCTCACACCCCTTATAATGATCATTACAGTTCTTTCTCTATGGGTTATTCACCCATTAAATTCCATCCCCTTATTATGTGGAGTCTACTTATCCACCAGATGGCTCTTTTTTAGGCTTCTGGACATGATTTAGGAGGCCAAGAAGTACGGGCTTCAGCTTGGTTTATGAAGTTATCTTTATTACCTTGGGTGGTTCCTTATTATGTATATCGGTTAAGACTCCCCAGTATAACCCTTGACTGTTATATACCTTAGTATTGCATACCTAGATGGCCCTGGCTTCCAGCAGACATCCCATGAAAATCACATCATGAACACTGCTCCCCGTGTCATCAGTTATTAATGGTGTGCTTGGGTCACACACTGATACAGGTCCCTGGTTTGGAGTTTAGCAAAAGAGTAGCAACAACCTGCCCAACATTGACAAAAATGCAAGACACAGAGAATTCCTAACAGCCCAGAGGCATATTTTGGTGAATAAGAATGACAGACAAAAGGAACCTCTGGGGGAAACAAACAAAAAATTGCAGTTTTGGCACAGAGAAAAGAAAAGCAGCACAAACAATACCCATGTAAGCATGACGTTGCCCTGGGGGCACACAAAAGTTAAGCTTTGCTCTGTGTTACTATCGAAGCAGAAGCAGAACACTCCAGTTTACATAACCACCAGCAAGTTCATGTAATTGAATCAAACTTTTCCTCAGTTGTACTGAACCAGGACTACAAGCGGATGGCAGGGCGGCTTCATACCTGCTTTGTTGCAATTCCTTCATCACAGCTGTAATCTCTCCTCCCAATGCAGGTGAATGTCTGGCACATTTGGTGTATCCTGGCTGGTGAAGCTCCACACCAGTTCTGTTTACCAGAGCTCTGCATCAGGACTTACTATATTACATACAGTAGTTATTAAGTAACTTTAATAGATACATATGTATAGTAGATATAGTTACTACTAAATAATCAGTATACTGTAGATATTTTTCATGATTGATGATGGTTTTTGAATATAACCACAGCCCTTGGTAATTCATGATGCTGCATTTTTATGGCGTTTACCACAGTCCCACAAACACCCGCAAAAAGTTCTATAGTAACTGGGGCAAACAATAACGAGTTGCGCAAAAGTTCCAAACTAAGCTGGAACATTGATTTCATGTACTCAGTATTGTTATTGCTTAATGAACCACTCCTAAGAAAAATGGAAGTGGAATCAAAGGGTTATCAGGCTTACTTCTTAGGAAATACTCTAATGTAACAGTATGAATGAGTTATATGCTGCAAGAACAAGAACAGTGAACTCTGGATAACAGTGTCTGTTGGCATTTATAATATTACATGGTGCATAAAGTCTGTTTATGCTCAGCACTAGCACCACACCACGTAAACAAAGCAGGTCTCTCTCTTTTCTCACGGAACAAAAGACATGCAGGTCATCGTAGTGCTGACAGCCACTGCATGTATGTGGAGAGACAAAGGTGGGGGTGACTGATGCCCTGCACAGCTCCTCCTCTGGACAGGAAACTCAGTCACACCTCACACCGGGAACAGGACTCAGATGCGGGAGGAGGTATGACAAGGTAAGGTCAGAATATTACATTTGTTACTGTTGTCCGACTCTATATTTGCAGTTTATGCAAAAGAGATTGCAGACAGGGATATACTTATTATGTGTTGCGATTAAATGTGCAGAACAAGCAGCACAAGAACTACTCAAATGTTAAACCTGGATTTAAAACTTTCTACCTAAGGAACAAACTATTATGGACAAAGGAGATACATGTGGAAAAATTAAGTGCCTGTTTACTAGCAACATTTATCTTACAAACAAGAGCTTTGCCTGATGGTGTCTATTTTAGTGATATTACATTCAGGTATCACAGACACAAAGTCATTTCCAGAAACATACCCTTACAATATGCTGTGGAACACCACTGAAAGCAGCTGAATGACCAACGCGGGATAATTTGAATGAGTCTCTTCACAGAGCCTGTTTGCTTCAGTGGTTACCACAAAGGGCTGTAATCTCCTGAAGATCTTCCATTTGTGCTTTTGAAATTTATTGTTTTTTCAGCTTGTGGAAACCAAGTCAGACTACAAGAAAATTGCAAACTTCTTTTGTTTTACATTCAGGTAACCCCTAAGTATTCCATGTTGCTCTCTGTAACGATCATGAAGACAAACAAATTTTACAAACTATACCTGAAAGTAAACAATTGAAGTTTTCTAATCAGTATTAAATTTGTTACATTACAGTTTAAATCTAAAACTGCAGTTTCTTTCAAATTTTAATAGTTTTTGTTATTTATGATTTTACATCAGTCCTTAAAATTTTTAGGTTCTACCACTACTAGTCTATCATTTTAAGTAATTTCTGAGAATTGTGGTCGAGGTAGGGTGTGCTTAGGAATTTTGCTGGATTTTCACTCTGCTTGTTTTTGATAGATCTCATTATGCTTGACATTGAGGCCTTCATAGGATTAATAATTAATTTCCCCAAGTTTCTGTTATTCTGGGATGGATTTTCACTCATGGAGTTACTGGCCATTTCAAGGAATTTGTGTGGGAATTGAGCAACCTTCTTTTTTACAATTTAATAGCCATAATCAAGAGAATATGACTGGAAACTGGGAAACCTGATCATTTAAATGGCACTAAAATGTTATGGTTGTTTTACGCTTGGTGAATTTGCAGCTTTTTCTTATGTTGCACCTTGAGAATTAAACACTCAGTGCTTTTATACATCTGGAATGATCACCTTCTACTTTTCTATCTTTTCTGGAAAGCTGCTGCCCTCTAGTGTAGGAGGTCAGACATAGGTTTTAAAATAGGAATACTAACAAAACAAAAACCCAAAAAGCATACACAAGACTTATAATGTGTGAATTACTTTAACAGCTACTTGCTTTTTTTAAGGGTTTATTGCAGTACCTAAGAGGAAATAATGTACCTTTTTGTTTTTCTAGGTTATGACTTTGCTTATGATTTCAACAAAACAAAGGCAGAATGAGCATCACAAACTGTAACAGGTGAGTGATCTGTCTGGGGGAAAATTGTATACAGACAAAATCATGGTTTGGGCTTTAAGAATTATAGGCTCTGTTTGGCATATATTGGAGGTTCTGGAGGAATTACCATCAACAGTGACATGCTGATTGAACACATAAGAGTGCTTTATTTAACAGAAAACTCTCATGAGTTCTAGTGTGTGTACACAGCTGTATTTTCAAATATTTTGCTGTACTTTTGGTCATGGTCTGCCCTGTGTGGGACATAATCAAATGTTTATTGTAGCTTTACATTAATTACGATACTCACTTTACACACATAGAATGTTATTTTCACAAATGAGTAGCTTTTGCCTGAGTTTTGACTTTCACTTTTTAGTCCGATTTAATATGTGTCCAGTGTGGTAGGCCAGGGAATTATTAAGCCACTTAATATTTTCATCCTTTGTAAGTGCAAACCTTTTTAAAAAGTCACACCATCCAATAAAACTCCAGGGCACGTATTCCACATCACAAGACTGGTTAATAATTGCTCTGTTCCTCAGCATGGAAAGGCTGCCATGAATGGAAGAATACAAAAGTAACACCTATCTGATGTTTAACAACTGTACTAGTTTTCATAGTAGAATAAAAAATAAAACATTTTTTTTCATCTAATACTGACCCATTGTAAAAATGTTAACTTCAAAATCATTAACCATTAACTTTTAAGAAATACAGTATGTTTAGCGTAACAGGGAGCATGGTTGTACCTTCTGAACTTCACCCAGTATACTGCATAAGGAAATAAACACACACTCTCAAATACATATTCATGAGCAGTCACACAGACATACACGCATGCACAGGCACAAATAATGCACTGACACACATAAGCACAAAGGTGAGATCACAGAGGGGCTGCATTCCTTGCCTTTGTTGGATCATCAGCTTGCACAAAGGCATACAGGCTCTCGGGCCACAGGCAGATGGATAAGCAGTGTGGGCGACAGGCCCCAGCACAGCAGAGCTGTTATTTAACTGGATGCTCTGTAGCCCTCACTGGTGAGTACACGCTGCGTTCAGTAACCAGAGACACCGCATTGACTAGCTTTAAAAACAGTTAAACTTTTTCAGTATTCCTCTGTCCATTGATATTTGCACATATTAAGCAAGAGCAATGTGTTCTGTCAGCAGGAAGGTGTGGAAGTAACAGTTTAAAAAGCGCACAACATGTAGCTTGCAGCCCATACTATATGGTTTCCACAGCTGCTGAAAAGCAACTTGGCTCTTAGTGTGTCTAATGGTTAATCTGTCTTGGAAATCAAAGTACACAGTCTGCCCAGTGAGTTGTGGGTTTATACAAACAGACCCCACAACAGCAACAGGCACATGTCTGCTTGCACCATCACTTCCAAAGGCTGTGTTATTGGCAAACTCTTCAAATCAACAGGTAATGTTTTAATTCTGGTACAGAAAAAATGTATGGAAACAGAGTTTAAATGAACATTTCACAATGTGTAAACTTTGACAATGTGTATTCTCATTAAAACTACCGTAGCAGAATAATAATAATACTATAGGTCTATTACAGTGTCAACACAGCTAATTGTGCTAAAACAGTCATTATGTGATCATAATATTATCACAATAACGATGTCAGCCCCGTTGTGTTAAGGGTTGCATGTTTTAACACAAGATTACAGTTTACATTTCCTGTGCTCAGCTGCGTTCTAAAAGTCATCTGCCTTGTCTAGGGTTTAAATATTTAACCTGTACTTCTGGCCGAACAGTTTGAACAGGTCTAGCTCTCAGATAATTACATAAGCAGTGCACTCATTTACATGGCTGTATTGCATGATAGTATGGATGCATTATTGTTATCTGCATACAACATCTGTGTTTCAGGTGGTTACATTTCCTGCACAGGCTAAGTGTTAAGGTTACTTTTCTTGAAACTGACGGTACCGTCAGTGTCTCAGTGATAATAACAGAGACAGAGTGACATGAGAAGCAGAACCTGGTCACAAGAAAGAGATGCATCTCCAAACTAGTTATCCTGGGGAATTTTGTGACACCAGTTAGTCAAACTTTATGGCTTTGGATTTCATGGGCCCCATCTAAAACGCATGGTCTAAAGCTCATGGCACAAGGTCTTTTAGGGCATGGCAGCCCACTTTTGCTACTTTAATGGTGGAAAAAGAGTCACAGAACCAGGCACAGGGTCCTAAATGGGTATACTTTGTCTCAAAATTAGATATAGGTGTGTTTTGGGGCGTAACATGCTATAATCCAATCAAAGTGTCATCTCCCATTCCCCTTAAGAGCCAGGTGCACTTGCACCTTGGCAGATTGCTATTATAACAGTGGATTTGCCAGGTGGCATAAAAGAAAGCTTCTCTGCAGAGGAAATGGATCTCTTCATATTTGAAGTGAAAGCAAGTGAGCAGACCATCTACAACAATGGCAGGATTCCACCAAAGCTCCCTGAGCTTCATAATTATTAAGGTTAAGTTTAATTGGTAAAATAGGTACAGCAAGACATAACTAACCATTACATGCAATAATAATAAAGTACATTGTACCTTATTAAACAGTACTGTACTATCTCAAATGAAGGGGTATTGATGTTTTAGCCTAGTTCTCAAAAGATGATAGAGCACTGAAAAAATATCATGTATCAAGGGATGATGGAACAATGAAAATTGTTTTTTATACCTCTCAAAGGATGAAGGAACAATGAAAAAACACTGTTAGACATTTTATAATGAAAAATACTCCTTAATGTACCCGTACATACCCTGTAAAGGGAAAAATTTGTTTGCTGTACTCGCTTGGTGTGCAGTTTGAAACTTATGAACCATTTCTGGAATTGTTAAACTTTTTTTCGGGCCATGGTAAACTGCAGATAACTGAAACTGCATATTCCACTCTAATAATTAGCCAATTTCATTTGTCATTACTGGAATTAGCTTATTCTGAAGAATATTATAATTAACTACTTTGACATAATTCTTAAGATATTTTGATGTACATATAAATGGTCTTTCACATCTTATTTCTTAGTTTTTGCATGTTTTTATGTATTTTTATGTATTTACGCATGTCCTGTCTGTCACGTCCAGCTGCCCTTCTTGTCTCCTCCCTCACTTGGTCCTAATGAGCCACACCTGTTGCTTGTTATCCCTTGTTAGTCTTTGTATTTAAGTACCTGTTTGTCTTGCCATCGTCAGTCCGGTCATTCACAGCCCCTCAGTGCTCTCCGGCCCTGCTGGCCTTATGAGGCCCTTAGGCCCTTAGGTCCTGCAGTCCTGATTGGCCCTGCTTTGCCGGGAATGGGCCCAGGAGGGTTCGCATCTAAGGGTCGCTACCCACTTCCCCAGGGCCCAGAAAACTCCCCAGACATTCCCCACTTCCTCTTATCGCACCTTGGTCCCTGTCCCAATACCCTTTGTTTTGCCCTGGCCTGTGTCCCTTATTTTATTTCATTAAATTTTTTATTTATTTTATACCCAATCATCATCCCCTCTCTTCGGAGGACAACCTTATTTTTAAGTAGATGAACAACAGATCAATACATTAAGTCACTCCAAACCAGCCCACCCCCTGCCCACCCATGCCCACCCCCCACTGTGACATAACAGTACACAGATGGACAAATAAGACATGGCAGGTAAGACAGATATGACATGACATTGTAAGACATGTGCAGATTGACTTAGACACACAAGACAGGACAAGATAAAGCAAAGCCATACATTTACTGGGATATTTAGGGATTTTCTGTGAAGTTGTGAGAGCTTATGAGATGCAATTGGGGTATGATTGCATTGAGGAGCTGTAGTGTCAATATGTGTGTCTGTGTCTGTGTGAGTGTAATTATATGCATCATTCCTTGGCTTTAGTTTAAAGGCAAGTCCAGTGCTATGGTAAATGACCCCCAAACTTTTTTGAAGTATGGGGTTTGGTGCTATAGGGTAATAAATTCCATGGATATGTATTCTTTGAGTAGGTTTGACCATTGTGTGATATTTACTGTGTGTCTGGTTTTTGCAGTTTAACAGGATGGTAAATAACTATAGAGTCGCATTTCCGCAAAAATTGTAGGAGGAGCATCTAGAAAAAGTGAGTGGAATAAAAAAATAACAATAAATTAGGAAACCAACAAGCAAAACTGACTCAGTCTAATTTGAACTATTTTTATTACAATGATATGATTAGTAAAACAAAGTTATTAAAAATTAACTTTAAATAAAGATTATAGTGATGGGTACTGCTGCTCATCTCTAAGGCAATAAAAACATAGCGTTGACCCGGAGGTGCTGATTATCAACACAGTTTTTAAGAAAGTGTTCCATATCTTCTTTGTACTGAAACACAAAACGAAAGGGCTCGAGGTCATCCAGATCGATCATTCTGTTTTAGTTTGTTAAGAGCTTTCGGAGCTAAATAAATATTTATACATATTGTTTTCTTTTTCAGTAGCAAAATCTGTATGGCATTAATTAGAAACTACGAACTGTCGAACAGGGGATCGAGTTTGCGGACACAGTCACAGTCACAGTCAAGTAACCAATTTAAAACTAAATTTGGAGAGAGAAAAAATCACCGGTCGAACGCTACTGTTGTTACTTGTTCTACCCATTTTTTCCTTTCGACAAAGCTAAACACTCTCCCACTGACAAATCCGAGCTGTGCGTCATGTGATATCTAGTACTGCCTCCATGGAGTAAATTTGCATAACGTCATGTCCGTACTCACTTGTGGCGATCACGCGTTTATGGCCCTCTAGAGGAGGATCCTCCTGGTGGAGATCTGCAGCCAGCTGCTTTTGTGTCTACCTCTCTCCCAGAAGTGCTTCAGGATCGGGGGAAGTTTTTTTTTTCGTTCCACTATTTCTTTGGGAAATTTGTCGTTGAGCCCGTAAGTAGTTCCCTTGCTTTTAATGAATTCTTTTTGTTTACAGTATTCGAATTTAGCAACGATTGCTCTCGGTCCTTCACTGTTCGTGTTTTTGGGTCCGAGGCGGTGAACTCGATGAAATGTTATTTTGTTTACGATGTTCAGTGGTATTTTCAGAGCTGTTTGCATGAAGTGCTTCATTGCAGATTATGGATTGTCGGGTGTTTGTTCGGGTATACCGGAAAAATCAGATCAGTCTCGTATGTTGCGGAACTGTAGATCTAGTATAATTTCTTTCATCCTTTTATTTTCGTCGGTAAGATGAGAAACTATAATGACCTGACTGATCTTTTAAGCTCAATGTTTTATTTTTGTAGCGTTTCGCCTATTACTCTGTTTTTTTTTGTTTTTTCTGTCACTGTACCTAATTTTTGATGAAGCATCCAAGACAGCTTCCCACAACCTGTTCAGTAATGTGTATTGCTTTCCTTGCCTGTAGATCTCTCTCTTGAGGAAGGCCCACAGGTTCTCTATTGGATTCAGATCAGGTGAGCAAGGGGGTCAAGTCATCATTTTACTATCTTTGAACCCTTTGCTGTCCAGCCAATTTGTGGTGTACTGATGCATGAGATGGAGCAAATTGTCTTGCATCAGTTTCATGGACTTTTTGAATGATTCTGCTTACTTCTGGTACCACTGCTTGAGGATGGTGTCTCCCAGGGACTTACAGTAGTTTCTGGAGTTCATTTTTTATTTTCAAGCTGCCTTCCACCCGAAATGGTCCAACCAATTCACCGTTGATAATTATAGCCCATATCAATATCTCTCCCCGACCTTGCTTACGCTTCAGTAGAACTGGTGTGCGATGCCAGTCAGCAACTCAGAATGAATTCAGAAAGTTTCCTCTTAAAAAAAAAAAAAATTCTGAATGATGGTGGCTCTTGAGGCTAAAGGGTTCCTGCATACTATCTGTTTAATTCTTCTCAAGTCTATAGTTGTTAATTTGTGTAATTTCTTCTTACCTCAAAACCTTTGCAATTCAATAGTTTTGTTGCCCCGTGATAGCCAGTTAATTATTTTTGTCCTTTCATCTTCTTTTAGGTCTCCTTTTTGGCCCATTTTTCCAGCAGCAAAAATCTGCCTAATAATTATGCACACCTGAATTTAAGGCATTCCTCACTTTAAGCCACACCCTCTCCCAAAAACACAATTAAGTCACCTGAAAATGTGTATACAAGTGAATAATACAGTTAATATGATTTTTAGTAGACATAAATGCTCTTGGAGATGGTTTTCCATTAGAATATAGACTTGCATAATAATTGTGTTTATAGTGTAATAATTCCAGTATTGAAAGGCAATATGGATTGTTTATGGATTGGAGTGCACTCACCTTAGTTGCAGTTGTTTTGCCCTCAGTCTCTGTAAACCAGTGTCATCTCTGTTGCTTTTTGCTGGGTTCGGTAGCTATTATGCACAGGTTGTAAAAGCAGTCCTCGGTGAAGATGAATAAGTTATCCTGAGTTAAGGAGGCAGATGACTTCATATTGACTGTGGTAATAATGGTGAACGTCTGAGAATATTTAGAGAGATGTCTTGTTGATCTTCTAATGCTACGGATTCATACAGAGGCCGCCATGTTTGTCCAGTGTCCCATGTGTCATGACAACACATCCCTGTGTGAAGCAAGGCTTGTATGTGTGCTGTGCACATACCTGCATAGGCATATTACCGTCTAAATGAAGTGGCCTTTAAATAACATGGAAATATTGCGCCATTAACTTTAGACCAGGTTTTTAGTCAATAGCGCCATCACTGTTCACTGCCTCAAGATAGCAAAGTCATTGATGCACCTGACTCCACATCATTTTAAGACTGACACACCCACAGGCACTCAGATGGACACAAGTACATTTGCTATTTGAATGATGTGGCACTGGATGGGCAAATGACAACTGTGTTGGGCTCATGCTAGTGTAACTGGTCTGCCTTGCAGTCGGTTATCCTCTCTCTCCCTCTCTGCGTTGTGTAATTGTTTTTAACATAAAGGATGAAGAATCATACCACTGGTTGGCTGACAGACGTCGTTTATTCTTCTAATCACCAAGACTTCCCGCCGACTGAACACACAAAACTGAATACACAAAGGAACTTAATACAGCACAACAGGAACACGCTCGTCACACTCCCTCTCCTCACCAAGGCTTCCCGCCGACTGACGCGCGTACATATACTGACATAACAGATAAAATAAAATATATTTGAACATTCTCTAATTTATCTTATACGTATTTTGACCGTCAGCCATAAATTATAAAACATGAAATAATGACAAAACAGTTCTTATACATACATAAAACAAGAAACTGGTAGTTATAACTAAAGAAATTACACAGTACAATAATCAAACATTCACATACCTGAACACACAAAGGAACTTAATACAGCACAACAGGAACATGCTCGTCACACTCCCTTAACGGACAAAAACCAAAAAAAACTATTACAAAACCCCATTAATTAGTGTGATACTGTGAAGGTATGCTGAAAAACCTGTGCATTCTCCTGTACGTTATTATAACCATGATAAAATATATTGCAGCTCAACTATCCATACTTATGCTATAGTTTTGTATGCATAACAATGTATTTTAATGGTAGTGCCAGCACTCGCCTACCTCTCCTCACCAAGGCTTCCCGCGGACTGAGAGAAGCGCAAATGCTGTAGGAAGTGACGTACCTTTACAAAATAAAAGTCCCCGATGGACTTATCCAAAACAAAAACATACAATAAAAGTACATAACAAAAATACATAAACTCCAAATTTTGGGGAAATGAAATACAAATACTGTTGTTTTCTTTTTACTTCGGCTACGGCCTCTTTGCACAGGGTATAAAATAGGGCTCTACGTACGTTGTATGTTTGCCAATATATTGCCAATACGTGAACAAAAAAAATGTGAGGCAAGTTCATAACATGAAATAATGACAAAACAGTTCATATACATACATAAAACAAGAAACTGGTAGTTATCTGTTAAGGACACCCTCTATGATGCAACCGTGTATCCGTCAAGTTCTCAATAACACCGAGATAACGGATGTTATCACATATTATTTGGCAACAGAAAGGGTCTTCAGCACAGCTGGAAATATTGTCTCCTGCCATCATGCATCGCTGAAGCTTGATCATGTAAACAGACTAGTTTTTCTTGCTAAAAATCTTTAAGTTGCACTTTTTATATCAGTGGACTGAGCAGTTGACTCTAATATGTATAGCTAGGGTAAAAAAAAAATAAAGTTTAGTGTTTTTGAACCTCAGAGAACAGTTCATCTCAGTATAATTTCTGTTAATTTAAAAAATATATTTGTTATTAAATATATAAATATATAATAATTTGTTATTAAAGTTCAGCGTATGTTATTAAAATTTTATTTTGATTTCAATTCAATTTCAATGTAAGGGTATAAGTTTCACTATTATGATTCAATAAATACAATGTTTCTGCAGTCAAGTAATTGTGGTAAATAATTGTGGTGAATAATCTAGAGTAGTGGTTCTCAAATGGGGGTATACGTACCCCTGGGGGTATGTGAAGGCACTGCAGGGGTACGTAACATTTAAATATATATTTTAAAAAATAGCATTCACGCAAAAATCCTTTAAAAATAGTTTTTAAATAAATTTTTCAATAAAATGTAAGTGTAAGTTCATGAACAGAATTTTATATTCAATGGCGTATTCAATTTCATTATCCTAAAAAACCCAGAGCCACAAGGCATCACCTGTCAATCACTGCCGCCTTGAAAACTCAAACAATGGAGACGTGGTTGAAGTGTAGCAGCAATGCCGCTGAAAACACAGGACATGTGCCAAAGAAGGTGAACCCAGAGCCGGAAAAATTCCGTCAGTATTTAGATGAATATGTTTTAGTGAGATTTACGTCCACGGGTTGCAACCCACCCGAGCCACTGTGTTTTTTCTGTGGGGAGAAACTAGCCAACGGTAGCATGAAGCCCGCGCATCTTCAGCGGCATCTCAAGACAAAACACGCATGTCATGTTGGTAAGCCACCTGAGTTTTTTAAGAGGAAACTTTTTGAATTCAGGTCATCTCAAGACATGATGCGGACAGTTGGGTGGCTTCCTGAAGAAAGCAGAGCTGTGGAGAAGGGCCTGTGCAAAGGGGGATTTCACCTGCTTTCCTCAGGTGGATGATTTTCTCTCTAGTGAGGATGTGGACAGAGCTCCAGTCAAGTCGGTCATAGTGGGACATTTGACCACCTTGATTCAAGATTTTCATTCCTACTTTCCTGACATGACGGAGAAACCTGCACTGCTGGATTGCTGGCCGATCCACGTCCTATACTTACTTTAGTTTTTGGCAATCTCTAAAAAGCTCGTATTTCGTGTTAAATCTATTTGTACATTCAATTGCACGACAGCTCTTTCCCATTTTACATGTGTTTTTTTTACGGCATTCAAATCGAACGCTAACGCTGCCCCTCAGTCTTTTTTGCTACTCAATGGGTGCGAGTACAGTGACTTCCACCTGTTGTGATGTCATGCGCATACCCTTCACATCATGAGGAGTGTAAGATAAGACGTAATGATCTGGGAGTATTTAATGCTTTGAACAGAAACCAGTATCACAGAGATTTGCAATCTTTGTAAAATAAAGTTTTGAGACCTGGGAATAGCGTTTAATGGACAATCCCATGTAACAAAGTGCACGCAACTTTTCGAGACAAAAAAAAGCAATGGATGATTTGGGAGTCCCTAACCTGGACTGTTTTGTGAACTCGATGCAGCTTGTGATACAAGAGGGGCTGCCATCGCAACAAAGTGTAACTGAGCTGACGCCAATGGGAAAAAAATTGTGTTAACATTGTAAGCATTCGCCACTTGTGTGTAATTGCTTTGAAGATATTCATATTGAACTGCAAATGCCTCAGAAATTCTTAAAACAAGACATACAAACAAGGTGGAAGAGTATGTTATGTATGTTCGTAGTAGCCTAATTACATATTTTTTGTCATACATTTTTTCCATCTGTATTTACTAGCTTAAAAAAATTATCATATAAAGTATAACAAATTAAAAAGAGCTCTTGTATCGGAATCTGTATCGGTATCGGCAGTTGTGTATCGGAATCGGATCAGATCTGAAAAAATGTGGATCGGCCCATCCCTAGAATAATCATGATCTCAATATTGGTCAAAAATAATCGTGATTATGATTTTTGCCATAATTGAGCAGCTCTAGTGTGTCCTGGGATGGGTTGGCGCTTCATCCTGGGTTATTCCCTGCCTTGTACTGTACCAATAGTTTCCGGACCAGGCTCCGGATCCCTTCAGCCCTGCATAGCACAGCTGGGTATAGAAAATGAATGAATGAATAAATAATAATTACCAGCATGGTGATGACAGTCCTGTCCTTTATTGCAGAGAGGTTGCACACTGTGCAGAGATGGCCATGGTATGCCTGAATGACTTTGAGGAGTATGCCAAAGGGCACCTGTCCAAGGCAGTCTGGGACTACTATGCTGCTGGCGCAGATGAGTGCTGTACTCGGGATGACAACTTGATGGCGTTTAAACGGTACTGCGTGCTTCCCCTGAATCCTAATTGTCACGCTCCCACTGAACACTGATACTATGACTTGACATCACTCCCCATGCCAGAATACGCCTGCGGCCTCGGATTCTGCGTGATGTGTCGGCATGTGACACCCGGACTACAGTGCAGGGCACCGAGATCAGTTTCCCCGTGGGAATTGCACCTACTGCCTTCCACTGTCTGGCCTGGCATGAGGGTGAGACAGCCACTGCCAGAGGTAAGGAGCCCAATTACAATGGGGACACTGTTTATAGCAAGTCCAGCCAATCAGTGCTTCAACCACCTGACTATATTACGTCATTTATCATAAATGCTCTCTGAATAAATGAGTAAAATACCTAAGTGCAGTTTAATGATTAAGATAGAGCACCTGAGTGAAAAGCATTTGTATGTCAATAGCTTGTGGGACACAAGAATGTAACGTGATGATTCCAGACTCACTGGCACCCAGATTATAGATGTCAAGCTTTAAATTTAGCTTCTGTCAGACCTGTTAGTGGTGTTTCCTGTAGAGGCATCTTTCACTTAATCTGAAACAGCCTCCCTCAGCTGCCTCGCTCCCCTACTTTCTTAATGTTCTATGGCAGCCCTTCTGTGAATATCTCTCTCTCCTCTCACTCTCACTCTCACTCTCCTCCACCCCACCACTTCAGCCACAGAGGCAGTGAATACCTGCTACATCGCCAGCACCTACTCCACCTGCTCTGTGGAGGAGATTGCAGAAGCAGCACCGGCAGGCTACCGCTGGTTCCAACTCTACGTGTACCGCAACCGCAAGGTGTCGGAGCAGATCGTGCACCGCGTGGAGTCATTGGGCTACCAGGCTCTGGTGCTCACTGTGGATGTACCGTACACTGGCAAACGCCGTGACGACATCCGCAACCAGTTCAAGCTCCCACCACACCTACGTGTCAAGAACTTCGATGGTGTCTTTGAGGTGACGGTCAAGAAGTCCTGTGTGAACTTTCAACGAAATGAAATTAAGATTTATTTTCCATTTCCATAAGTGCCAGTACATCGCAATGCTTCTATATTTTGTATATCAAATCTTGCCTTCCTTTGTAGATGAAGCTATACAAATGGGTTAAGGTAGAGTTTCTAAGGTTATATCAACAGAAATGAAATGCCAACTGTGCTCTGACTGGATTGGTATATAGAACCATGTGGCACTGGGATGGGAGGAAAGAAAATAAGCTTTGTTAGTGAAAAGGTATGTAGATGTTTTTAACAAAAACAGGGGAAAGTAATGACAACAGAAGACAGACTTTGTGCCATTGGTGAGTAAAACAATAATGGGCATTGATTTGTGGAATGGGCTGTAACAGGGGTCTTGGTGCATTTTTTTGGATCAGAGAAAACAAATCAGTCTTAAAAGATGGGTCATAAGAGAGGTCAGGTAAATGAATATGCTTATACAGTGGTACCTCAGTTCTCGAACTCATTAGAACTCGAATTTCTTAAAAGTCGAACCAACCAGTTCGAAAAGAAATTACCTGGAGCTCAATCTGAATCTCAGAATTAAAACCGTGAACGCTGACCTAAGAACTTGTACGCGTGGGGAAATGAGTCACACGGCACGTCTCTCAGCGGAAACAAAGGGTAACACTTCAGTCTCAGCTTTGCATTCGCTGTGATAGCGTCGCGCATGTTTATACTAGCTGAATACAAATATTTACACAGTAAAAATACATTTAGACAATGATGGACAGTAACAGTATGTCACGATCGCGGGGCAAGCGGTGTCCTCCACTGCAGGCGGAGGCAAAGCCAGGACCTCTGGCAGAGCTGCAGCGGGCACCACCAATACCTGGCCAGCAGGGGGCGCCTCAGCGGGCGCCGCCATCACGCGGCCAGCAGAGGGGTGGCAGCAGGCAGAACAGGCGTGTGACCCGCTCGGAGCCAGGAAGCAGGGTAAAACGGGGATTTATTGCGGAACAACAGGACCGGGGAAACACAGAATGACGAGTCTCCGCGAAAGCAGGCGAATTGCAGCCAGGACTTCGGGTAAACGTGGTTTTAATCACAGAAGACGGACAACTACGGACAATAC
>JABJVO010000036.1:1454108-1467297 GCA_026770805.1 Boulengeromyrus knoepffleri
TTCCAGCAGGACAATGACCCCAAACATACCTCTAAAAGCACCCAGAAATGGTTGAAGACAAAGCACTGGAGAGTTCTGAAGTGGCCGACAATGAGTCCAGATCTAAATCCGATTAAGCACTTATGGAGAGATCTGAAAATTGCTGTTGAGAGAAGGCACCCTTCAAATCTGAAAGACCTTGAGCAGTTTGCAAAAGAATGGTGGTCGAAAATTCCAGTTCAGAGGTGTAACAAGCTTGTTGATGGTTATGGGAAGCGATTGATTTCAGTTATTTTTCCAAAGGGTGTGCAACCAAATATTAAGTTTGAGGGTGCCAATAATTTTGTCCGGCCCAGTTTTTGAGTTTTGTGTGAAATTATGTCAAATTTGCCTTTTTTTCTCTGTTTTTTTGCATTGTTCCATTGCACATGAAGGAAATAAACATGTTATTACCAAAATATTTGTAATTGTAACAATTTTCTGGGAGAAATGGTGCATTTTCTGAAGGAATTCCAGGGGTGCCGATAATTTCAGCCATGACTGTAGATTGTCATTTTATCCTGAAGTAACAGTGACAATTTTATTTAAACAACTGCTGTAGCATATTTATATTTTACTTATTGCACTAAACTTGATATGATGTAACATTTTGAAATGTTTTATTTTGATTTTATATAATTTCACAAGGCTACAATTACACCATTTTGTTTTTTGCTTTCAATCTTGAATTATACAGTATAATTTAAAACTAATACACCTGCTGATGACACATACATGTACATAACATAAAAATGGAAGCGAAGGGCAGAAGCGACTTTCTAATGCCAGAGATGATCATTAACTCATCCCACATTTTCTCATGAATTGTACGCACACCCATAAATTGAGAAATGAGTGAAACAAAAAACGGTGCTGTGGTCTCTTATTTTTTTCCAGAGCTGTATCTAATGTCAGCATGTAAACAAAAGGTGAGAGCACCTGGCAACCAGGTCAGAGTCAGGAACCAATTTAGCAAGATTATGTTTTCAAAATATGTGTTTGTAGTTGCACGGCAAAGTAAGCCCTCTTTGTTCAACTCGTTCTTATATGTATTACTACTACTATTACTATTACTAGGACTTTCAAGGCATCCATCTTTCACCCTGGAGATTTCAGTCCAGAGCACAAGGCAGGTGAACATGCAGGACAGGGTACCGATCCATTGCAGGACCTTTACACTATGGATATTTATGTGCCCTTTTAACTACATGTTTTTGGAGGAAACTTCACAATATGAGAAAAGGCAAAGTACTCTGGAGGTGTCAGGTAACAGTGCCACCCAGTGTGCAACCCTACCTATAGCAGCACTGTATAAGATAATTTAAAAAAATTCCATGCAAACAAAAAACTGGAGTGTAAGAGTAACCAGTTGTTTTTTTTTTTTTTAAATAAATACAAATTTGCAGGCACTATTTGAGGAAATGGGTCAGGTGCACTGTGAGTTGGGCGGTGGCTGAAGGCAGGGACCTTGGCAGTCCAATCTCCGGCTGCAGAAGCTAGCTTTAGGGACATGGAATGTCACCTCTCTGCTGGGGAAGGAGCCTGAGCTGGTGTGTGAGGTTGTGAGGTTCCGACTAGATGGTCGGGCTCACCTCGACGCACAGCTTGGGCTCTGGAACCAGTCTCCTTGAGGGGGGTTGGACCCTCTTCCACTCTGGAGTTACTCACGGGAGAGGTGCCGAGCAGGGGTGGGCATACTTATTGCCCCCTGGCTGGGCGCCTGTACATTGGGGTTTACTGCGGTAGCCTCCCTTCGCCTTCAGGTGGGGGGACGGGTCTTGACTGTTGTTTGTGCTTATGCGCCAAATGGCAGTTCAGAATACCCACCCTTTTTGCAGTCCTTGGAAGGGGTGTTGGAAAGCACTCCTCCTGGGGACTCTCTTGTTCTGCTGGGGGACTTACACAATACTCACATGGGCAATGACAGTGAGACCCGGAGGGGCGTGATTGGGAGGAACGGCCCCCCCGATCTGAACCCGAGTGGTGTTTTGTTGTTGGACTTCTGTGCTCGTCACGGATTGTCCATAATGAACACCATGTTCAAGCATATGGGTGTGCATATGTGCACTTGGCACCAGGACACCCTAGGCCGCAGTTCAATGATTGACTTTGTGGTCGTGTCCTCGGACTTGCGGTCGCATGTATTGCACACTCGGGTGAGGAGAGGGGCGGAGCTGTCAATCGATCACCACCTGGTGATGGGTTGGCTCTGCAGGTGGGGGAGGAAGCCAGTCAGATCTGGTAGACCCAAGCGTATTGTGCGGGTCTGCTGGGAACATCTGGCGGAATCCCCTGTCAGGGGGAGCTTCAACTGCTACCTCCAGCAGAACTTCACCCATGTCCTGGGGGAGGCGGGGGACATTGAGTCTGAATGGGCCATGTACCATGCCTCCATTGTGGAGGCAGCTGACCGGAGCTGTGGCCATAAGGTGGTCGGTACCTGGTGGACATTGGTGGTGAGGGATGCCATCAAGCTGAAGAGGGAGTCCTATCAAGCCTTTTTCGCAGCTGATTAGTACCGGCGGGCCAAATGGAACACAGTTTTGGCGATCACTGAGGCAAAAACTCGGGTATGGGAGGAGTTTGACGAGGCCATGGTAAACGACTTCCGGAATGCTTTGAGGAGATTCTAGTCCACCATCTGGTGGCTCAGGGCAGGAAAGCGATGCAGCATTAACACTTTTTATGGTGGGGATGGGGCGCTGCTGACCTCAGCTCGGGACGTTGTGGGTCAGTGGAAGGAATACTTTGAAGATCTCCTCAATCCCACCGACACGCCTTCCAATGAGGAAGCAGACTCTGGGGACTTGGGGGTGGACTCACCTATCTCTGGGGCGGAGGTCGCTGAGGTGGTTAAAAAGCTCCTCGGTGGCTGGGCCCCAGGGGTGGATGAGATCCGCCCAGAGTTCCTCAAGGCTCTGGATGTTGCAGGGCTGTCTTGGTTAACATGCATCTGCAGCATCGTGTGGACATCGGGGGCAGTGCATCTGTATTGGCAGACCGGGGTAGTAGTCCCCCTCTTCAAGAAGGGGGACTGGAGGGTGTATTCCAACTATAGGGGGATCACACTCCTCAGCCTCCCTGGTAAGGTCTATGCAGGGGTGCTGGAGAGGAGGGTCTGTCGGATTGTCGAACCTCGGCTTCAGGAGGAGCAGTGTGGTTTTTGCCCTGGCCATGGAACAGTGGACCAGTTCTGTACTCTCAGCAGGGTCCTGGAGGGTGCGTGGGAGTTTGCCCAACCAGTCTACATGTGCTTTGTGGACTTGGAGAAGGTATTCGACCGCGTCCCTTGGGGAGTCCTGTGGGGAGTGCTCCAGGAGATTGGGGTGCCGGGCTACCTTATAAGGGCTGTTCGGTCCCTGTACAACTGGTGTAAGTCGGACTTGTTTCCGGTGAGGGTTGGACTCCGCCAGGGCTGCCCTTTGTCACCTATTCTGTTCATAACTTTTATGGACAAAATTTCTAGGCGCAACCAGGGCATTTAGGGTGTCCGGTTTGGTGACCTCAGGATTAGGTCTCTGCTCTGTGCAGATGATGTGGTTCTGTTGGCCTCATCAGATGGTGACCTTTGGCTCTCACTGGAGCAGTTCGCAGCTGAGTGTGAAGTGGCTGGGATGAAAATCAGCACCTCCAATTCCGAGACCATGGTCCTCAGCTGGAATAGGGTGGAGTGCTCTCTCCGGGTCAGGGAGGGAGTCCTTCCTCAAGTGGAGGAGGAGGATCTTAGGGTCTTGTTCACGAGTGAGGAAAGGATGGCGCGAGAGATTGATAGGTGGATCGGTGCGGCGTCAGCAGTGATGCAGGTGCTGCATCGGTCTGTCTTGGTGAAGACGGAGCTGAGCCAAAATACAAAGCTCTCGATTTACCAGTCGATCTATGTTCCTACCCTCACCTATGGTCATGAGCTGTGGGTAGTGACCGAAAGAACGAGGTCACGAATACAAGCGGCTGAAATGGGTTCTCCCTTAGTGAGTGAGAAGTTCAGTCATTCGGGAGGGACTCAGAGTAGAGCCGCTGCTCTTCTGCATAGAGAGGAGCCAAATGAGATGGCTTGGGCATCTGGTCAGGATGCCTCCTGGATGCCTCCTTGGTGAGGTGTTCCAGGCATGTCCCACTGGGAGGAGGCCCCGGGGAAGACCCAGAACACACTGGAGAGATTATGTAGCTGGACGAAGTGCTGGACAAAGTTGCCGGGGAGAGGGAAGTCTGGGTTTCCCTGCTTAGACTGTTGCCCCCACGACCCGACCTGGATAAGTGGTAGATGATGAATGGATGGATGGATATTTGAGGAATTCGGGGGCTGTTAAAATATTTCAATGCTTAGAAGCTGGATGGATGGATGGATGGATGATAAATATTTCTCTTACCACCAGCAGGGGGCAATGAAAGTTCCACAAGCAGTTGTGCAGATTTCAACATCACCTTCTGGAAGGACATTCGTAATGGTGCCAAGCTGCAGGTACAGTACCTGTTATTCACACGCAGCAATGCAGAATGCCCCAGTTACTTCAGCACAGAGTCACTCTCTGACCCAGGGCAGCAGTCTCTCTTCAACTCTTCCCTGCCAACCAAGGTCATCATCCACGGTTACCGGTGAGTGTGAGTATGGTTTACACTGCTGAAAACCAAAATGAGCACCCATAGGTGGAGTTTACCAGCTTAGCACAGGTGAAAGACTTATGTTTTAGGAAGTATGCAATATACTGTTATACCCGTTTCTGCAAGTGGGTGGATTCTTACAGCAGCCCCTATCTCTCCATTCCCAAGGGCTCCAGGCACAAAGCCCAGCTGGGTTAGCCCCCTAGCCCAGGCTCTGCTCAGGTCTGCAGACTCCAACGTGCTGGCGGTAGACTGGGTCTATCGTTCCTTCATGTACTCCGTGTTGGCAGAGGAATACAAGGAAGTGGCCTTGCATGTGTCTGCACTCATCAAGGAGCTGAAGGTGAGGGTGCAGCCATTTTGTACCATCTTGGCTCAGGCTGTCCTAACCAGTAGACTTGCCTACTTATCTAATCACTGTACTCTATCTGTTTGTGCAGCCTATGTGGTGCCCTAGACAAGCTTCAAAGCCAAATTTCACTTTTTCTCAAACAATCCGTGCTGGGGGGAATGGAAGAGTTGGCTCTGGTGGCTTGCTAAGTTGATGCCCCTTCAGAAGATGGTGACTGCCTATGTTGCCTATAGGATTGACTGGCCCTGTTCTGTATAACATCTTCAGCCGCCATGTTGTTCCCCTTCTGGCCTGGCTTTTAAGTACAGGCCATGGGCCCTAAAAGGGGGTGCTGCTGGCTTGCTTTAGAACAAAGCAAACAAATTGAACTTAGATGCAATGTGAGCCAATCTGAAAGTGAAACAGAAGCAGATCCTCTTCATCCAAATATTATATAATAGGCAACAGATGAATTGGGACTTTTAAGTGAATATTTTTCATGTATAAGCCTTAATGTGAATATACAGACTACGGGGATGTGTGATCTGCCCTAGGAGCATGGGAGCAGCCTGAAGTCCATCCATCTTATCGGCATGAGCCTGGGGGCACATGTGGCTGGCTTCATAGGGACACTGTTTGAGGGGAAGGTGGGGAGAATCACAGGTAAGATCAAAACCAGCATTAATCCACCCGAGGGCCCCAATTAAAGGAATGTGCAAATATAACACAGAATACGGTAGGGATATTTCAGTGGCTCAGACTTAGCCCTCATGGCAGTTTGATCAAGCTGTACTGCAAAATTAATTAATAAATTATTAATCATTGAAATGAGAAATTGAGGTGTGTATGTCTCCCTCTCAGACCATACAATGCTCATCTACACTGATCAGCTGTAACATGAAAACCACTGACAGGTGAAGTGAATAACTGATTATCTCATTACAATAGCACCTGTCAAGGGCGCCATTATACCATACAGACTCGAATATAAGACGATTTTTCTTCCTCGAAATACACCTGAAAAAGTGGTATCATCTTATATTCATGGTCTAGACAAAAAAGGGAACAGATGGCGCTAAATAAGATATTTCGTAATGAGTGTTTTGACTTTCCGTAATATACTGTAGATTTGCCGTAAAATCTCTTGCGTGAGTGTGAGAGTCTGAAAGCGTGAGTGTCATGCCAGATGCAGGAGAGTTAGCAACCCTGGCAATGCGTGTGTTTAGCGTGTATCCCTGAGTGTCGTGTAAATTGCTGCCTTCCTTGGCTGTGCCGCTGATAGTATTAAACCAATTGTGGCTGTTAGTAAAGACACTAACAATCATTTTAAAAGAGCTGTCATATCATTTATTAATATGCCTCGATCTTTCTCCACAAGATGTTTTTTTACCCTCTTTGTGTGGGTCTGCTGCATCAAAGACATTCTGCGCCCTTAAGTGTTGTGGAGTTTGTAATATACATTATGTACCACCACCCCCCACCCCACCCCCAAATAATACATTTGCTTTTTGGAACATTTGCTGTTCAATACACTTATAATGTGATTGCCTGTGGTTGTTTTTTAAGTTGTGGCAGCTGGTTAACCATGGGTGTCCCTAGGTCCGATCACTTGGGGCTATAGCCTGAGTATTTTAAGCCTAGCCCTGAGTATTTTACCCCCGATGCCAGTCTTCCTTCAAAAAAAAAAAAAAAAGCCTCAGGTAAATTTGACTTATCCCCTGATTTTCTTTCAGTAGCTTTTCTTTATAAAGGTAAGATTTGATATGCCAGAAACATTTTTTTCAAATAATAGTTGCCAGAAACTGGACGGTCATCTTATAAACAGGGTCATCTTATATATTACTTATATAGTATAAGTAAATCGGGAAAGCGAACAGTCAGTTCTTCAAGTTGATGTGTTGGAAGGAGGAAAACTGGGCAAGCGTAAGGATCTGAGCAATTTTGACAAGAACCAAATTGTGGTGGCTAGAAGACTGGGCCAGAGCATCTCCAAAATGACAGGTCTTGTGGGGTGTTTCCAGTATGCAGTGGGTAGTACCTACCAGAAGTGGTCCACGGAAGGCCAACTGATGAACCAGCGATGGGATCATTGGCGCCCAAGACTCACTGACAGGAAAGCTCCCATGGCACAAATTGCTGACAAAGTTCATGTTGGCTGTGTTAGAAAGGTGTCAGAGCCATGAGCATTGTTAGGTCCGATCACTCGGGGCTATAGCCCCAAGTATTTTAAGCCTAGCCCCGAGTATTTTAAGCCTAGCCCCGAGTATTTTAGCTCTGAAGCCTATCATTTTACTTAAAAAAAAAAGTCAAGCCCTAGGTAAACTTGACTTAGCCCCTGATCTTTGAAACAGACCACCTACCAAAACATTGTTGCAGACCAAGTACACCCCTTCATGGCAATGGTATTCCCTGATGGCAGTGGCCTCTTTCAGCATGATAAGGCACTCTGCCACACTGCAAAAATTGTTCAGGAAAGGCTTGAGGAATATGAAAATTAGTTCAAGGTGTTGACTTGGCCTCCATATTCCCCATGTCTTAATCCAATTGAGCCCCTGTGGAATGTGCTGGACAAACAAGTCCAATCCATCGAGGCCCCACCTCACAACTTACAGGACTTAAAGGATCTGCTGCTAATATCTTGCAAACCTTCAGAGGTCTTCTGGAGTCCATGCCACAGCAGGATAGAGTTGTTTTGGGAGCCCTAGGGGGACATAAACAATATTAGGCAGGTGGCTTTAATGGTATGACTAATCGGTGTAGATAGTCAAGTCACGTTTATTTATAAAGCACTTTAAAAACAACAATAATAGCTGACCAAAGTGCTGGACAAGCAAGGAAATACGACCCAATAGACAAACGGAAAAAAACAACATAAAATAAACATAAAACATAAAACAAAAAACAAGACTAGAACCTTGATTTTGTTTTCGTACATGGTCTATAACACAAAAAAGCACATGTAACGATTCAAAATGCTTTTATTTGGCTCTGACCTGATACAATGAACTTAACATGTGCTGAAGTTTCTAAATGTGTTATAAATGCTATTGGTTTTACTGTGCAAAAACAGTTAACAGTAACTGATGTTGATCACAGATTCTTAATATGAAAAAATATTACTGTAATATTAATTTGGCAAAGTTTTATCTCTTTCAGTGTTTGTCCATATGACAGCATAACAGACAAATAACTGTGATCTCATATTGAAATCATTAATTTTAACTTTTGGTCCTGGCCACCAGGTTTGGATCCAGCAGGACCGAGTTTTAAAGGACATGATCGATACAACCGCCTGGACCCTACGGATGCTCTTTTTGTTGAAGCCATACACTCAGACACTGATGGTGAGTAACTTATGTGCACCCAAATCAAACTGTCTCCTTTTATGTGACCTTCGCATTTTCACAGTCTCTTAGTCCATCCATCTACTAACCGCTCATCCTGATTAGGGTCACTGGAAAAATGTCTTTGTGTTTTTATTTTAAAATTATTTAACTGGGCTTTTACATGATGGGATGTAACATGCTTTTCATGTCAGTGGTAAATCTTTCAAATTCCTTGCAGTATTGTTACAGATTTGTAACACGGAGAAGTTGAAGTATCTGTGCTAGGAACAGTGTGTCGACAGCAGTGGTTCCCAAACTTTTTCTGTCAGGCCCCCCTTTTGCAAATAAGATGATTTCTTGCCCCCCCCCCCCCCCCAAAAAAAAACACACACACACACAGATTGGTCTCTCTGTATCCTATGTACAGATTCTTGAAGGAAGTGTCTATGAAGCTGTCCTTATACATGGAATTACATTTGAGCACGTGGTCATTAAGGGACACAGATTTAACTGTTGTTAAGTTTGTAACATTAAACATTTTACCTATTCTAAAATGGCTTTATATGAACTTAATTTTTCATAAAATAAAATTTTAAAAAATGCAGTAACAGTGAACATTTCAAATGCATTAAAGGATAAAGCAGCTATTTGTTTCTATTCATTCCAGAAAGGCATTTTGTTGTTTAGTTCCCTGCCTTGCGCCCATAGCCGCCAGGATAGGCTCCAGACCCCCCACGACCCAGAATAGGATAAATGGTTACAGAAACTGGAGGGATGGATGGACTTTGCTGTTTGTGGTGTTTTTAGTCATTACTGCTGCTTCACGCGGCTTGCACTGATTCTTGTTTTCTTTCACATTAAATGTGAAATTTATACATATGCCAGTATGTTTTCCCTACCTAAAGCCGACAGTGACACAGAGTGGCAAAACAATCTACAGACAGATATTACAGAAAATGGTTTACACTTGTCAGATGGATCGTTTCACAAACCTGAAGTCGGTTAAATCAACATTATCCAGTGATGTGCAACTACAATCAACACTAACTAAAGACTTTCTTATTGGCTCAGTTTCAAATTTGTTGCTTGGTAACATTTTCATCCAATTTTTATTCATGACCAAAGTGTCGGCATGTTTCATCATAATTTTTGGCATCATGTAATTTGCATTTTATCATTATCTCATTTTCATCAATGAAAAAATCTTTGTTGACAATAGTTTTGTCATAACACTGGTTTAGGCATCAGGACACTCACCCCTTAATTCAGAAACCTGTGGTCTAATGTGTACAATGGTATTTCGCAGTTTTTGGCATCTCCATCCCTGTCGGACATGTTAGCTTTTTTCTGAATGGAGGAAAAGACCAGCCCGGTTGTACACATTCTCTGAGCCCTCTGAGTAAGTTGACACCTGCATACACAACTCAGCAAACTCCAGCTTTTTAACACAAATAATCAGATCACTTCGTCCATTTGAAATTTCTATCCAGATAATTTCCAGGAATGTGGCAAAAATAATTCAGTTACTTGTATAAGGTATACAGAACAGGTATTGGCTGAAAATGTATGGGTACAGAATAAATCGCACCAAGAGAACTAATTACGCTTGCTGGCACATCTGGTTTGATTTCCAGGGTTCGGTTATGTCGTTTGTGACCACATGAGGGCGATACATGTGTACATCAGCGCACTGAATGGCTCCTGTCGTCTGTGGGGCTTTCCATGCCCAACTTACAAAGAATTTCTCAATGGACAGTGCCTGGACTGCAAGAAGACCTTTAATGGAACATGTCCTGAAATAGGCTGAGTGTCTCTTTCCGTGAAATGATTGCACACCCAATATTGCAAGAGAAACAACAGATAATAATATATCTCAAATGATGTCTATATAATCATATAATGCAGGCGATACTTCATTATAATAAATAATATATGATCAGTATTGCAAATTAAAAATATTTTTTTCAATGTTGATTTAATACTCTTAAAATTGAAAGCATGCCTTTGAAAGTGTCATTCTTATGGTGGAATTTCTTTGTGTACCTCTCAACAACATCCTGTAGGACTCCAGCAAAGGAGTGGCATCATTATAGATCCTCTGCCCCAGGAGGAGAAGCTCTTCTTGCTTACCACCAATGCTGCCCCCTTCTGCAGTGAGTGCAGAGGGCCTGTCTTCTATGTGCCCTTAGTCCTGGAGTGCTCTAAATTTAGCCAGCCTATTATTTTAATTGATCCTGAATGCATGAATTTCGTAGCTCATATCCAGCCTACATCTTGCAGCTCATCACATACTGCTGGAGCTGCAGGTGTGGCCGCTGTCTCAGAGTGCTGAAGTTCAGGTGACCCTCAGTCATCAAGGACATCCTGACACAAAGGAGACCATCAAACTGTGAGTGTCTGCCAGCATGTAGCTGTTTGTGTGACTGTGGGTATGCACATGCAGTTGAAGGTGCGTTGCTAAAGCAACACATCTGTGTTACAGGTACACAAAGAACTCCATGTACAAGCAGGTGATAGCCCACCCAGTTTCGCTCTGCGAGGTCAATTCCATCCACCTGAAGAACACAGGAGCCTGGTACCAAAAGGATGAGATTCACTTCATGTCCCTCTGCATCTCAGAGTTGCTGTCTTCTAGGTATGACATTGACACAAAGACGTTTTCGTGTTGTAACTGAAGAGCAAATTTCTAAAACCCATTCATTTCATAGGATACATTTTTGAGAATATTTCTGTGAACTAATTGAGTTTTGGTAATGTAACAAAAGTTCTTGATTGTGTTACATCAGGACTGGGTGGGTTTTGGATCCCAATATTTGATGAGGAAGTCTGACTTTAGGTCATTGGTGGTCTCATCTCAAACAACAAAAACAGACTGAATGAGTTTTGGAAATTTGCTGTTCAATTATATGTGAGAGAACAGTTCTAGTTTGTGTGTGTGTAAGTGTATGGATTATACTGCATTACATGTGTATGATCTCTTGCAGCAAGGACACTCCACTGTGTGTGGGGAGTTTCAATTTGATGAAGGGCTCCATGTGGTCACATGAGTTTGTACGGCCATGTGAAGGCCAGTGAGAGCATGACGCTTCCACAAGATGTGGATACAGACTACGGATCTTCTTACCTATATCCAGCAACCGCCACCCAACAAACAAGCCTCCCAGCCTACATACTGGAAGCCGACCCTACAGACACTAATTAGCCCCTGCCTGCCACTTCAGAGCCAGTGCTTAAAAACATAAAACCTCGCATTAACCTGGTACAAAACAGGCAGATAATGTAGGGTGTTGTCCTTTATTTTTTTGCATGCTAATCTGTGTGCCAAAGTATACTTAAATATTAACATATATTAAATTGCATGTAAAAAAAATATGGGTGATGCTGTATTACTCATGCTCCAATACTCATGCCAGCACTTTATGGTTCATTCTCGCATTGTCACCTCTTCAGCCTTAACAATATAAATGCACATGACACCTGAAAGAAACAGCTGTTCATCCATCTAGAAAACAAAGACATGAGAGAGGGCAGCATCCCTTGGGAGTAACTGCAAACACCAGTGTATTTTAGTAACCCTGAAAGCTTCATCCTACGGATGTGGAATTACACTGTACAGAGCATGACACTTGAAACGGGAGGGGGGATTTCCCAGTGCAGGAAAGCAGCTGCTCAGAGTGGGAGAACTGAGTGATACAGTGACACAGGAGTCATACAGGACTGCTTATGTGGAGGTAGGTGCGATGTGGACGAAGGAGCATCTTTTACTTTCCTCCTATTTGGGAGTACAGAGTGTCTGTGAGCCCCCAACCAGCCATGGGGGGTTGTTTGTGTTGCCTGGTCAGTGGGCTGTGCCGTCCTCATAGACTCGGGGTGTCAGTGGGAACCAGAGGCGCTCGTCTTCTCTGCCAGTGGAGACGAGGCTGTCCTGGCGGGTGGTCCCCTGTTGGGGGGGAGGGGTCAACAATTGCAGCTGCTGTTATTCTCCGCTCCCTCGGGTCAAAGAGGCAAAGTCACATGAGGAAATCAGAGCACCCTGTCACCACACTAGCACACCCACTCGATTAAATCATAACACTGTCACAGAAAAGACATGAAATGAGAGCCCTCTCTCAAAACACATGCACACACAATAAAGTGGCTGCCAGTCCAAAAAGAGGTTTCATTTTTCCTTTTCTTCCGCAGTATCATTTTCAGTATCAAGTCCATAATTCACTAGGGAATCATCCAAATTAGTACAGAGGTTTGAGTGAGTGAATAAAGGGGGTGTTCGTGTGTAGCTCTGTTACAGATTAAGGCTTTGTTGTTCAGTGTCACTTCAGCCTGAAATCATTCTGATGAACTCATTGATGAAAGAACCGTTTTAACAGCTCAACCATTCAGGGCCTTGCATTGATTTACACCCCCCCCCCCCTCACACCCACACACAGCCCCTTCCTACTCCCATCATTAAAAACAAGCAGTAACAGATCGTGCCAGGCCTAGCCAGCCACCATCGCTCTGCAGCTGTCCCAGAAGCACCAAGCCACTCTGGGCTACGCTCCAAGAGAGTTTAATTCTGTCTGGACACAGTGTACCCCTCGACACACACACACACACACACCTGCCATTGGTGTTCAATCAACCAAAAATGTATCTGGAGAACTGGACCAGAAACAAAGAAAGAATAAGAACATGATGTATTACAAAGTACAGGAGTCCTTTCAGCCCAACTTGCTGCCTTGGACATGCAACATTTGCATAATGATAATATTTTATGTTTTGCTGACTGAGTCTTAAGTCTCAGTGTCCACATCATTATTTGTTTATTTCAGACCACCCCCCCCACGCCAAAAAAAAAAAGAAAGTCTTTGTAGGTAAGACCGGGTGAATTGTTATACAAGTAAGCACTTTTTTTGACCTTGCTTTTCTAAGTCAG
>JABJVO010000036.1:1515479-1529885 GCA_026770805.1 Boulengeromyrus knoepffleri
GGATAATAAACTTGGTGAAGTTTGTTATTCCTTATATAGACTGAATAAGACAATTTTATTATTATTTCTGTTGATGGCTAAGTGAGAAAAATCCACTTAGTTTCTGATTGCCTAATAATTCTGCACACTAAAAATCAAGTGTTTTTCTTTTATTTTTGTTTGTGAAAATCTAATGTAGCATTTTCTCTCTAAATACATTTACTTGGAGCAAAAGAAAACTTCAGAATTTATTTTTACGAGTCTGCCCAACTTTTGCTAAAAAAATATGTCCAGAAATAGTACTTGCCTAATAATTCTGCACACAGTGTATGACTTTGTATTATGGAAGTTCTTCTAAAATGCATTTCTGGCATACAGAATTCTTGTAGAATTCCATTCTGTGACATGGAGTTCCTCTATGTTTTCATATATGACAGCCATTTTGCTTAAATATTACTGGTCTCCCTCTGCTGGTAGAGGTGAAAGGTCACAAAGATGATCAAAAGGCCGAGAAGACTCAAGAGAGCAAAGATGGTGAAGAGGAGGAGCAAGAAGTGGAGGAAGAGAGAGAGCAACATTTAGCAGTGGACGGAGAGACAGACGCAGCCCCCGTTTGCATGACTCCTGCCAAGCCGCCTCCTCGGACGGCTGACCCTATGCGCACTCCCCGCCTTTCTGACTTTGGCCTTTCTGGGTTTCATCTGCTTGCACCACTGGGTGAACCGGCACCACCACCTGTGGCATTTGCTCCCCCTACGGCCGAGCCCCTTGCTCTCTCCTCCTTGCCCAGGGTACCCAAGACCCCAAAGTGTGCTCTGAAGATGGACGAGGAGGCCCTCACACCCCGACTGGAGGACTTTGGCATCTCAGAGCACACCATGTGCCTTAATAATGACTTCACTATGGATCTGCTGCGGAAGAAACCCTCCCGACTCCACAGGTACGGCATGCAGTATCAGTGCACCTCTTGGTGTTTATTGCATGATCATTAGTGCAGGAAGGAGAAGAGAAACTGCAACTACAGATCTCCTTTCAATGAATAATTTATTAATGTGATCCTGATCTAGATGTGTATTTGTGCTGTCCTTGTAGCCAGTGTTTTATTTATAGGTAATCAATGTATGTGACAGTGATTTTTCCTGTAATTCCAATCCTCTAGCTGCATATAGCATCTGTTAATTAAATGGAAGATCATTTATAGCTTAACAGATACTGTGGTAATATTTCCGATCTTAAAACTGTGTTCATAGTACTTTTGAAGTCTACTAATCATTTTTGATAGCAGGGTTTGTTATGCGCTATCAGTTTAGGGGCACTGATCTCCTGTATTATGTGGTGTTCTAGCAAATTGTCTTGCTGTGTAAGCTGTTTGTATCTAATTGCTGGATGCCTAGAATCGTTTAAAGGGTGATAATGGTCACTATACTCTCCCCATCAGTGTTCTTTTTTTCTCTAAATAGTGTACTTCAGAATCCCTCAGTGATTAGGACAGTGATTATGAACATCAATTTTAACCTAAGAGTTTCATGCATCTTTTGAAGTTAAGTACCTTGCAAAGTACTAAAAATATCCAGCTATATAGGTAACTAAAAATCGAAGGATTAGCCAAATGGTAAAAATGTTAAGGTATATGTTTGACAGGAAAGGAAACAGATTAACTATGGTAGAAGTAGCTATAAGCAAAATTTTATCTGACATTCCTTGAGTCCTGATGTTTTGACAGTGATGCAGTGGCATCTGTGGATCTGGATCCTGTACCTGCTCCAAAACTGGACAATTACCTTCTCTCACCCATGCCAGCTTCAGTGACCAGTGACTCGGAGGCCAATGGTATCCCATCATGATCTGCAAATACCCTCACCCCACAGCATCCATTTGACAATTTTAAATTCTTTTTTAAGTGTACCTTAATTTTGTAGTACATGATTTATTAATTGTGACTATGTATATAGGTTTATTCATTGAAAATATTCATAAAAGTTATCAAAACAATTTATTTTTTGCCAAGTACTTTTAGATACAAGGAATTTAATTTGGGGTATCATGTAAAACAAGCAACAGCAATCAAGACTGCCCACATAAGAAATTATCTACATAAGTAAAATGTGCTTAATGCCGATAGGGTCACATGTGCCTCAGTGGGCTAAGCCTCTGTGCCTGTTATTGGAAGGTTACCGATTCAAGCCTGGCCTCAGCACATCTGTGGGTCCTTGAAAAAGACCTTTAATTCCCAGCTTCCTGGGTGCTACTGTGGCTGGCTGCCCTTTGCAGCCCGATTGCTCTCACCTGCAGAGAGCAAGTTGGGGGAGGCGTAAAGAGAAGTTTCCCATGGGGATCTTTAAAAGCATCTGTTCTAACTAGTTAGTGCCATGCACCGTAGCAGCAGTTTCCTTAAATGGGCTAGGGCAGGGGGACTGACATAATCAACGAATGTTGGTAATGCCTACTTCCATAGGGAAAAACTTGTTCAGTGCCACTTTACAATAAGGCTACCCCTATAAAGGGTTTATGAATGGTTTCTAATCTGGTTATTAATTAGGCTGTAACACTTTGTGAATTATTAACAGACAATTTTAAACAAGTTATAACACAGTTTTCTTTTTGTTAATGAGTTACTACCACTTACAAGTGGCAAAAGGGAGCCTTATTAAAGAGGTACCACCTGTTCTTTAGATGCATGGTTTTGGTCTTGATGGACCTCATCTTACAGGAGATGAATGCTCATACTCAGGATGGGAGGTGTCAGCTGCTATATTTGCTTATTCATAATGATAATCCCTATTTCATTATTTAAAATAATGATTATTCTTGTATATTTTTCTTTTCAACGTTTAACAGATGTGGCTTCCCCTCAGCCTCCAGCTCTCTGTACTCCCGGGTTAAAGATCACAAAAAAGAAGTCCCATGCTGCTTCTCTACTGGATTCGGACACCACCCAGCTGCCAGATCTGCATCTGACACCAGAGCCCCCTGCATTTGAGACCCCCTATGTGAAGAAGCTTGTCAGAGTGAGGGGCACAGATGACTTCTCACATGTATATTTCTATTTGACTTGTATTTGTGTTACTGTGAAACAGCTCAGTTAATGTTAATGTATCTAAAGCAATATTTCTCAACCCAGTTCTTGGGGACTTCCAGACAGTACATGTTTTTGCTCCCTCCCAGCTCCTTGCTAGACAGTCCACATTCCTAACACAATGTATAGAAGTTCTGGGTTGTCTGTGATTGTGAGCAGCAGCAACATGGTCTTTGCAACACTTTTGAGCCCTGATTAATTGTATTTGGAGACTATCAGGCCAGCTAAGAGGAAGACTGAGAATGCTCTTTCTACTCAGGATGAAGAGGCCCATCCCAGCAAAGTATTCTCCAGTAGAAGTTTTGTTTATCAGCCTGACATCCCCCGCATGCCAGTCAGAGCCACACCAAAGGAAGAGAACACACCTGAAATGCCAACCCTAGAGTTGTTTCTAAGCTCTTGCCCTCGTGTGAGTGATGTTTGGATTTTTATATCGGATGCAGTGCTTGCTTTTTCTCTGAATGCCACTGAATGTTGTTTCTGTGGTTTGCCCAGAATGCTGATGGGGCTGCACCACTTGAGACCAACAAGGCATCTGGGGGCTCATTCGGCCTGAAGGAGCCTTTGTTGCCTGACCTGGGGGCTAATCGGGAGCTGCAGGACCATGAAAGGACCTTTTTATCCCCTCTAGGCCAGAGCAGCCTCGCTCCACACCCAAAGACCCCTGATATGCCGGACATCAGCTCCTTTACACAGGACATCTTTAAAGTTGAGTGGCTGCCACAGTGGATGATGTGTATCCAGTCCCTATGTCTGTCCATATTGTGGTATCAGTATTAAGGTTCACTTTCATCAACTATTCTACGTTCTAATTTTTTTTTGTCTCATCACTTTGCTCTGTTGCCATTCCAGCTCATATCTCAGGATAACATCACGTCCGCTAGTGCAATTACAGCCACTCCCAAAACCACAGCCCTACAGTCAGCCACACCAAGCAGAAAAGAGAACCGGTGAGAAGGAGTGTTTCACTCATAATTAGCAGGCCAAGCTGGCATGGTGATTACAGCTCAAGACTTTTAACTGTCAAAGCTGTGCTCTGCCTGTGATGTGTGTAGCCAAGGTTACTGGCCTGTACAGCAAGCTTCTGTTAGGCTTGCTGCCACAGACAAATTTATTAATAACAATAATTCATGATGCAATTGGCCAGGATTCTTAGAATTGACTGAGTAATTCTCTTAGTGTGAAGGTACTGATATGACAGAAAATGAATACAATACAAGGTACTGGTGTATATTTCCGTGGCTGGTGACAACTTACTCTGCAGAGGAGGCTTTGTTGAATGTTGCTGAACCCCCCCACCCCCCTTCAGAGTGCAGGCTCTCAACCTGGTGTTGGAAGAGGAATTCTGGGGGCTTCCAGGATACCTGAGACAAATGCCCCTGTCAAGCCTCAACCAGGCCATTAGGAAGATTAACACTGCTCTGGAGGGGCGTCAGTGGGGTGAGTGAGCTGTGGGCACCCATGTCACATTGTTTGGGTTTTCCACCCCTGTTCTGGAGGATACACTTTGCATTTGATTTATTAATCAGCATTGCACGGCATCTGCATGCTATAACAGGGTTTATGAAGATGGTGAATTAATTTGCTTTAATTCATATGTGTACCTCCAATTATTAGGAAGTTTACATTTTAGCTTGTATTAATCATTTTTGTCAAATCCTTCTGATTTGTTAATTTATTGGATCATAATTATATTTTGGAGCATCACATTCAGCGCTAGATGCTAACTTGTACTGTGTGCCTCTCCAGATTCATTAATCTACATCAGACTTATTGTCAAATCAGGATCTGTTCTTAGCACTACATCTTTTCCCACTTTGTCTATTATTGCCCCTTCTGTGTGCAAGTGAGGTTTTGATTTATAATTTGCATTTCCGGTTATCCAATGAGAATAAAAAAGGATGTCATTCAGCTGGTTTGCAGCTGCCTTCCAATCAAAAACGCCTGTCAACAAACCTGCTTTATCAGGCGGATGGAGAGGCTCAATTGTGAAGTTATTCATACCTGATTTTTAATCATGTTCGTTTTCCTTAGCGACCCACCAGAAACACAGGACAAAGTACATTGTGATTTTTTTGAGTCAAAAATTTAAAAAAATTCAGTTTCATTAATCCACCTTAAGTCTGTTTAACATATTCTATTATCATACTTGCAAAATTAAGAGCTTGCAAAATTTGTCGTAACTGAACGCTTTCATAATTAATACCAGTGAAGGAACAAGCAATTTTATTTTACAACATGGCAAAACTGACAGAAAAAATGTTAACAAAGATCTAATTACCATATTAATTAAGGGCCAAGCACCATAGGTGCATGGGCACCTATTGTTTTCATTAGGATTTTTCACTATTATTATTATTATACTTTCTGCAATGGAAGTCAATGGCAACTCATAGAACAGATTGGTAACTATTTTTAAAATTTGGCACATTGATAGAGGACAGTTGAAACTATTCAGGAACAAAGTTTGGGGTCAATCCATCCATGCCTCTAGTGCTACCATCAGGCCAAAATTCAAGATACATTTTTGCTTTTAACTTTTGACCCCTTTGGCCTACAATTGAAGTCTTTGATTCCTCTGAATCCTTGGGTCAGCTCGATTCAGATGCACCCATTGCTGTTAATTTCCGCCATATTGATTTGCCGCCAAAGGGTTCTGACAAAAAGTTGTTCAAAGAATTATGCTAAGTTAAATGGTGTGGCCCCTGTTGTCCAATGAATTTGAGGACGAAGTCACCAAACAGGAAATGAGGCCATATCTCAGCAACGATTTCATGTATCAAAACCAAATTTGGGATATGGACATGGGATCCAATTCTGAGGTCAACCACCAAATATGGTGCCATTGTACCACTAGGGGGCGCTACCATTGACAAAAATACATTTTGGCTAATAACTGTTGATCTGTTTGTTGGAGAAAAATAAGTCTTGTATTTTCTAATTCTGTGGGATGGCCCCAGGTTGACTCCTGGGGGAAGATTAATGTCCCCAGAATTCATGCTGCCGCATTGATGTGCATCATCTACAGTCAGTCCCAACCAAAACTTGTTCAAAGCATTATGCTAAGCCAAATAGTATGTGGGTTGTTGACAAGGCCACCAAACTGGAAGTGAGGCCATATCTCCGAAATGCTGTGAGATATCAAAACCAAATTTAGAATATAGACTTGTGACCCAATTCCAAAGGCATTCACCAAAAATTGTGCCATTCCACCACTAGGCGGCGCTGAAATAAGCAAAAATGTGTTTTGGCTAATAATTGTGGAAAGGTTTCACATAGAAAAACAATTCTTATGTCTTCTAACACCATGGTACATCCCCAGTCATCTCCACTACCAAATTTATGTTTGTCTAATTGATGCGGACACCATATTGGATTTTATTGAAAATGTAGCGATTTCCCACAGGCAAATGTCTGGGGATTGTCAAGATTGGTCTCTGCCAGTCTCTTTTTTTTAATTCTTTCCATGCCACCCATGCCTTGGTTGTATGCTTGGCCCCATTTTTCCTGCTTGCTATATTTAGCTTTTTAATTGTTCAGATCATTAAGCTGGTGTCACAGATATGGTGCAACACCAGTGACATTCTGAGTAAAATGGATGATTTTATTTTCTTATTTGCTGCCCCTTTGGGGGGAGGGTAAGGTGACCTTGTACAACTAATTAAAATCAGTCATATATGGATTTTTTTTTACACAAATTCAATTACCCAGGACAATTTACTCTTGCAAAATTCAATTACCTTACAGCGTATAACACCAGTGATGTGCAAAACTTGCATGCCGCCCATGAAACAAAATGATCAATATATATATTTTTTTTATAAAATGATCAAGTAGACTCTGCTTCTCATTCCTTGAGATGTTTCCTCTATGATAACTCTTGACTCAAGGAAGCAGTGTAATAGAGCAAGAATTAGTATGTAATTGTGTAAAGTAATGTGTCCCAGTAGCAGCAGTGACCAAAATCGTTGACAATTTTTTTTTTATGAATTATATATTTTTGAATATAGTACAAATGTTAGTGATGTATGTAGTAAAATAGAACTCTTTTAAATAACTTTATTCAAGTTACACCTTTTAGAAATATTGTTTTATCTTAAAAATGACTTCTCAGACGGTGAAATTTGGTTGTGTGATAAGCAATTTTACAAGTTTAGAGCAGGAAACATAGAAACATCAAACAAATCATGAGGGAAATGTCCTATTTAATCATACATCAACTATGTGAATGTACATGGTGATTCTTGGAGCTGTGACTATTATTTTAAGCATGTTTAAAGCCCTGTAATTTCTATGACATGGTTTCCTGCTCCGAATGGAGAATGACCCACTTCGTTTAAGCTTGATTTGACATCCAGTTTGTACAGCTGCCTGTTAAGAGAGCTGTAGCATTTACATTTGGATCTAAGATACTAATAGAGTGGAGCAAGATCACTGATTTGGCCGTTTTTGAACACAGTATTATTGTTTGCATTCAAAGATGCAAAAAAAAATCTGCACAGCTGCATGATGGAGTTGAACTGTTTCCTATACACAGTTCCAGTTCCTGGTAGCTGTTTCTGCCTGGAGCGTACTTTGACATCTGGTGCTAAACCTGACGTGAAATAGCCTTGCTTATCTTTGCATATTCAGCAAGGTAATGAACTCTAAAATGAGTGCTGGGTTGTAGTGGTTCTCTCTTTTTTACATCTTTTCAGTAGATGTGGCAAGAGACTTTGCTTGAAACCAAATCACTGCAGTTGCCTTTTTCCCAACCAGGTCACTCACCTGTCTTACTGTCAAAGGTCTAAATATAGGCTACATTTGACTTTATAGCTGGGTTTTTTTGCAGTGCTGATAAACATCTATGCACAATTGAATTTCAATTGCTGATTATCATGTCAAAGTAAAAATATTGTGCTGACTGCATAGTATTGTCATATTGTCCAAGTGCGGTGCTGGAGACTTCCTGTGAGCTAGAAGCTCCACTTCTCAATTGCCTTGATCACACACGTTTCCAGAGCTTTATTTTAATGAGGACTGTGGACTGGATTAATTGTTTATGCAGACATCTATATTGGCTACATTTACTGAATCCGCAGACGAGTCATATGTCCGTGGACCCTTGAGCAAGGCCCTTAATCCCCAGCTCCAGGGGAGCCACATGTTGGCTGACCCTGTGCTGTGACCCTCAAGCTATGGAGACCAAGACTGGGTTGGCAAAGTGAATCATTCCAATGTGCCCATAGCAAATGAAGCATGTTTGGTTTTTTTGTTTTTAATTTAGATATACACTAATCAGCTGTGAGATGGTCCTTCCTGGAAGTAAAATGACTAATGTTGGACTTTTTCCTCTAACGTAACACAGGGGGCAGTACAGAGCCTGGACTCTTCCTGCTAGATGAGCTGACGAGCATCACAGGTGCAGGTCTGAAGGCCCATGTGTATTTCCTCTGCCTCACTGAGCTCAAGAGGCTGGAGAGTGTGCGGGGTGAGGGGTCCAGCTCTGTGTTTAGAGTATGCAGCCGAATCTGATGCTCATGCTGAAGCAGCTCTACTTCCATGATAGTGTAGCCCCCATGTATAGATGTAATTATACTAACTCTGCACTAGCCAACAGTGAGTGTGCCTCCATGTAATCTGTGAATAAAGCTTTGCATTGTAAGTCTGCTTCAATTGGATGATTGAAACTTGCTAAAATTTGCTCTAATTCACAAGGTCACAGGATGTATGAAATCCATTCCAGATTAATACATTTAAAATTTTATTGAAAAATCACATTGTAACAAGTTCTCTGGCCATTGCTTTATAATGGCAACAAATCAAAAGGGTTGGAATAGAACACAGGAAGTTTCAGATGTAAGCATATCGAACAAGTCAGAGGGAGAAAACTCCATGACAACACTGGTACTACCTATGCAATACAAAACTGAAGGGAGGTGTCAGTAGGGCCTCATGCGACTAGGAAGGGGTGGGGCTCTGTTAGGAGGTGTGATGGCAATATCCAGGTAGTCACCAATCTGGAAACGTTGCGACTGTAGAGTCATGGAATCATCAGCACCTTTCCGACCCGACACAGTATTGCCAATGTCCTTCACTCTGCAAAGGTAGAAACAAGATTAAAACTGATGCCATACAGATTTAAATACCACAGACGTATACACAATCTGCTAAAGGTGTGCCTGCCACACTCCTATAGAAATTAAACAGTTTTCACATAAGGAAATGGTACAGATAGCTCAGGAGTACTCACTGGAATCAGAGTTAAAACAATAAGGTGGCACTCGCTCAACTACATCTTCTGTCTGGAAGGGCCTTTAAATGGATTGAAAATGGAACCAATTGCCTTTTACCATGCAAACACCACCAAAACTTGAATTGTTCCCTCTGAATTGAAACTACTCAATATTTTGTACCATGGGAGAAAAATAAGACCATTAGTTACAGATCTGCAGGCTCTGGTTTATACACAAGACCAATGGGTGTATGAACAATAGATACCAAGAGCCCTCGTTACAACTGCACATCTATGGGATTCCATGAATAAACACAAATTTGCCCAAAAATTTCAAAACCAAACTGTCCCAATTGACATATTCCTTAAGTTTAATCAAATTTGTCATTCAGCTAGGTGTCTAACTGCCAGTGTGTCACAAGGCTACTCATTCAACTCCACTTTCTACATTACTGACTGGTTTCTAGAGATGCAATCTGTCAAACTATTAATGTTTCTGGAATAACCTTGTAGGATATTCTGAAGTGTGGCTACAATAACCTCAAACGCAACACCATCAAAATGGCTTAAAGCAATATACCTACATTTAGGGCTGCACAATATCACAACTATTATATGGCACATGCACAATAATCACCAGGGCTTCAGATGACTGGCTTTAAACTGCAAAAAGTATCACCACACCACTGGTGTCTTTTTTTTTTTTTTTTTTTTTTTTTAAATCACCTCCATGATTTACCAGAACAGTATGTCACGTGCTCCACTAACCGAATTTAGTAAACATAAGGATATGCTGAATTTATATAGATTACTAAGTTGTCTACAAATCTTGATATTTTTGGCCCAACACTAACCTGTTTACCAAATTATGGTCGTGCATCCACCACTTAATCCCAAAGATTCCCCAACCTCTACCACCCAGACATCAGTGATGAATATTGGGTACCACCTCCTACTGTTCCCACCAAACCAAGGCCTCACATTTCAAAATCACACTCACAACTATCTTCATTCTTTTAAACTACAAAACAACTATTTCTACATTTCTAGATTTCAGTTATCCTGGGGATGTAAAATTGGTGTTAGCTGGTACTACACTAGATATTTCATTACAGCCCGGCACATCATATCTTCGTAGTTAACTAAACAAAAAGAGCAGTCATGTACTTGGTAAATGTTGTTCGTTATAATTTGGACTACATTAACTTATCCTTACCTATACCCCTGCCTTTTGGGGTCTGGGTAGACTATGGCAAAGCCAAAATGTGTGCCTTTTTTTCGAGCCTCAGGGTAAACCTCTTTTACCAGACTGGTCAGCTCCTTCAGAGTAGCATCCATCCTGTTACAAGGCAGAAACATCCAGACACCATTTGTTACAATATCTTCTGTACATGCCCTGCTGCTGAAAGAAACGTGCCCATTTCATTCCGGACTCGGGAACCACTCAAATTACAAAATTATGAATCTTGAAAACTAGACGTTAAGCCCACCCAGACTTAAAGGTTCAAGAAGTTCCCAGGCAAAGAGTGAAAATTATATTGCACCTCTGTTAAACGTACGTCGTTTGAACTGCTCCAGTACGACGTACAAAAGGAACTAAAATTTATTCCTTTCGCTCACGACGGGGTTAGTCGTGGCCAGGGGAGATGTGTTTATTTCTTGGAAACAGCGAAGTAGACGCACAAACATACCAGGTGTATATTTGCAGCTCGCTAGAGGGGACGTTACCCCGAGCAAACTCGTCCATCCTGTGATGCCTGCCGTTGTTCGTGGTGAAAACCCGCAGAAGCAGAGGACAAGTCTGCAAACAAGAAAAAGCTTGCGTTTGTGAACTTATATGCTGGCCACAATGATACAGGTCGTTGATTAAAGTTGACTATAGGTTTAAGCAACGCTTGGACTGGAACCCCAATTTGTAAATTGTAATAAAAACAAGATAACACGGAAATAAGTGTACCGAATTCTTTTTTTTTGTCATATTAGTCGCCCGATGTACATGCAATGATAATTAGATAACCCAGAAATGGAAAAACCAACACAGCACATTAACCTACAAGCTAAAACGAAATACTAGCCATTGGTCAACAAAATGTAAAACACTCAGCGCATGTACAAATTATACTCAAAACTAACCTTTTCTCTGTCAACGGGCTTCTCGGGCTCCTTTTTAATTTCTTCTTGTGTTACTCTTGATTCAACAGCCATTTTCTGTGCTTTTCAAAAAGCGAGTATATTCCGCTAGCTACCACCCCACGCCAAACACCGACACGACCGTTACTACTTCCGGTTCACGACGTAAGCCTGACATCAGGCGGACCCTTTTCCGCTTTAAGCTCAACCCTCCCCGCTGGGGGTGAAGGTTACGTCAAACAAAGTTTGCAACCCAGTATCGCTGGTAATCTTATCAAAACAGTAACTACAAGCAAATTAAATAAAATACAGAATCGACATTTTGAACACATCAATTCATTATCTTCTGCAGTGTCAACGACATACTGTACTGAAAGAAATATTTAAATAAAAGTTACAAAATTCTCTCTTCAAATTCAGTATTCGGAATATAGGTACATGATCTCGTTAACGTGCACGTGCAGTCTACTTAGATGACGTTTTTTTTCGAGATCATTTGCTACAGTTTTACGTTTATACGGTTAGACGTTTAGTGCAACAGTACAGGGGGAATCGCTCTTGAGAATGGAAACGACTTATTCAGTTAGAGATCCAGTTGGGGCAGTTGAGGTATTATCATCGGTTCTCGGTGGGTTACGATTGCTCAGTGGAGAACAAACCAATATTTAGTTTTTGCCATATAACAAAAACGTAGGGTCGCCCACTTGCTTGCGAATCACAAAAACGTGACGCCCCGGGAGAAGAGCGCCTCCCCGCCGAATGACGACACAAAACCCTCGTACTTCACAGCGCTCGGGACGCCATTTTGGGAGTCAGGCAATGTGTTGAGAGTCTGGAGCAGAACTGGAGGTCCGCCCGTTTCGCGATCGATAACAAGATGGTCCACACTTGCGTGGTGGTAGGCTGCCGGAACAGGAGGACTCCCGGCACCACGCTGTCTTTCTACCGATTCCCCCGCGATCCAGAGAGAAAGCAGCGCTGGATCGCTGCGGTGAACCGCGAAGGGTGGCAGCCGAACGAGGGCAGCAGACTGTGCAGTACTCACTTCATCTCAGGTGGGAGTCTGGATCGTCTGGACATGTGACTGCGGGGTCACGATTAATTCTCATCCTCCTTCGTTATCAATAGGATCGGAAAAGTTACGTGTAAAAGTTCTGCGCGTTTTTTGTGGTGTTGTAACAATGTGAATATGACTGAATTAAATAAAACGTCATGGTTTTATTTTTCTTTAGTAGTTTCTCATTGGTCTTAATTGCATGTTTTCCGCAAAACATAAGTCTAAAGTAAAAACAGTGATTAAAAACAACATTGAAATATTAATGTATTGAGTGATCCAATAGTTTCGGTTGAAATGTTTCTGGCTACTGTTGCTATCCCAAAATATTTTTTGAGGTTTGTTGTTAATATTTTCTCTAAAGGTAAGCAGGTGAAGAACCCTCGGTCCCCAGACTATGTTCCATCTGTGTTCAGGACATCTTCGATGACTGGAACGCCAGACCAGACAGGGGCCTTTGATTTTTCTGACAAGCAGCAGGCTCAGGTGGAGGCGGCCAACGCCCTGCTCTTTCTGCAAGGGCAGGCCCTGGAGATGGGTTCCCAGCCAGGGCATTACCTAGAGCATGACGGTGCGGAGAGCGTCGCATCTGCAAGCAGCGGCAGTGCCATCAATGTCCCCATGCGTTCTAGAGACATTGTGACCCCAGCTGAGAGTCCGCCCAGTAGTGACGGGGACGAAATGTCTTCCGTCAATGACACTATAGACTATGAGGAGGAGGTAGAGCGTCTCCGTCGGGAGAACCGGGCACTACGAGAGCTGGCGGAACGGGCATCTCTCACAGAGGCCTCGCTCAGGAATGACCCAGCGAAGGTGCGTTTCTATACGGGGCTGCCCAGCTACTTTGTGCTGGAGACAGTCCTGTGGCTGCTGTCGCCACGGATGCGGGCCGACAAGACCGTCAAACTGTCCCGCTTCCAGCAGCTGCTCATCACTCTCATGCGCCTGCGACTGGACCTTAGGAACCAGGACTTGGCCTACAGGTTTGGTGTACAGGTCGGAATTGTGGCTCAGACGGTCCGCAGCGTCGTGGATGCCATGTCTTCAACGCTGGTGTCTACTGCCGTGTTTTGGCCGTCCCGGGAGGAGTTGCGGCGAAACCTTCCAACAGCGATCCAATCTGCCTGTCCGGACTGCGTTGCCATCGTGGACTGTTTCACAGTAGCCTTGGAAGGTTCCAGTGAATCTGGTGTGATTGGTGGGGCCTTGAAGTACCTTATTGGCGTGGCCCCGCAGGGTGTTGTTACCTTTGTGTCCAGGGGCTCTCCGGGTCACGTCAGCGACAGGGAGCTGGTGGAGAACTGCGGCTTCCTAGCCAAGTTGCTCCCAGGGGATGTTGTGCTGGCTGGCCGTAATCTGGACGCCGACGAGGCGGTTGCTGCCCGGGGGGCCCAGATCAGGATTGCAAACTCCAGGGGGGATGTGGGGGGAGAGGGGGAGGAGAGAGCGGTGCTGAGGAGACACGTGGAGCGGGTGATCGCCATGGTCAAGCGGAGGTATGCCATGCTTAATGGCCTGGTGGAAAACACCTTTGATATGAACACCTTCGACAGGATTGTCCGCGTGGCGTGTGCCTTGAACAACCTGTGCATATCAGCCACACCTCTAGAATGACTTTTATCACTATTGTTTTTAAGCCAAATCTCCTTTGACTTAATTGATCCTAGATCCTTAACCACTGCAGTGAAAAGCTGTACATCTGTATAAATGACTTTTGAAAGCTGTACACACGCACCTGCAGCCTTCGTATGAACGTCAACTCCCTTTGCTCTTCCCAGGGATATTTAAAAAGTCTTGCTGTGGTAGTGAAACTGGGGCTATGGAGGTTTCTGTGGTCCAGTTACAAGGGTAGCAGAGATAAGCCTTGGTTAGTGGGGTACATTTCCTGTACATTATCAGTGCACATTTCGCACACTTCTTAGTGCATACTATGTCCTGTACATTTCGTGATGT